>OY764963.1:105838783-106339272 GCA_963668005.1 Melieria crassipennis | reverse complement strand
ACAAACACTCTACGCACCATTATTCACAAGAAGTTTTCTATGGGGTTTTGATTCGGACGAACAGCAGACCATTGTTGAACAGAAATGTCCTGTGGCTGGGGCCAAGTGTTTGGCTAATTGCTTTCAGGAAGTGTACATATAGTAAACGATTTTTCAATAAATATGTTCAAACTTTGATAGCTCATTGCTCTGGCGTTGATATCACTGTGCGACAGCTTTTTCTAACCCGGAACCAACCAATACCAATCGATAGTACTCTTATAGAGTAACAAAACCCTAGCTGGGTTTTGCAAAGTTAGTTGCCTTTTAAAAGTTACAGCCGTGTAAAGTTTCAGTGTATTAGGGTTTATATAACCAGATTTTTCTTTATAAGTCTTAAGATATTCAAAATTTTGTATTGCTGTCTTCAGCAAACTTGCTGCTAATGATTAGATGAACAAATTCTCTGAACACTGTGTAACAAAAATATTACACCTTATCGAAATTTTCGAGGCCAATGTTAAAAAAATCGACTTTTTTTGATTGTAATTAAAAAAAAAGGTGTTTTTATTCTATTAATATTAATGCCAAACCGCATTTGTATTGCTAAAAATAAAAAAAAAATATACTAAACCCTCTAACGCCACAAAGAGATGTTTTTTTGCAAAATAAAGTGAAAAAATGTTCAAGTCTAAATTTGAAATTTTATTGTATACATGTTTCAGTCTGTTTTTTTTTTTTGAGGCTATAACAGTGAAGTTTTCGATATTTTATTACAATGCTATTTGGTTAAAGCGAAAAATGTATTAAACGATTATTTTATAACACCTAAACTACTCGCGGTATCGAAACTTGGATTTTCATAAGATCCATTACTTGCATCATCATCTGCTTTACTTCAGCCAACAACTACCAACAGAATCAGACGAACAAGGCGAGCGATATCATCAGACCGCGCTTCCGTTTGAGACAAGGTACTTACCATAAACACATATTTTAATAAATTAAAATTTTCATTGTAAACATCGAATTTATTTGTTCAGATACAAAGGCAAGAAATCTCCTGAAGGCATACTGGCGGAAATTTGTTGGTGTAGTCAGCAAACGCAACCGGAAGATTTTTAGGAGAAAACGACGCTGAATGCACAAAACTTTTCAAACACACTGAAATACATATGTATACAATATAGGGAGGGACCTATTTACGACCTACGGTGGGGGAGCCTAGTAAGTGCAACTAGCGACTAACTGCACTGACAGCAAGACGATACTGTGAGCCGAGCGCTCAAAACCGCCTTCTGACGTAATACTTAACGGTAGTGTCCGGAGGGGATTCCGGTCTGTGACATGAGGAGGTTTAGTGTGTTAAAGTCGCACACTGACGGGGTTCGGCTTTTGATGCTTCCTCCTCGTTAAAATTAAAAAACATGTATACAATAAAATTTCAAATTTAGACTTGAACATTTTTTCACTTTATTTTGCAAAAAAACATCTCTTTGTGGCGTTAGAGGGTTTAGTATATTTTTTTTTATTGTTAACAATACAAATGCGGTTTGGCATTAATATTAATAGAATAAAAACACCTTTTTTTTTAATTACAATCAAAAAAAGTAGATTTTTTTAACATTGGCCTCGAAAATTTCGATAAGGTGTAATATTTTTGTTACACAGTGTTCAGAGAATTTGTTCATCTAATCATTAGCAGCAAGTTTGCTGAAGACAACAATACAAAATTTTGAATATCTTAAGACTTATAAAGAAAAATCTGGTTATAAAAACCCTAATACACTGAAACTTTACACGGCTGTAACTTTTAAAAGGCAACTAACTTTGCAAAACCCAGCTAGGGTTTTGTTACTCTATAAGAGTACTATCGATTGGTATTGGTTGGTTCCGGGTTAGATTCCATGACCCCAAAATTGTCGCACAGTGTATTCTTTCATTTTTGTATTAGGAAGGAGAAGGAGAAGCGGAAGGATAAGGAAATGTAGAAGGAAAAGTAAAAGGAAAAGTAAAAGGAAAAGGAAAAGGAAAAGGAAAAGGAAAAGGAAAAGGAAAAGGAAAAGGAAAAGGAAAAGGAAAAGGAAAAGGAAAAGGAAAAGGAAAAGGAAAAGGAAAAGGAAAAGGAAAAGGAAAAGGAAAAGGAAAAGGAAAAGGAAAAGGAAAAGGAAAAGGAAAAGGAAAAGGAAAAGGAAAAGGAAAAGGAAAAGGAAAAGGAAAAGGA
This sequence comes from Melieria crassipennis, assembly GCA_963668005.1. Classification (NCBI taxonomy): domain Eukaryota; kingdom Metazoa; phylum Arthropoda; class Insecta; order Diptera; family Ulidiidae; genus Melieria; species Melieria crassipennis. Next base: position 106,337,069 of record OY764963.1, on the reverse strand, counting down.
AAAGGAAAAGGAAAAGGAAAAGGAAAAGGAAAAGGAAAAGGAAAAGGAAAAGGAAAAGGAAAAGGAAAAGGAAAAGGAAAAGGAAAAGGAAAAGGAAAAGGAAAAGGAAAAGGAAAAGGAAAAGGAAAAGGAAAAGGAAAAGGAAAAGGAAAAGGAAAAGGAAAAGGAAAAGGAAAAGGAAAAGGAAAAGGAAAAGGAAAAGGAAAAGGAAAAGGAAAAGGAAAAGGAAAAGGAAAAGGAAAAGGAAAAGGAAAAGGAAAAGGAAAAGGAAAAGGAAAAGGAAAAGGAAAAGGAAAAGGAAAAGGAAAAGGAAAAGGAAAAGGAAAAGGAAAAGGAAAAGAAAACAAAAAAGAAAAAGAAAAAGAAAAAGAAAAAGAAAAAGAAAAAGAAAAAGAAAAAGAAAAAGAAAAATCAAAATCAAAAGAATAATAAAAAGAAAAAGAAAAAGAAAAGAAAAAGAAACAGAAAAATAAAAAGAAAAAGAAAAAGAAAAAAAAGGAAAAGGAAAAGGAAAAGGAAGGTGACGGTGACGGTGAAATCATCCCAAATAAAAAAACCTATTTTGGCCAAAAACCCCGATCACAGGGACCTTGTATCCAGCGCAACTTATGCAACAGTGTCATACAATATTTGACGTCTTGGATCGAGTTCAATAAATGAACGCGCAGAAATCGAATCATTTGAATAATTTGTAATTTTATTTTAAAATTGAATTGAATAACTGTCAATAGAAATATTTATCATATGTCAAATACAACTATTTCTATTCAATTTTAAAGTTCAGACTTAATGGGAAAATCGCGTAATGGAAAATCGTTTGTGTAATCATTTTAAAATTAATTACAAATTCATAAACGGTAGTTTGAATAATTTGTAATTTTATTTTAAAATTGAATTGAATAATTTTCAATAGAAATATTTATCATATGTCAAATACAACTCTTTCTATTCAATTTTAAGGTTCAGACTTAATGGGAAAATCGCGTAATGGAAAATCATTTGTGTAATCATTTTAAAATTATTTACAAATAATTTAGCCACTCAACATTACTTAAGCAATCATCATGAATGCTAGACCAATTGTGAAACAGTGGCACTGGTAGCTTTGAAGCTTAAGCGACAACAGCTCAAGTATGACTGACAAACTTGCTGACAATCAGTTTGTAAGGAAATTAATTACTTGAAATGAATAAGGGACATCTGAATGACGCAGTCGCCAACAGTGGCAGCAGCATGAGGACAATTAACAGGCAACAACAAATATATCAAAAACAAGCTGAATTGAATCTATTAGACAGAAGGCCGACACCGAACGCGCAACAAAAACCCATTTGCTGTCTTCTCAACTTGTTTGTTCGCTGCAAGGACAATCCGTGACAGACTCGCGCGCGCTCTCAACAATAACAAAAAGCCTTTTGCACAATTGTGTCAAAAACACCAGGTTTGTCTGCGGCGGAAGCACCTAAAAGGCTGCTTCCAAATCGAGCGCGATAACATGATAAGCCGACACTTGAGCGCTTAAAGACTTAATTAGCGCACACCGCACCCAACAACAGAAACAACAACAAAAAACAGCAACAAAGGCCCAGTGCCGGATGCAGGGTTCAAATGCAATTAGCCCAGTTTATTTGTAATTGTTTACAACTTGGCCGGAGCGGCGTCAGCATTAAGCGGACTTTTCATAGAAACTGGCAGCGTGTCGCTGAGTTGTGGGGTCAAGGAGCTGCTCGATTATTTTCTGCACTGCACTGCGTTGATTTTAAATGAATAGGAAATGTGCGGTTAGAGAGCAGCAAAATAATTGCTAAAAATTATACAAATTTGATGGACTCTGTGAAGAAAAAATACTCACCGGCCGGTCCTCATTATCCAGTTGGCCTTCTGGCACAATGCGCTTCATGACGCCGTCGAAAGCACTGCGCAAAACGTTTCCACATTTCTTTTTCGTGTAATTTTTGTATGCACTCAAGTAGTGTTGTGTCGAAGTGCCAGAAAAAAATTGCAAACTTGCACAAGTTTTGGTTCGCTAAAAACATAATTTTCGTGGCTGCTTCATATTTTTCATATTTTTTATATTTTTTAAGTTTTGCTATTTTCCTCTTTTTTTGCAATGCCACCCTCTGTTCTTTGCACACGTTTTGTTCAGTTGTGTTTTTTTTTATTTGTTTTCTTTTCTTCTATGGTTATTATTTTGTATTTCATTTCTTTATTTATGCAAAAGCCAAACTCTGAATATTCCGCTGAAAAATTGCCAAAGTTGCGGTTTCCGCTGATTTTGTTTCTTTCCCCCAATTTTTATTTTTTATTTATTTTATTTATTTTTTGGTTTTCCTTGTTTTTATTGTAGTATATGCATTTTTGTTATTTATTTTTTTATTGCTATTATTTTTGTTATTGTTGTGATTTACTTGACCATGCCAAATTTATGAAGTGGCAACTTTTGAGTTATTACAGATCACCACTTGACAATCAAATAAAGAAAACAATGTTGGCAAACGCATTCAAGTGTGTCATATATCATTTCTATGGGTCTTTGTAAACTTTTTCGAAGGTACTCATGTGAGTGTAATTGAATTAGAAGTGAAGCAACGTTTCACAATTATTGACTTGTGCGACTACACATTGAAAAAATGGCAATGAACTTATTTTTTGGTGTTTGTTGTATACTAAATCAAGTAAAATTTTGCCAGAATTGGTAAATTATTAATTAATTAATTAAATTAATAAATTATTAAATTTTTTTATTATTTTTTATTTTATAAACATTTTTATTATAAATTAAAATTTCAATTTTACCGATGTGATGCACAATAGACATGAGTTAGTGTTGTATGAAAATTCTTAATAACCAGTTATCGATGCTGTAGAACCTCTAATTTTTTGCAGTTTGAAGAAAAAGTACATGAGCCACAAAATTTTGGGGCTAGAGTGGGGTTAAATGGTGTCGCATCGAGGTCAAAGTTCCCTAAACACCTGGGAAATTCGACAAATTGCTCCACAGCTGCTCAGAAGTTGCGCTTAGAGGATTAAAATCTATGACTGACTCCCACTAGTTTTCCCTACTGAACATTTCTTTTAAACATACTCACCCCCTATCTCCAACCGTTGATGGGGCTCCCATACAAAATGGTCATTTTTATAAAATATGCTCCCAATGCTCCCAGGTTAACCCCAGATATTTCAAATGTACAACCGGCACTCATTTATTTTCTCTTCTGAATGTTTCTTCCAAACATACCTACCTGCTATCTCCAAGTCTTAAGGGGGCTGCCATACAAAACGGCCATTTTTTATGGGATTGGCTTCCCACTTGTAAATGTAGTAGTAAAGTAAGCGAGGAAACATCGTATCTCAGAAACTACTGAACCGATTTGAATTATTTTTTTAATGATCTACGATATTATTTAGTGCAAAAAATACAAAATTACCATGTTAGACTGACCATCTGTCTGCTTGTGTTTACGCACCAATTTGGCCACAATTTGCAACACCAGCAATTCACCATACCCCACTCACTCTCTATCGGTCCCACTAATTTTCCATCTCCTCCTCTCCCTCGCTCTCTCTCTCTCTCTCTCTGTCAAAACTACACCTTGCACTTTTGTGCAGTTATTTCATGCCTCATTGCGTTTGAGACTTTGCACAAATGCAAAACAAAAAACAATTTATCATAATTACAACAAATAGCACAAGTTTGGCAATTTATTCAAATAAACACATTTCAAAAATATTCGTACAAAGCAAATGGAATTTTTATAGTCATTGTAGTTACATTGTATTGTACAAAAAAACAAAAATAGAAAGTCTTTGAAAAATACTAAATTAAGTATTTCGCGCTTCTGGCGCAAAATTATAATTTTAATAAGTTGTTGTTAGGATATGCTATGGTCGAGTGTGAGGTTATATTTGACTTGATGGTGCAATTTTGTAACAAATATAAACAGCTGCTTAATTCAAATCTAGAAGTCCACAGAAGTGTATTTTAGACCCACTCTTAGCTATTTTAACTGCTGGAATATTTTGTTTTGTTCCAACATCAGAGACTAACTCACATCAGAGAGTCATCCTGTTTTTACAAGCAGACTTATTGGGTTTATGGTTAGAAAGACCAAGACCAGTTTAGAGGTTAGTTTTGAGTGCTGCAACTACAGAATCGCTGTCGCGTTGCTAAGCGCTACAAGCATCGACCTTTGTTATTATATTTTTATATATTGTTGGACACAGGCACGTAGACATTGCTGTCCATTGTACCCCAGCTATTGCCTTCCCAATTGACTAGTAAATTCCAGATTCGCTATTACTTGAAGTAGATCTGGCCCGCCCAACGTTGGGTCATAGTCTTCGATAGAAAATCTTTGACATTAAGTTTCCTGGAGATTCTGGATCTCTTTCAGACGATCTTTCGCTTTTTTTACAGTAGCTCATCCTCCTCCACATGTGCCTAGAAGCTAGGCTTTCACTGATATAGTAAGATTCAGTCTCATTGTCCCCTTGACACAGTCGCAAATAGCAGAGACGCGTCCCCACATTCGGTTGATGTACTCGCTAAGCGAAATGAATCCCTTGGTAGTCAATAAAATTAAATTTTAAGTTAATTTATTATTAAATTGATGTTTTATTTTTTTAATTTAAGCAGAAAATTTTTTAATTTTTAAATAAAATTTTTACTATCATAAAAATTTAATCATAAAAAATTTTAATAATAAACCACATTAGGCTGCTTTTGTTCTTTTTGTGTTGTAATACAAATAATTAAACAATATTTAAAAAAAAAAATACCATTACTTGTCCTACCTTCTTTCCGCTTGCTCACATTTCAACAAATCCTTTTCTGTTGCTGTTTATTTTCATTGTTGACGTGTCTGACCGTGAAAAACCAACGCACTAATTTGCGACAAATTGCAGCAACAATAATTTCTATACATTTTTTATATTTTAATTATGGTAAATTGCACCTGATTCGAGCCATAATTATTCTCATACATATTCAACACGCTTTTGTGTTTGTTTACTTTTACTAGTCATTCATTCGAAACGAGCTACATCCGTTGAAGTAAGCAAAATCCATTTTTCATGCATACATACAGATATGTATCTATGCATAGATATATGTTCTTGACATAGCATTCTACTTATTTTCAATTTATCAGCTGTGTTAAAGAAAAATTCCAACAAATAAATTTCACACTTGACAATGAAAATGTTCATGTTATTTTTAAGCATTTGTGGTTGTTTATGCTGTTTGTGGCATTTAACATTTGACATTGATAAAATAACTTGTTTTTGGTTATAATTTTGTATTTTTTTAAGTTAAACTTAAAAAAAATACTTTAAAAATACTTTACTTTCAAGTCTTTAAGTTGCATTGATTACTCTCACAACCATACTTAACTCTTAGCCTGGCTTGGTTTTCATAACCAAACAATTACTTATCGTCGTCAAGTTGATTACTACAACAAGAACTCTTAACTAGTCAGCGTTATTTTTCAGAACTAAAAGACCAAAGACACGCCATCAAGTTGATTCAAAATATTGAAAAGACGCAGTTTCATTAGTTCGTTAGCAGTTGATTCAAATTCTGTCAAGTTGATTCAAAATGTTAAAAAGACGCAGTTTCAATAGTTGGTCAGCAGCGACAATTTTCGAAATATTTTCAAGATATTTTCAACGTAGTATTTATGTGTTTATTTACACAATTTTCTATTTATCAACGGTTTATTGGTTCAGATGATATCATGCTTTGTGGATCAATTGAGACGAGACAACAATCCAAGAATAACTAAATAACAAATCTATTAGCAAATCAAATTTCAAACTGACTCAAATCAACTCAACTTCCTAATGAGCTTTTTGCAAGATTTCATTCACCTTATTTCAGTCCATATAGAGCTGCCGCATCAAACTTTCGTAATCTACACTAAACAAAATGTCGCAAATCGATTCAAAGCCTTAATTAGCTTTTAACAAAACTCCATCCAACTCCAGCCGACTCAAAGTTATCTAATATAAACTTAACACTAGAATGTCTGGCCAATCTAATCTTTCATGAATCAAATCAAATCAAATAAAATTATGTAACCAAATATTAATTGAATTTTTGTAAACAATATTTTTTATTTGTTTTTGATTTCGATTCTAAAAATAGTGAAAGTCATGGACGATTTTTTCAGAAGGCAATAAAATAAAAATCAAATGAAATCATATAACAAATTATTGATTCAATTTTTGAAAACAATATTTTTCATTTGTTTTTAATTTAACTTTAAAAAATAGTGAAAGTCATGACGATTTTTTTCAGAAGGCAATGAAAAAAAATAGTAAAAATCTCACTGAAATAATTTTTTATCTTTTGGGCATCCTAGTGTTAAAAAGTAACGATCCTAAAAACTATCCATAGCCTCCAAAATTTTTGCTTTAAAACTACAAATTTAAACAGTTTGTCATTATCATAAAATCTTTTCGAATATGACATCAATATTTTTCATTTTGTTGTCTCATATCAGACGAATTCAATAATACATTTAAAAAAAAATATGTATAACTTAATTTTCATTTATTTATTTACTTTTAAGATTTTTGGAGGTTCAAACAAAAAATATAAAAATTAAAAATCATTTTTTTTTCATTTCATATTTTAAACAAACTAATAAATATCAATAGAAGGTGATTTATTATAACCAAAACAAAAAACATTTTTCATATCGAACTAAACAAAACTGCGGCCAAGAACACATTTGAGTATAACATCATTTCATAAAAATAAATTTAAAAAAAGTGTCCAGTCCATGCAAAGAACTAAACATTTCACACATTCAATCAGTAAATATTTCAACACTCAAATACCAAACTATGTATATAGAAAATAATTGAAAATACCACAAATTCAAAACACACTGAAAACTTCATACAACAATAGACTTCTTAGTAAAACTGCAAAAAACAAAAACAACTAAACAAAACAAGAGCAACATTACAAAACGGCGTTGACCTGAAAACATTAATGCATGTTCAAACAATAATTTTCACTGCAACCAAATGAAATTTCACACATTTCTTTATATTTTTCAATTGTTTTTGTTTTTTTTGTTTTGTTGAGGAAAATTTTTAGCACTTTTGCAATTAAAATTCGCAGCAGGCACACTTGAGGACGAAACGCATTTTCACATAAAATCAAACACTGGCAAACAAAAGCAAAACTGAAACCAAAAACAATTTAAATAAAACCAAAAACACAAAAAGCAACAACAACGTTCTTTAAGTAACATAACCTTGGCGGTGTTTTTGTTGAAAATATAGTGGAACTAACCCAGCGTGCAGCTGAGAAATGTTCACATATTGAAATTCTTTGCTAGAAGTGAAAACAAAAACAAAAAACAACTTCATAAATTCTTGGGAAATTTTAATATAAACAATAATGAGGCAGGAAGCCAAAGAGAAGGGGGCCGCCATTTATTTACAAAATCGAACAGGCAAACGTGCCGCCAGCCGTCGCATGGCCAGCAGCCGTGTGTGACTAAAGCTTTTGTATCAAAACGCTAATAAGTGCGTATCTGTGTGTGTGTGTGGAAAAATTTCACGAAAATCATAAATCTACGCCCACGCAAATCTTTTTGGCCATTTATATTGAAAAAGTGCGCGCCGCTAAATCGAATCGAAATCAACATGCGACACCCTCAAGTCTTACATTAGCTCGCAAAAAGTTGGCAGTGTTGTTTGACTTTTCCTCGAATGTTCTCTATTAATATTTTTCTTAATTTTTTTCTTTTTAGTTTTACTACTTTGAAGGTGAACATGGAAGCATCTCGAATGTGCGAATTTGTTCGATTGAATGTTGCGGACGGCACCAAAAAAGGCAAACACTTTGAAAACGCCTGAAATTCGGACTTCAAGTGGAATGAAAACTACAGATTGTGTGTTTGTTTGTATGGTTGCTTGTTGTTGTGTTTTTAGTGTTTTTGTGTATTGTTTCAAGATTCTGCTACACGTTATTCAAGCTATGTTTGATCGACTCCCCGCCAATGTTTCGCTCTTCACTCGGCTTTCAGTACATGACAATGTTTGTGGCTTTCTTTTCAGTTGATTTATTTTCTGGATTTATATAAAATAGCTTAAGTATAAACTTAAGATACTAACTTTTTCTTTATATAAAATACAAATAGTTTGTCACATTTCTTCTTCTTGTTCTTTTTCATTCTGTACTTTTTCTTTGGCTTACAGTGTGAGTTGCAATCTGAATTGTTGTAGATTTTTTCATATTTCTTCTTTTGGTTTTTTTTACTGTATGAGGAATAATTCATTTTTGCTTGACTTATGTGTAGAAGATATCAGTGTTTTTATATAAATGAAAAAAAATTATACAAATTAATTAATTGAATTAGGTGTAAAATTAAAAAGCAGCAAGTCCAAAGCTGTTGTTTTTGGTAGACACATAGTGGTTGCTGTTGTTGTTGCTGTTGATCTGCTTGCTGTTACAAGGCAGCATTGCGCCGCCAGTCAGTTCGCCAGTGGGAATTTACTTGCCCATCAGAATCTTGCGGCCAGCGCCAATGTTTTGGCCAGCCTGTGTGGCGCCCTTGTTGGAACCGGCCTGCAGACCAATGACAGTTTGGCCAGCCTTCAGCTGCTCGTCGGTGAAGTCGCGCTTGCACTCATCAGCGGGCTTGGGTCCCAGCCAGGGTCCCTTGAATTCGGCGTGCTTGTAGCACTGCAAGTGGCAAACCAAAAGGAAAGAAACCAATTACAAAAAGTTCCGCATGAAAAAGAGCTCTGGTAAACTTACCGCACGGCCCAGGGCGAAGATGGTGTTGGTCACGTTCGCGATATCCTTCTTCTCCCACAGATCAACGGTCTGGAAGACATCCTGATCGTCGACGCCGTACTCCTTGAGGGCCTTCTGGAAGTTGTTGATGTTCTCCATCATCTTGAACTGTCCGCCGGAGCTGTTGATCTTGGGCAGAGCGTTGGGCTTCAGCTTGTTCAACAAGTGGCTCAACACCTGGCCGTCCTTCAAGTGATCCTCGTAGCTCACACCGCCGGGGAATTTCTGTCCAAGAATAGCCTCAATCCATTCCTGGGCCTCCTTGTCCATCTGGAGATCGCGTTTGCCAGCAATCTGCAGAAGAAAAGGCATTCATCAGCAACACTGTCTACACCAACTATTGCACCATTGCAGCAGTATTTTTCACTTTCTTTCGTCCTCAACACTTTTTACAAATCTTAACATTTTACTTGTCATTTTTTATATTTTTCACAATATTCCTTTATTTGGTTTTATTCCTTCGTAAATTTGATATTCACCTTGGCACGAACAGCACGTTCAAGAGACATTTTGTTTGTGTGTTTGTGTGTTTTGCAAAACTGGAAGGAAGGTTGAAACGATCGGAGCTGGGAGCTTGTGGTCTTCACTAGAAGGAAAACTGCGCTAAACTGATGCCGCACTGTGGCGCGTTGGGCGTATTTAAAGCGTGAGAGCGCCACAATGCCTCGCGGAAATCTCAATAAAGCAACAAAAACAACAACATTGAAAATGGCGCATATTTTTCGACGCTGTTGCTTTGTATATCTAATGTTAGTGTTGTTGTTGTGATTTTGCTATATAGCCATTTTCCAAAAATATCCAATTCGAAATTTCCGAGCAACACTGCGCCAAAACCTGGCGTGGGCGTTGTTGTTGCCGCCGCCGCTGCCGCCACTGAACATGACGATGAGTGTTTGCATTTAATTTTAGTATGCGATTCTGTGTTTTGTTTTTTGATTTCGATTTTTCACACAACATTTCGAAAATACGCCATACGCGCACTCTTCAACAATTCCCCGGCCCACTGGCTGTCAGTTGGCCAGCCAAAGAGAAATTCTGGCGCTTTGGAATAACTCAAATTTTAAATCGATTCAATTCAATTTAGAAATCGCCGCCATTCACTGCCCAGCGAACGGCCAGAAACAACACAATTCAGCGCGAAATTTGCAAGTTTGCCATTGCAACGCGGCGAAGAGGCACTCACACACTCATCGAAATTTGGTGTAAATGGTTTGTTGTACTTGCGAAAAATTAGGAAATTTTGCTTTGTGCAGTAAATATGCATTGTGAATGCATCTAAAACTTCTCAAATATTCCAAATGACCAAATCTGGCGCTCGTAAATCAATGCTAAATTCATATTAGATGCGAAAAGCTGAAATAAACAATCATCGAATTATTTGTTTACATCGGTTCGAATGTGACTTGGTCTTAAATGTAAGAACATCTCACACAAACATTCACAAAATCGGTCAGTGTGAGAAATGTTAATTTCGAGACAATTTAATTGCACTTGGAAGCGTTTGAAATGATTATTTGCTGTCCCACTTATTGTTGGATGAATTGCTGGCACTTGAGTGGCGGCTGAAGATGGATGGGCCGGCACGATTCAAGAAATGACATGGTCTCAAAATAATTTCGGGCAGAAAAACACGAAAAAGCGGATGGAAATTATTTTACATCATTATTATTTTTGCTTAACTGAATTAAAAACAATAACAATAAAAAATAATAAATAATTGATCAAATCATTTTAAATAAATAAATTCATTTTTATAAATACACACAAAACTAATGTAAGTGAAAAAATGCAATTCAATTGCCTAAAAATGCAAACAAGAAAAGATTAAATTAACAATTTTAGGAGTTTAAACAAATTTTAACTGAAATAAATTACATTAAATTCAATAATAAAACATAAATAGAAAAAAATTATGTATAAATAATTAAAAAAAAACAATATTTATATAAAACAATAACTCTAAAAAAACGAAATCACCAAATTTAATTACATTAAAAAATGAATGAATTCATTGAGAAACTTATACTTTCAATACAAACCAATTATTAAATTAAAAAAATAATTTAACTATGTTTAGCTGATAAACAAGCAAAAAAAATTTGAAAAAGAAAATAATTAATTTAATTTAATTAATTAATTAAATTAACAAAAGAATGAAAACAATAAATGAATTAAATAATAAATGAACTAAATGAATAAATTAAATACAAAACAATTATTAAATTAAAAACCTTTTGCTTTATTTAGCTGATTAAACAAGCAATTAAAAAAACATTAAAAATAAAAGCTGTAAACAAAATTACTTAGTAACAAAATTTAATTACATTAAAAAAATATTTAATGATATAAATGAAAAATTTTTTGATTAAATTCAAAACAACTATTAAGTTTTAAAAAATTACTTAAAAATACTACGTTTGGCTGATTAAACATACAATTAAAAAAATTTAAAAAGGAAAACAGTTTACAAAATTTACAGTAAACAAAATTACTTAGTAACTAAATTGAATTAAAAAAACATAATTGAAATAAGCAAAAAATTAACAAGTTAACTAGAAAACAATTATTAAAATAAAAAATAATTTAACTATGTTTGGCTGATTAACCAAGCAATTAAACAAATTTTAAAAATAAGTAAATAGAATTAATTAGTAACTAAATCTAATTACATTAAAAAGGAATGAATGAAATAAATGAAAAATTAATAAATTAAATACAAAACAAATATTAAATTAAAAAATGTAATATTTATTTTTAATTTAATTTTTAAAATTTATTTTTGATTAAACAAGCAATTAAACAAACATTAAAAAGAAAAGAAGTAAACAAAATTATTTTCAATGAAATCCATACCCCTTGAAATATCGAAACCAAATATAATGTATAGCTTTTTTCCCAAATATTCCAAAATTGACAGCCGTGTATGATCCTCACTTCTTAGTTCTAGCTCCTATTTTTAAGGGTCAATTTGACCCTTTTTTCCTAAAAAGCTATAAAATTTCCTTTGAAACAGAACTTTTTGGACTTCTCTAAACGCAACAAACCTCAAAATTTAACTTAAACGCCAAAAAAAGTCAAAACTGAAGACTTAAGGATTAATTGTGATACTCGATTTTCGGAATGTCCATCCACAAATGTTTTAAGTCCATGGCAGTCGAGGGGCGTCAACATTAATTTTCAAAAACAAAAAACTTGTATTTTATTATTTAAGTGATTGCGGCAACTTTTTGTAAAAATTCTAGTTAATTAGTTAATGGAAAAGGAGCGCTTAGAAGTTCTTAGAAACCATATAATGAAGACAATTTGGTATTAAAAAACAAATTGCTTAATACTCCATTAAGTCATTATTAAGAGTATGAAATTATGAATAATCAATTAACGTTTTTAATTTCCCTTTTAATTAAAAGAAAAATAAGAAAAACTCTCATTAGCATCGAATACCTCTCTGTTGTCAACTATGGCCACCTTAATCTGCAAGAAGGCCAACTTCTATTGAATTTCCATGAAGTTGGTCAGTTTGCAGCTTAAGGTGACCATATGTAATTAGACGTCAAATAGTCAATCACAATAAAAATAAACTAAAAATTATACGCAGCGTATAACAGTTTTGGAGATACAAACGCAACATTTACGTAGCAAGCAAGAAGATCGAATGATGACAGGTTTCAGAAAATAAACGAATTATTCAGAAAATTTAAAAAACCCAGCAATTTTACATATAGACGTGGCCAAATAAGCGCAGGGAAAATGTATGAACACAACGTTTTTCGAGAGATACGAACTGAAAATTTGCGCATTAGCTAAAAAGTAGCATCTGAATAGCTATTTTTGAATCATTTTGCTGAGCATGCGTTGTGGCAAATTTTCAGTGATGTAACTTTGAGCTTCAACGAGTTATGGGTGAAAATTTTGTGCACACAAATAAATTTATTCTAGACATGAGGGTATAGAAGTGTTTGCATGCTTTACGTAAAACTTGTGTGAAACATTCAAAAATGGAAAGGTTGATTAAATGGTTGTCTTAAGGACTTTTTAGTTGGGCTGAGATGTTCTTGGCAACTCTTTTAACAATTTTTTTTTTTTTTTTTAATTTTTAATTAAAAAAAAAATTATTAAAAGAGTTGCCAAGAATAATTTTTTTTTTGTTTGAAATTTTTAATTAAAAAAAAAAAATTATTAAAAGTGTTGCCAAGAACATCTCAGCCCAACTAAAAAGTCCTTAAGACAACCATTTAATCAACCTTTCCATTTTTGGCAACTCTTAGGAGCGTTAAAAGTCAGGCAGGTAGCATTATTTACTGAAAGACATTACTTAGGATGAGTGGTCCATTCTTGTATTAAGAAAAGTGTTGCTAATAGTCACATGGAATATTTGAGAACCAGTTGGTGACTCTTAGGAGCATTTAAAGTCAGCCAGGTAGATGCAAGGACATTACTTACTAAATAAATAAAATAAAAAACAAGTAAAGTCCATTGGTTCCATTGTGTTGGGTAAGCAAAGTGTTCCTAATAGTCACTTGGAATATTTGAGAACCAATTAGTGGTTTTAAGGTTACCATATGTGTGGTCGAGATGCAAACTAAAAACTGACTTGGACAAGTGGAAAATAATATAAACACACAAGAAGGCAGAACCCACTAAGTGAAAAGACAAGAAACTTTCAGCCTTTGAAAGCTAAAATAACACATAGTTGTTTTTACTATCTGTGACATGAATTTAAAAACTGTATTTAAGTATTCAGGCCTATAACTCAGACATATTCAAAAAAGACTAATGCGAAGGTCGATGTATCATTATTTAGCTAATTAAAATTTCCATTAATTGTGACTTACAACTTTTTATTTTTGAAAATATTTAACGAATGTTTCATCGTACAGGTTTGTTTATTCAACTTTTTTATTTAATATTATTTTTTATTTAATATTATTTTTTATTTAACAATTTTTTCATTTATTTGTTTACTCAATGATAGTATTTCTTATAATAAATGTGAATGTTCCCATAAATATTTTTTCTTACGAATGAGTAGCCCAAAATGCATTAAAAATTCGAATATGTAAATGAAAAAATTATTCAATAAAAAATAATATTAAACAAAAAAATATATTTGAATTTTTATATTCGAATTTTTATATTCCGAATATATATGCATAAATATATATGTTTTTAACTACTTGCTTTGGTGCCTCGAAAACTGTTTGATTTGTGAATTATGTTGGTAATTAATTTAATTAGTGGCTGTCTTTTTCGTCCATTAACAGTCGTAAATTTTGCACAAATTCGTCGTATTACGCAAACTCCAAACACCAACATGCCAGAACACGATGTCTGAAAGCTATAAAACACAGACAGTGGGCGTTTCATTTTCAAGGTCACCGTAAGCGACGACGTGTTACCGCATTCAAGTGCATGCAAGTGGCTGAAAATGTGACAAATGCAGAGAGAGTTGGAAGAACTGAGTAAATTATGACTGGCGAGTGGAAAAAATACTGCAAAACATTTGGGATTTTCCGAAATGTTTGCAGCACATTTGAACGCTCGAAAAATGCCACAAAAATGCGGGCAAGAAAATAATATTGTAATTACTTTATTTGCCACGCCGAGTCGCGTTCGCAGTCGAATCGCACAAAGGACCGTCACATAAGTAATGAACGTTTTTCAGTGTCAGCGCCAGAAACAAGCAATGAGCCGCAGCTCGAAAACAACAAATCGCACAGCGGCCACAACGTCGAGCAGCTGGATTGCATACGAACGTAGTGTCGGCTGTTCATGCTGATTCGGCTGCCTTAAAAATAGACGCGTTTCGTCATTTCTCAAGATTTTCCAGAAGCAACAAGAACACTGAGAATTAACAGAACCGCTAAAACGAAATACATTTCAGCCAGCAAAGCAACAACTCGGACAACAGCAACAACGAGTGTTGAAATATGGCGCAACATTCTTCGTGCGTAAAGGTGAAAAACGCCCGACGCCAAATGGCCACAGGCTGCCGATGATGCGAAAAGGCGTCGAGTGTGGCTGAAGTGCCGACGAGCGACCAACTGATTGACAGCGGCAAGTCCATCGCATTCCGGCAGCCAGCATAGCGAAGCGCTGACAGTAACACCGACGTCAACGGCATCAGGTGAGCGCGCCGACTGTGTCGATCAGCTGTTGAGTGCTGAATTTAGCTGCAGTTAATGAAACTGTGCGCCGTAATTTTTTAACGTCCGCTTTTATTTTGGTTTTTTTAATGCAAATTACAGCACAACAATGAAAACCATTTAGTGGCAGCAAAAAAGTGCAACCAAAGTGCAGCCATGTGCAAAGCCGAAGCGAAGAAGTGTGTTGCAGCGGCTATTGAAATTGTTGGCTTTCCATGAAATGATAAATCGAAAATTAATGGCAGACATACGCCAACAATTCGCCTCGACTATTCAGCACAAAATGCAAACGTGCTAAAATGTGCACAGCAAATTTGAGCATGAATTGAACAAGTGATAAAATTTGTTTCAACAATTTATCACATTTATTTTAAAACTCTAAGGAAATGCATTAAAAATTCGTAATTGCAAAATTGTTTATTTCTTTTTTCTGAACATTTAAATATTTAAATTGCAGGTAGGACTATGTGGCTATGATTTTCTTGGATGTGTATTTGCACTTTGAAGATTTAAAAATTACGACATTCTTTTTGGCTTAAAATCAAAAATGTTTACAAAGAAAATTCAGTATTAAAGTGAATAATTTTGTTATTGGTAAAAGCCAGGTTCAGGCTGCAGATTGAGCAGCTCTCACAGACTAGACTGCACATCCCAGTCGGGGGTTGAACAAGTCATCGGCATGAAAACACTGCACAAAATAAATCTAACTCTGTGGTTTGATACTTTTATACTCGTTGCACTAAATAAATTATGAAATCGACCTGATTGAATTAAACCTTAAATTAAACCTAATTAAACCTTAAACTCTTCTTCAGTTTTGACTTATTTCAAGTTAAATGTTGAGCTTTGGTGTACAGATTACACTGTCCAACCCCAAAAAAAAAATAACAAAGTTCTGACAACGGATTCTGAAGCAACTTATTGGCGTTTTCAATGTTTACGTCTGCATTTTTTTAGTGTCAAAGTTTGCCCCTTTTGCAAATTCTTATGGTATATCGACACACGAAAACCATGTAATTTAAAATTTTAGGTATATAAAGTGCTGTACAAATTTATGTAAAATACTACAAGGAAAATTTTTGTGGAACATTTTAACCCTCTAGCTCACATGTTTATGTATCAGTTTGACCCTTTTTCCTAAAATGCTAAAAATGTTCATTGAAACAGTACTTTTTCGGTTTAAAATGTACTAAAATATTCGCCATAAAATTTTACCATAGGTCTCTGAATACACCAAAGCTCAAAATTTAACTTAAACGCCCGAAATAAGTCAAAACTGAAGTTGTGTTCAAGTATAAATTTCGTACTTATTCAAAGAAAGCTCTAAATTAATATCCGTAAATAAAAAGATGACTACAAATTGTTTAGCATACTCACTCACACATTTTATGGGTTTTTGTATCACTATTAAAAACAACAACAAAAACCTTAATAACCATCAATTTGTGCCACGTTTATTTACCACTGACCGCAAAACGTTGTCCCAATTTATGTGCTAAATAAATTCAACACCAAATAAATTTCCGTCGCGTGGTCAAGTGTTGTTGTTGTTAATGTACATATATGAAAATAAAACTGTTTACATGGCATGAAATGTATGACGCAAATATTTGCATGCGCTCAATTTTAGTTATGCACATTGTTACCACTACGTTGCCACATACACAGACACCCACACACACATATACACACACATACATTGGCAAGAAAAACAACAAAATGTGCTAATTACAACACAACCAGCGGTAAACAAGCAGCGGAAATTGCACTTGTAATATGGGGATTCCGGTGCGTATGAGCAACATTGCTCATGACAACACAACACTGCAGAACTCGCTTACAGCGAAGCGAAAAATACAAAGTGCTGCAAAAAAAAGACGTTGATTGTAACGTTTCCTAATTGAAATCTAAATGTACAAATTAACGTTACGATTGTCCGCAATGCTGTTTTCCATTGCGCTGAATGTCAGTCAGACTTGCTGTGTCGCGTAGCAAAAGTCCATGAATAAACGCCAAATGACCGTGGCAAGTTGTTGCTGCTATCGGCAACGTGTGCACTTAGCATAATAAGAAACGTGACGCTACTAGTTCATGCTGAACGCAAGCAGCGACATTCAGGCGTGTGCTGCTTTTACTCTCCGACAAACACAAACAGCGCAATTTGCAAAATAGCCAGCAGGCAGTTAATAATTTGGCACATTTTAATGAACTGGTCCAATACCGGCGCCAACATCCGCAACACTTACTGTCCATTATTCGTTTCTCGCTGCCACACACCGGAACCCAAACGGCAGGCTGTGTTGTTTTTCAGTAGATTCAACAGCATTTTTTGCTTTACACGCACAACAACAACTACAAAAACAACAGCTGCAGCATTAAGCGCAGCAATGGTTGCTGTCGCACATCTTCCGGTGTGGCATGAAAAAAATTATTTTTGTAGCTTAATTAGATTTTATGTTTTTGTGCTTTTACGGCTAACCACAGACAACGGTTTTTCTTGGCAAAAATTCAAAACAGACAACGTAAATTTGAAAGATAACAGAAGCACCACTGCTGCGTAACGCAAGTTGGCAAGGATAGCGTTTCATTTACAGATTTTAGAAATGGAGTCATTGGTGCTTTAAGGAAAAAAAATTAGTAATGAAAGGAAAAAATAAAAATTATAAACAATCACCTTTTGAGATCTTTTTTTTTCAAGTAGCTTAAAAGGATGTAAAAATTACAATCTTCTATTCAAATACGCTCAGGACTTGAAATAGGCTGAAAATTACAGTCTCTTGTTTTCATTCCCAATTCAAAAAAGGCTGAAAATTTCAGTCTCTTGTTTTCATTGTCATTCTTTAATAGAACTCCGAAAACGACGAAAATTAAGCTACTTATCTCTGTTTTAAGGTTTATTAATTGCATATTTTTCATATTTAATTTTTCATTAACCCTTTCGCTATTTTGTTGCCATATGGCAACATGCAACTTTGTGGACGTCTGCATCCTCTATGGTTTCAAGAATACATTTTTTGTTGGTCCTTAGAATAGTTTGAAGTTTTAGGAAAACTACGAAATTAATAAACTGAATATTTAAGTTTAAAGAAGAGAAGTATACACGTTTTTTAATGGTATATCTTGATATAGTAAAGGAAGAAGAAGCACAAAAATTTAGAGAACTTTTTAATTTTACGTTTTCTTTCAATTTAGATACTTTTTTTTTAATTTTGACTGAAGTAAATGAAGAAATATTGAAATTTTCGTTATGCGCAAAAAATTTTATACTTATTTAAGTAATTATGTATAACAGCCACAACTATGTGGTTGCTCTCATAAAAAAAAAAAACTCTAAAATTCAGAGTCCGAGTATAAAAATTAAAAAATGTCTTATGGAATGTTGCTAATATAACCACATAGAAGCCTAAGACGTAAAATTAAAAATTTTAACTTTCCCCAGTAAAAACCTGTAGCGAAAGGGTTAAATAAGTACAAATACTAACTATTGGCCTAAAAATATACTAAAATAATTGCTGTTGTCAAAATCACCTTACTTCAATATTGTCTACTGGTCTACTTTGTGTTATACTTTTAGGCGCACATTTAATTTTATTTGAACATTTCTGAAATAGTTTACAACGAATTTCTTAAGTTAGAATTTGTTTATAAGAAATGGTTAACCAACAATTCTATTCTATCACAGGATTAACATAAAATGTTTGACAAGAACGTGAAGAACATTTGCAACACACAATTTGATTTTGAAAGATCACTAAAAGTATACTAACATAATTCGTTTTGTCAAAATCAACTCGCTTCGGCATCATTAAATACTCTGTTTTGTAGTATATTTCAAGGTGCTAATTTAATTTAATTTATTTTCGTTTATTAGGTATATAATTTATTTAATTTATTTAATAAAACTAAATTAATTTCATATAATTTTAATTTAGATTTTGTTAAAAGAATTTTTCTATTCCTATATAGAATTAACTTAACCCTTTCGACCCCAAAGTTGCCTGAGAGCAACTTCACCTATTTGTCATCTTATAGCAAAAGCTACGATTGATTTATGGGTTTAATTTAGGTAGGCACCAACAAATTAATATTTTTTATTACAAAAATTTAACTGTTATCGCAAAAATAATTTCCAATAATTTGCAGCGATATCAGGGAAAATTTGTGTTCTAATTGAAGTCTACGAATTGGGCGCGTTTGATCAAAACCCTGTTTTTTTAAATAAAATCAAAAAGTGATAATTTTGTATTTTTCCATTAATATTAAATAATTTTTGTGTAACTAAAAAATATTGATACAAAATGCATTTAACCCGTTTTAAGCTAAAGTTTTTCAAAAGTAAACTAGCTCTAGAACTCTAACAAAGAGGCGTGGCGACTTCAAATGTCGAGTGTACACTTCTTAGGGAAGTGTTTCATGATTTAAATACCAAAAAGTAATATCGAGAGACAGGATAAAATTCGGGGTCGAAAGGGTTAAAATTTATTTATTATATAAATGTTTTTAAAAGCCATTTGTCAACAGAAAACTTGATCTTGAAATGTGTTTAACATAAGCAATTAAAGTGTTATTGTTTTTCTCAAACAATGAGCTGAACAAACTGCTTTTAAACCAATGCACAGTGATTCGACTCCATACAACCGCGGGACAAAATTAGAAGGAGTGGTCCGTTCTTCATAAAATTTGGTATACTAGTTAATCATGGTCTGCTGAATTGAAATCTCTATTTTGTTTTTCTTAAACATTTATAGTTTGGCAATGTCTGAGACTTAAATTTGCAATTTTCATCATTTTTGGTGAGCTATAGCAACGAGTGTGTTAGCTAGATTTTTCAGATTTTACATTTAATCGGTAACGTCAACATTGATTATTCCAAAGAGTAACAGAAATTGTATCGGGACGCTCTGGTTTTGCAATAAAAATGATAATAATAGATGTATGTTTTGCATTTTTCCAGATTTTATCGTTTTTCGTGCTAATTGCATACTTTTAGGCATAAATAAAATAAATTTTGTCGAAAAATACGTGTTTAGACCACTTTTCAAATTGAATTGTTTTCTGAGATCGGAAGATATCGGAGGATGTAATTACATTATCCGACAAAGAAAGAATGCTTCTTAAAATAAAAAAAAATCCAGGAACATACTTTCACATACTTTTTAGATATTTTCGTCTAAGTTTTGCCAATTTTCAGATTTTTAACTTAGAAAAATATTTTGAATTAAAAGTGAAGTAAAAGCCTACGTTTTGCAAATTTTGGGTAAACATTAAAAGCGAAAGTGGCCACATCATTTCTTATTCTATATTGAATTGTTTAAGCAACTTCGTACCAACCAATTAGTTTTACAATTTTTTCTACTCAATAGACTAAAAAACAGAAAATATGAGTTTCAATTTTTTTGTGAAAAAAGTTTCAACTTTGAGCCGCCTTTGCACAGACACTAATTGATTTTTTGCACAGATTTTTTGGGGTTTTCTTAGTTGGAGTTTTTTCTTTGAAATTACATCAAAATCGTTAAATTCTGAGACCATAAATTTTTTTAATTTTGTCTATGGAACGAATCACTGTGCAATGTGCCAAAGTGTGCCCTCCAGCTTCATTCGCCACGCCCATTCAACTAGTTTCTGGTTTGCAATAGATCTACTAACCATTCCAATCTATTGGCAGGTCACTCAAACAGCAACGCGCTATCAGCCACAACCACCCAACCCAATAACTGTTTAATTAAATCGTAATTCATGCAACACTGGTGACGTCACTGATGCCACTGTGACAAGCAATGCAATTAATATGCGACGCGCACATTGCACAACCGAACTTGTGGCGACATGCAGCGCACGTTATCAATGGCACACTTACAACAGCTGTAAGACATGGCAAACTCTTTTTTGTTGTTGTTTTTTTATTGCAGTTTGTGACGTTGACTCTACGCCAGTTTGGGAGTGCCATGTTGCAGACAAATTAGTAACAAAATGTCCAACAATTGTTTGCATTCTAGTTTAAATTGCATACGAGCAAAGTACACACACACTTCATGCATGTGCAACATGTACGCCAACGCGTAAATGCCACACGTGCACCAGCGTGTGGCCGCAATTCTGTATGCTGTCGTTGGTAATAACGGTGCAGTAATTAAGTGTCGACATTGAAAGTGACAGTAAAAAATACAACAACAACAATAGCTACCCATATCATTTTGGTGTGCGTTATTAAAGCGCAATTAATCATGTTGCAGGTATGAGTGTTGTATTGTTTTATGTATGTATGTGTGTAGGTGTACTCGTATGTTTTTATGTGAGTATGAAATAAACGCACAGTATTTTCATTTACTATGCAACGCGCTGTTACAATCCTAAGCCTCCTTACATTTATTCAAACATTTCTCAAACATTACTCAAACATTTATTTTGTGTATATATTTGCATAACATAAACTTGTCATGGCCTACAGTTGGTGTTTACTTGGGTCTGAGATGTGTCAAGTTTGCACATAACTTAACAGATACCAGATTTTTACGCTGCGACTTTTATTACTAGCGGCTCAACTGGTCGTATACGTGTCATTCAATTACATGTGACATGTGGGCTGAAAAAATTGGCATTTGCTTTTGGTGTACGTTGTTTTAATGCCACACAACACTCGACAACAAATATCAACTTTGGACCTTGCACATGAAAAGTCGATCCGGTATAAGGTAGGTATGCAGCTCTCAAGAAAACGCTCAAGAAAAAACGAGCATATATTTCTTGAGCGTGAAAAAGTAGTAGTCAGCTGTGACTTTTCCTTTGAGAAATAAATAGGGACACATATGTTTCTTGCCGAAATCAGTGTTGTCATTTCACTTTCCAATGAAAAAAAGTATTAAAAAACCGAAGCAGTGAGGTGCGTACACCTCAAGAAAATATGACTCAAGGAAATTTCCTTGAACATTTCTTGAGCTTTTTTTTATATGAAGTTTTCGCTTTTCTTGAGAGCTGCATACCGACCTGTAGAATGAAATTTAAAAAAAAAAAATTTTTTAATTAAAAAAAAAAAATTAAAATTAAAAAATTTTTTTTTCCTTTTATCGTAAAGAGGGGTATTTTCTTAATCTAAAAAACTTAAAATTTTGCTGCGGAAACATTTACAGTTATTTATCCGAATTTCTTAAGAAATTATCAACCGATTCTAACGATATAGGTCTCATATGAAAGGTAGTTTCTTCCTCTTTCGATTGATGTATAACATTAGGTATGTAATATGTACCAACAATGAGTTATAAGCGAAATTTTTTTTTTTACAAAAATTAAAAAAAATCAGATTTTGTGCGCCAAAATGATATAATATGTCAACTTTTGGCTTTACACATTAAAAGTCGATCCAGTATAGAATGAAATAAAGAATTTCAATTTTACAGAACTTTACTAGGCATCACACTCAGATATTTAAATATTTATTTTGGTACTTTAAACTCCGCCAAAATTGGGTTTAAAATTGTCTACTCAACGACCCAAAATAATATCCTTGTGCGCCACTGTAAATATTTATTTATAACCTTTTTAAATGTATGTTATGTAGTAAAAAAAATGTGTCCAAAATTACTGACAAAATACAGCGATTTGTTGTACGTAACAGCAATTTGTTACACAGTGTAATTATACGCAAATTTATTTTGTTACGCGCATAATTGCCTTTTATTTGTTTATATTGCGCAAATTTTCGTTTGGCAAATTTGTTATTGTTGTGTGTGTGTGTGCTGTGCATTGTGCAGAGTTTAGAAATTAAATGTTCAATTGTAATTTGCCACTTCGTGCGTTTTCTGTACACATTTTATTTTCGTAGCATATGAAAATAAAATTAATTGTTTGCATAGAAATTAAACCATTCATTATTTTAAAAATATGTTTTGCTACTAAATTTTTTACAACATTCATGCAATAAAAATACTTTAAAGAAGCATTCGTTTGGAAAAATGTTAAACCATAAACTGCTACTTTGTACTTAAGTAAAATAATGTTTGCCATATGCCAAAAGCATCTAAAATAAAACAGAGCCAAATCATGAAATAATCAGATGTGTGTTGAGGCATAAATTTATTAAACAGATGAAAGAAAAACTATTAATAAACATGTTGGCAGATTTTTGGATTTTTTGCTCTTCAGAAGTGGTCATTTTTTATGACTTTAAAGTAATAAAAAGCAAGCATTTAAGTACAAATTTAGCAGCACTTATTGGTCATTGAATGATTTATGCACTTTTTTGTAGATTGTGCAGATTTTGAACCTAGAGCCTTGGGCCATAGTCTTCAGCCTTGAGAAGACTATAATAGACTTAGAAAACCCTTAAAAACCCTAAACCTTAAACCTTAAAGGAAATTTGTTATTGAGAGATTATTTAGATTAATCCGATGAGCTGTTAAAAGATATGGACGCCGGTGGCTACGCTGGCTTGGCCATGTCTCCGATGAAGCTCGTCGTTTTAGTTCGACGGCGAAGAGAGAGACCGAGTCTCCAGTGAAAGGACCAAGTGGAAGACGCCCTAATATCTCTTGATGTGACCAACTGGAGAAAGTGCGCGATGAGAATTTTTTCGGCAGACCATAACCCGGTAACGGGTTGTTATGGCCAGTTAAGTATGTAAGCAATGCTGTAGCTATTTGGCAGCATCTGGTAGGTGAAATGATATTTAACGCGTTATCTGAAGTGACAATTAAAGGTTGGCATTCAATTGAGAGACTTTTGCTTGGAATAAATTTTGTATCACTAGATTCCGTTTTGAATCCTAAGCATTTATTTATAGAATTTTAAATTAAAATTTAAATCTTAAGATTAAGATTAAGATTAAGATTAAACTACTGACAACACATTCAATTTGAACTCTCTGGCACCCACTTTTAACTACCACTCCATTCTTTTAAGGGGTCATTCTCATGTGAAATTTTGTAAAAATCAATTTTTTTTTAACATATTTGGAATGTATCATCCTTGAAGAAGGTGCTGTCAACTGTTATTGGAAAATCTCAAGTATTTCGGCTTCTACAGACATTTATATAACGAGCGGTCAAGGTTTCTAGCAAGGATTCAATCAGTTAGTCAAAACTTTAAACGTGTTTTTCTCGGAACGCCTTTTTTTTTAAATGGCGGGGATGATTTAAGCTATCGCCCCTAGTAAATTCACTCTGATATGTTAAAAATTTCATATTTTTTCTCATTGATAAAATCTTCAAAAACAACCATTTTTTACTGCTCTAACTTCCAATGCCTGCCATTTTGTGAGATTCTTATGAAAAAATTCAAATTTACTACGGGCGAGAGGTACGTTCATACTGATTAAGAATTTCTTTGAAATTTATGTTTCAGATAATCCTGTGACTCAAAACAATCCCCGCCAGCTGACCATGACGCGGCAGAAGCCGTGTCTTTAATCGAAAAAAAGTGTTTGAAAAAATTAAACAACATTTTTTTTAATTTTTTATTTTTGTACCATAACAATGAATAAATTAAAGTGGAATATCTTTTTTTGATAATTCCTCGTATTCACAAAGGAAATAATTTCTGAAAAATGTCCATTTTTCCTGTCCGCGCATGAGAATGACCCCTTAACTCATTCACTAGATCTCAGTTCACTAGTTCTGTGGTCAAAAGCAATAATTCCAATCAATCCAAAGTCCAAAAGTATCATTTTGAACAGATCATTTTACAGATTTTTGCCAGCATCCTTAACTCAATTATATCCTAAGTCGATTTAAGTGTTCATCGTTTTTGGCCACAGACTTCCATCAATGGTTATCAAATAGCTGCAGCATCGCCATTGTCAGCTGATCACTTCTCCTTAGACTTCATCTTTCGCATATTCAATCTAATTTGTATCCATGAAACTGCATTCTGGTTCATTTACTTGAAGTAGTCTTTAAATATTTTCCCGAACTTAATTTTATTCTCATTGCATTTTATAAGGAAATCAAATTTCATTGCAACATAAAAATGCCACATGAAAATAAATAAAACAATCTCCGGCTTGCACAAATACTCACTCAAGACTACAATACGGCATGCGTTGTTATTCTTTTGGTTTAAGGACCGCAACGCGCACTTTTTACAGCGTTGTGATGGTCTGATGATTTATTGCTAAGGTCTGGTAACATCGCATCCGCAATGCAGTTAAATCAACAGCAAATAAAAGTAAAATTCTCACATAAAATCTCTGGCGCAAAAAAGCTGACCATATAAGTGCTTTTAAGATTAAATTAGAATTGCATAAACATTGGAAAAGAATTATAAATTAACCTTAAAAGCACTTTTATGATCAGCTTGTTGCAAGTAAGTATAGACACTGTCATTGCTAGATGAAGTTGTTGTTTAAGATTTCACATATTGCATTATATGTGAGACAATACCGTTTTGGATCAAATTGGAAAACTGAACTGTTGGAAGATTAAGGATTACAAGAAAAACTACTGGCAGAATGCAAAGCCAAGAATTTTGATTAAGCTATACAAACTCACTGGTTCAAGTAGTAAGAAGGACAACTTGAATTTAGTATTTTTGTTTCTTTAAATATTGTATTGAGCACTCAAATGAGACCAGTGCACTGTGATTCGTTCCATAGACAAAATTCAAAAAATGTATAGTCTCAGAATTTAATGATTTGTATGTCATTTGAAAGGTAAAACTCCAACTAAGCAACAACAACTCCCAAAAAATCTGCGCAAAAAATTAATTAGTGTGTGTGCAAAAGCGGCTCAAAGTTGAAACTTTTTTCACAAAAAAACGTAAACACATATTTTCTATTTTTTATTCTATTGAGTAAAAAAAATTGTAAAAATACATGGTTACCAAGAAGTTGCTAAAACTTTCAATACAGATTAAGAAATGATGTGGCCATTTTCACTTTTAATGTTTTCTTAAAATTTGCAAACCTGAGGCTTTTAATTCAATCTATTTTTTTAAATTAAAAATCTGAAAATTGGCAAAACTTAGAGGAAAATATCTAAGAAGTATGTGAAAGTATGTTTTTTTTTTTATTTTAAGAAGCATTCTTTCTTTATCGAATAATGTAAACACATCCTCCGATATCTTCCGATCTCAGAAAATAATTCAATTTGGAAAGTGGTCTAAAAACCTATTTTTCGACAAAAATTAATTGTTTCATCCCTAAAAGTATGCAATCAGCATGAAAAATTGAGAAAACTGCAAAAGAGCAAAACATACATCTATTGTTATCGTTTTTATTGCACTAAACTAAAGGGTCCTTAGACCATTTCTGTTACTCTTCGCAATTATCAATATTGACGTTACCGATTAAATATAAAATCTGAAAAATCTAGCCAATAGAATTGTTGCTAAAGCTTTCCAAAAGTGACGAAAAGCACAAATTTAAGTCTCGGTCATTGCCAAACTACAAAATTTTAAGAAAAACAAAATGGAGATTTGAATTCAGCAGACCATGATTAACTAGTATACCAAATTTTATGAAGAACGGACCACTCCTTCTAATTTTGTCCCGCGGTTGTATGGAGTCGAATCACTATGCAGTGGTCTAATTTAACTTTCATGTGATTTAGTTTTAAGATTAGAACTTTAGATTACATTCGAGATTGGCGATAAATTTAGAGCCTAACAATTCCTGATTTGGGTTGACATCCATGTGATCAAGTCTTATGATTAGAACTTTAGATTACATTCAAGATTAGAGACAAATGTAGAGCGTGACGATTCCTGAATTAGGTTCATGTGATTCAGTTTTACGATTTAGATTGGATTCAAAATCAACAATAAATTCATAACCTCACGATTTCTGATTTGTGTTGGCATTTATGTGATTCAGTATAAAGATTAGAGCTTTAGATTAGATTCCAAATTAACAAAAATGTTTAGCCTTACGATTCCTGATTTGGGTTAGCATTCGTGTGATTCTGTTTCAGGATTCGATATCAAAAATAAATTCAGATCCTTGAGGTTCCTGATTTCTGTTGACATTCATGTGATTCTGTTTCAAGATTAGAACTTTAGATTAGATTCGAAATTGACAATAAATTTTAAGACTTACAATATTTCGATCTTTTATTGATATCATACAGAGAACCTAACCTAACTTTCTAATAATTTCTAAATACTTGATTAAGAAGATTTTAATTAATATTTATTAGGTACCATATTTATTAATATTTTTATTACTTTTGGGTAGCTTATTAGTGAAGCTTTCTGCTAAATTTCCAATTAACTCAAACTGAATATGGTAAAAGTGTTTAAGGTTAGTCCAAAAAGTTCGCTGCAAAACAACTATTTGTTTAATATTAATTTTTTAATGGGATCTTTGTCATAATTGGAACCAGTAATGACGGAGAACTGAATCATTGTTTCTAATTAAACATGGATTTCTCCAGGACGCGATCCTATCTATACTCCGTGACGCTAAAGTTTAGTCAAATTAGTTGTGCAATAAGTACTTTGTCACAATAGGACCCGGTTTTGACTGAGCACTGAACCGCTGTTTCTAGTTATATACAGGCAGATCTCTCAAGAACTCCACCCCATACCCCTCAGGCTGAAGTTTAGTAAAATTATAATATAACTATAATATAATAAGGACTTTGACTTTGAAAGAAGTCCTTTCTTATTTTTATTTGATTTTTTATTTTTTTTATTTTATTCTTAGACTTTCGCAATCTTTTGCAATGCTAAAATCGACAATGAATTTGCCTTAAACTTTGCACCGATGCTCCACTTACATCACATAAATTCAAACTTAGTACCATCTTCACATCTTTGAACGCATTCTTATACTTTGAGGAGCTGAACTCCCAATATATATAAATAGTATAGGATTTGCTTATACTTTCAACAAAATATTTCATAAATTTATTTACTATTTGTGGATAATAAAAAATATTAAAAAATATATAAAGTTAATAAACACCTCCTACCAACATTTTGAAATTTTACCATTTTACCACATCCAATTTTAAAGGTTCTGTGCTTAATTATCACATTTTCAAAGTTAATTTTTTATTTTCGTATTTAAAAAACACAGTCGGTAAAATTGGTTTCCATTACAATCACATAACACACATTAATCAATTCAATTCACAACTAAAACTCCAATCTCGCACCATCTGGTCACTTTGGCCGACATGTTAGAGGAAAAGCAAAAGAAATTGAATGCTCACAGTCAGAAAGGAAGTGTAAAGCAACAAACGAAGACACAAATGTGACGGAGAACGAGTGGCAGCATTGTGCAAATGCCACACATGCGACATGTAGCGGACTGTTGCTTCCTGCTGTTGCAGCCAATGCAACTGCCAACCACAATGACGGAAATGACGCATGACGTTGTGAACGTGGTATCGGACAATTCTTAAACGACGTCGCAATGCAAACCAAAACTGAAATATATATATCCAAGAATTGCAATAACAACAACAACAGTCACAGCAACAAGCCTATTGTGTGCAACGACGATATTTTTATTTCCGTCACTTTTACGATGATGACGGACGGAAATGAAACTCCAGTCAGCAGGCACACACACACATACACGCAAGGCGCCATTGCACGTGCGCGTTTTTTTTTATTTTTTTTTTATTTGATGAACGTAGGAAGGCTGGAATCTTCGAAAGAAACAAGACAGACTGCACGATTCACTGGCAGGGTAAGCTACCAGCGCAGTTATGTGCGCATGTGTATGTATGTATGCGGCACAGAGTAATATGTGGCTGAGAAAGATTTTGTTGCTGAGACTGCGCCAAGAGGAGCGACGGCGGTGACGCTAACCGCTATTAAACTTTTACGACAAACATACAGTGGCGTTTCTATATACGTTTTCATGTTTTTAAGATTTTTATGAGTTTTCCTTTAATGATTCGGCACGCGAATTTGGAAAAAAAAACGGAAAACAACAAATGAAAAGCGTGCGCCCGCAAGCTAAATATGTCACATACACACACAAACCGGCACAGTATCTTTTTGGAGACTTTCAACTTCCGACGTAAAATCCCCCCAAAAAACACACACACACATTATTTGAGCCTGCAAGTGTGCTGCTTATTCAATTCTACACTTTTCAATTTTAAGTACCACGTACGCATTACAAATATTTGCCAAATGATTTTCCAATTCTAAATTTAGTCGCCTTGGTCATTCACAGCGGCCGCAGCGTTTTGTCCGTTGGTCATTAAAATTAAATTAAAATTAGAATTAACGCGCGTCAATGTCGTCATTTTGTGCCATAAATACAAACACACTCACACCACACACTCACACAGCGCCAAAACGGCAGTTGGCAACGCTGGCACACTTGTATATTATTTGTTGTTGTTTTTGTTAATTTCGAGACAATTCCAAATCACGGACTCGTGTGGCATGCGTGGGCGTATTTACCTCGCCGCACACAGCCGAAACAAAACCAAATCCGAGCAATAATGAGAAATTGCATAAAACCCGACAATGTCACATTTAGGCAGAAATAAACGAAAAGGTGATTTTTACAAAAATTCATGTATCGTATAGAACACAAGCTCTGGGCTCGCAGTTATTCGTTGCCGACAATCGCTTAAAGGTTTCCTAAATATTTTGCTTATTTGTATGATTTTGTTATTTTGGATTGTTAACGCAAAATTAGGCGGAGAGCTGACAAAAGGGAAATGCCAGACGCTCGTGTGGGTAATTAGTGCGCTGTGAAGTGGCAATTATTGAGTCATTTTCTTGTTAAGGCATAGCAAAGTATAACATAACATAGCAAAGCATAGTATAGCATAGTAGGACATATCATAGCATAGTATGGCATAGCATAGCAAAGTATAACAGCATAGTAGGGTTTACCCCAGCATAGCATAGCAAATCATAGCATAGCATAGCATAGTATAACAAAGCATATTATAGCAAATTATAGTATAGATTATAGCTTGGCATAGCAAAGCATAGCATATCATAGCATAGCATAGCATAACATAGCATAGTATTGCACAGTAAATACCATAGCATATCATAGCATAGCATAGTATAACAAAGCATAGTATAGCAAAGTATAGCATAGCATAGCATAGCTAGCACATCATAGCATAGCATAGTATAGCACAATAGACATATCACACAATATGGCATATCATAGCATAGCACAGCATAGTATAACAAAGCATATTATAGCAATTTATAGTATAGAGTATAGCTTGGCATAGTACAGCATGGTATAGCATAGCATAGCATAGTATTACACAGTAAATAAGCATAGCATAGCATAGCATAGCATAGTATAACAAAGCATATTATAGCAAATTATAGTATAGAGTATAGCTTGGCATAGTACAGCATGGCATAGCATAGCATAGTATTGCACAGTAAATACTAAAGCATAGCGTAGTATAACAAAGTAAAGCATAGCATAGCATAGCATAGCACATCATAGCATAGCATAGTATAGCACAATAGACATATCTCACAATATGGCATATCATAGCATAGCACAGCATAGTATAACAAAGCATATTATAGCAAATTATAGTATAGAGTATAGCTTGGCATAGTACAGCATGGTATAGCATAGCATAGCATAGTATTACACAGTAAATAAGCATAGCATAGCATAGCATAGTATAACAAAGCATAGTATAGCAAAGTATAGCATAGCATAGCATAGCATTTCATATCAAAGCATAGCAAATCATAGCATAGCATAGCATAGTATAGCACAATAGACATATCACACAATATGACATATCATAGCATAGCACAGCATAGCATTTCATATCAAAGCATAGCAAATCATAGCATAGCATAGCATAATATAACAAAGCATACTATAGCAAATTATAGTATAGAGTATAGCTTAGCATAGCATAGCATAACAAAGCATAGCATAGCATAGCATAGCATATCATAGCATAGCATAGCATAAATTAACATAGTATAGCATATTATGCTATAGCGTATAAAATACAAGTGAACCACCGCATCCACATGTAAAATAATCACAAAAATTATATTCCACTCACAATTCCTTTTCTCTTATTGATTCACTAGCAGTGCAAACATATATACTGCTCTGCATGGCTAATAAATTAAAGATAATTACTTGCACTATCCGTTTTATGTATACAATTTCGCATACCTCTCATCTTTGACGCGCTCTTTCGGCCAAAGCAAATACCATTAACCAGCGCCAAAACACAACCGAATGCTGAGTAAGTTGTCGGCCTCCACATGCGGCATCCACTTGAACGGTTATTAATGTGATTGTAATTATTGTTGTATAGTACGATTGGCAATCATTATCGCGTACATGTATTTAGGAGAAAAACACAGCCAACGGCATCATTGAGCCGATACGAAAAAGGTACACAAAATTGCTGGCGGCGGTTATATTAACACAACAAGCCAGCCAACCAAAAATGAAGGAGCAACAACAGCAACAATAAAATTATGAACAAGCCGTCATTAAGGCAGCTGAGAAAGTATTTATCAATAATTCAATCGGTTGCGAATGGCGAGCAAAAGGAAAAGGTGCGCAAATACTTCAACCTCAATTTGTTGTTATGGCATTTTTATTTATTGCGTTGCCGGCCGCCACGCAACTTAACCGCCACTGCTGCTGCAGTCAAGGCGCCGTAGGCAGCGAATTTAGCGTATGTTCCTCGCAACGGATCAAACGATTTCGATGACGAGAATAGCCAAAGGAAACGGTTGAAGCCTGGGAAACATTTTCAGCATTTGTGCTCGTGTTGGCAAATGTTGTTTCAATGCCGACGCCGTTAAGTTTGACTGTTTGCGAGTTGTCGCTGTTTAGGGTGTAGGCGTGTGCTTGGCATATTTTATGTGCCCTTGGCGCTTCGTTGGGTTCGCTGACGTGGCATAAAAGCATGGCACCGCTTCGACCGGCGTACAAAAGGCACCTAATCAACCGAAACGCGGTATGGACCCATTCGAACTGTGTGTGTGTGTGTGTACGTTTCACGGTCAAGTGATTCCACTATAAGAACGAAAATTCAAATAGACAAATTACCAAATGCCCAAAAGGTGAAGGTTTCAGCTTCCACACAATGCTGTGCTTTCCATTTGGCTTTGAAAATGTTATAGAAAACCAACAACTACGAAAGGGCAAGTAAGTAAGCATACATTATAGATGGCATGAGTGGTGGACGCGAGCTGTAATTGAATTTTCAATTTCCGCCACACCTTCGAACAGCGCAAACATGGGTCCAGAAAATGCGATGCGCTGTTCGGTGCTGCGCTGCTAATCCGATTTATTGTGTAATTGTGAAAGTTTCATGTCGCTCTTACTTTTAAATATTTCAAAAGTAAAATGAAAACCAAGCCGACATCAAGCAAAACATGTCAAAGTTTCAATTTTACCAAAAGTGACTGACACAGAGAAAAAACGCAATTAAATGCGCCATAAGTGAGGGCACAACGGATTCAAAGAGAAAATCTTACTTCACACCAACATACATATTTGCTCAGCATTTTTTCACTTGGTCCAGTTTTAACGGCGCCGCTATTTTATTTTATTCTGTTTTTGTTTTACAAAGTCCTGTGGCGTGTTTGAAATTTCCATTTTACTGCCCTCTGAAAATTGAGCGCATCTTTTTGTAAATCAATTTGAGGAAGTGAATTTCAGCCATAAATCAAACGTGCCGACGAAACGCGTCCAGCTATTGCAATAACAGCGCCAACATCGCTGAAAACATAGGCCGGCTCAAGTTGTGTGTAGATGTGTGCGCGCAGGTACAGCGGTGCGTATACGCAACCAGAGCGTGGAGTCGCATTAGAAATGCCTAAATTTACACTAAATACAAGTGAAACTTTTTTGTTGTTTGCGTTTTTTCGCCTTCCTGTTGTTTTTGTTATAACAACAGCAACGTGACACCATAAAATTGCTGACATTGAACGGAAAAAGAAATCATTCCCTGACATGCCGCAAAGGTTACATTTGTGAAAATGTTTGTTGCAGGTTGAAAGTTGAAATTAAATTTCGGCAAATGGCACAAAAGCAACTTGAAAATTGTTTTTGTTGTTGGCATATTCGCTTTGCAGAAAATCACAACAACTCAAAGCTACATAAATCAAATTTCGGCTACAGCACACAGCACAAACGAAGCTGTTGTCAATGTAGTTGAAACGCTGTTACATTTAGCATTAAACGAGTGTTGGAAAATCAATAACAAAAGTTTCAAATTTATTTTTTCAGAAATGACTCATTGAAAACATTTGCCAAACTTTAAAGTGTCCATTTAAGCTAACCTCACTCAGTCGACTCCAAAGATTGAGTGAGGTTAGCTTAAATGTTTAGTTATGCAAAAGAGACCATAGACTGATATAAGGCCCGTTTCTTCCTTAAAGGGACCAGATGAACTTTCATTTAGCAGTCGTTTTAGTAGAAATTGTTAAAAATATGAGAAGTTTTACATAGCTCCTGCACCTCCGCGACTTACCAGTAGAGGTAAGAAAAGCGAAAGAAGAGTAGCAAAGATAATTTTAAAAGGCACAATAAAAAAAATAATAATCTTTAGATTTGCTTTTTGGGGGAAAAAAAACTATTTATATAAGAAAAAGAACTATTTTCAGCAATGAAAAGAACACCTATAAAATTTCAATTTCGCATTAATTTAACTCAATTTTTAGTTAATTTGTTCAATACACTTTTATTCATTTAGTATTCCAATTTATTTGTTTTACTTTTTTAAATTCAATTCAATTTGTGTTCATGTTATTTTAAATTGGAAATCCTGTAAAAAATTTTAACAAAACTATTTCTATAAATAAAATACAGACCCATTAATTTCCAAATTTACATCAAAAAAATTATTTATTTATTTTTTTCCATGTTTTACTTCCTCTAATAGAAAAGTGAAATTCATTGTAAATTTGTAAATTGACTGCAAATATGCACTTTTAAATATGCGCATGGTCGGCATTTTTACGCTTTAACTCATTTCAAATGCAACGCATTTGGGAATTTTCATGATTCGTTTTGTTAAAAATAATTTAAATATTTAAACCAATGCTGATTGTTGCTCAGTTTGCTGCCACCATGCACGCTGCAGTGGGCGCTGCCTAATCCCAAAAGTATGCAATGATATTGTACGGCAAAATAACCGGATGCAAGTACAACGTACAACACCCGAAACATTCGACGGTGACTGACGCTGAGAGCACATAAGTGGGTATAATGTGTTGGTGTGCATGAGTGCGTGTGTGTGTGTGTGTCATGCATGCAAATACCAGAAAATTAGAAATAACCAACAAAAAAAATGGTTGAGCAAAACGACACAGCACGATTTTAGAAAATTCTCTCCCTCCTACCCAACGCAACGACTATCGACGCTGACTTATTTTTGCAATGTAAAACAACAAGAAACAGCATTTTAATCAACAAATAAAAGAGCAAAAGCCAATGTACAAAATTCAAGCAAAAGAGGGCAAGTAATAAAGTGCATGAAAGTGGAAATACATATGTAAAGTGGGGGGCGTGTGTGTGTGGCTGTGTGTGTGTTTCTGTGTTGAGTGCATATTCGGCGCAGTGTTTGTTGTTATTGAATTTCTTTAAAGAGAATTTATAAATGTATACTTACGCTGCACATATAAATTGTGCCAAACAATGGCAACAACAATAACAAAGTTTGGCGCACACGAATCTAACGGCAGTCACGTACACTGGGCCAGCGTGTGGCACCATAAATTTCGGTTTACGCTCATTTTTGGTTTTGAAGTGGGAGGGGTCACTTTACTGTTACTTTGCTGACGTTATGCCATGTAGGAGCGTCAGTGTGTGTGTTTACATTTGCATGTATGTGTGTGTGTGTGTGTGTGTGTGTTTACCAATTTAATGGCTCAATTAATTCGTTTGCACCAATTTCACTTTCGACCCCTGCACAGCCAGTTAAAACTACAGTAGCCACACTGCACTCACACAGCCAACAAAATTATCTCCTACATACATACACCAAACTACATACACATTCGAATAGATGGAGCCAATATTTTTCGCAACATAAAATGCCTTCCAATCGGCCACATTTCCACTTTAGATATATGAATTTAAAAGTTCAAATTTCCATTCACTAACTCACTCACTCACTCTTTCATTCTACTGGCCACTTGCCTTCCACTTCAATGTGCCGAATTGCACGCAATTGTGCAATTGCCAAAGTTCGTTTGCAACGCTAACTCCTACACACACACGCCTAGTTTTTTGAAGCAGTTTGAAAATGGTGGCAACACTTTAATCACTTCAAATTTCCAGCGCACTGCACTCTAACCATTTTTATGCGCTTAAAAGTTAGTGCTAAAGTATGTATTGTGTGCCTTACATACATACATATATATGTGTATGTGTGGCTCATGGCAATCGATAGCATTTTGAAGTGCATTTTAATTTAATACTAAACCCTTTCAGCTCGCTGCCATTGAAAAACCAAAACCTCAAAGCCATGACAGCAAAAGGCATTTAAACATTTTCACAAAAAAAATAATATATAATCCTATCAGAAAATGGACGCCCAATTGTTCGGGTACTTTAATGACGGGAGAAATTCATGAATACATTACAAAGTTTTAGTCTATTTATAAAATTAGCCCAACCAAGCGTTTTATGAAAAAAAGTATTAAGAAAGTATTCACAAAAAAATTAAACATTTTAAGATACATAAATGTAAACTATATATTTTCCTAGAATAATTTTTTTGTATTCTGCATACAGTTTTTAATTAAAAAAAATTTACAAAAATTAGAAAATGTTAATAAACAAAGAAGGAAATATTTAAAAATAATAATGTTTAATAATAACAATAAATAATAAATAAAAAACTAAATTAATAAAAAAAACACATTATGAGAAAATATTAATAATAATTCATTATTAATAACACGTCAAAAAGTATTAATTATAATCAATTATTAATATTTTTTTATATGTTTTTCACTCACAAAATTTATTTTCAATAACCAATAATTTTAATTCAATTCAATTTTTTTCTCAAATTTTAATATCGGAGCATAAAAGAAAAATTAAAAAAAAAATATTTATAAAACAATTTCATTTTCTAAAATTATGTATTTTGTGTTTTCTTATCTCACAGCAAATTTTCAATCATTAAATCAGACAATTGAACAGATTTTTTTTTCAAAATTATTAGAGAGAAACATATGAAGGAATACTTTTATTTGTGCATATTTCTTATTCACATTTATCTGAGGTTATAGTCTGAAAGGGTTAAATACATGTAAATAAATTGAAAAAGTTCTTGGCTTGATTTACAATTGAAACTTTTCAGCAGACCAGAAATTGCATTGCTTTTTGTTGATCAAACTTTTTCCAAACTCTCACAAAAATGTTTGCCATTTCTATGAAACCGGAGTGGGTGCTATGAGCCAAAATTTTTTTTTTTGCATTACATTTTTGGCAAAGTGTTGAGCTTTTAATTACGTTCGTGCTTAAGCCAATTGACAAGTACACACAACTAGTAGCATTTACATGTTTGTTTCACAAAGTTTTTCGGCGTCTAATCTCTGAAACTTGAAATAGCAAATGAAAAGCTAAGAAAGAGTAGGAAGATAAGTGTGTGGGATTGGTTGATCCAAAGAGAGAACTTAACAGTAAAAAGCATTCAAAACTTTGCAAATGTTGACTTTGCCCAAAAACCCAAATTCAACTAAACAACGAATAAATTTGTCTATTGCACGTTTTCGTAATCCGTTTCAATTTCCATTATATTTAATATCCATCATTTTCTCCATTGCTTTTTTAGCTTTCATTGCAATATTGGTTTTACGTGGCGAGCATTAGACATTAGTTTACTATTCGGCGAGCACCGAATCGCTATTCAGAAGGCTATGTATAAATTTTCATTGGACAGGGACAATGATCGCCGGGATGAATGCAATCAGAGACTTTGCCTTGGATGTCCGTTCACATTCCACCCTCCAGTGCCCCTCGTTTTCTTTATTGGTTACTTGAAATGTCCTGAATTGTTGGTAGAAAATTTTGGTAGAAATATTTGAAATGCGCCAACATCAAACAATTGTCGCCGCCAATGGTGGCAAATTTTCGCTAATGTCACATTAATAGCGGTATGCCAAAAGTGACATACGATAGCAGCGACAATATTCATTTATATGTGTGTGTTTGTATCAAATGTGAGCCTGTGTTAGTATAGAAATTTGCATAATCCGTGCAAATTGCATGCAACAAAAATGTCCATTAAATATTTAGGCCACTTGCGCCTGTATACGCGTGTATGTGTGTGTGTGTGTTTGTATGTGTGCATTGAATTGCAAATTAACACCAACAGCTATGAGT
Organism: Melieria crassipennis; assembly: GCA_963668005.1. NCBI lineage: Eukaryota > Metazoa > Arthropoda > Insecta > Diptera > Ulidiidae > Melieria > Melieria crassipennis. The sequence continues at coordinate 106,299,841 of OY764963.1, read as the reverse complement.
AGGGAGGACATTAGTATTTTGCTAGCCTGAATTAGAAAATGGTGCATGCATAATGCATAACAATGCAGGAAAATTATAGCAGTCAAGCGTTAATAACGCATACACACACATAATCAATCCGCGTGTGTGGGTTGTACACTGTAAGAAAATTGGGTCAAATTAAAGCCATTCTCAGACTATCATTATTAGATACATCGTGCGACAGCATTTTTCACACTGGGAAAAATCCATATTTGCGTGAAACTAGGGACCAAATATAGTAATACTGCGTACTCAGTTTTTCATTTCTACATCCTTTGTCCTTTTAAAAGGACATCAAAATTTTGAAGGGGATAAAAAATAACAAAAATATAAAAAATACTTAACCTCGTTAGAAAATGGCGATATGTATATCAAATGAAAGAGCAAAGGCTCAAGAATTTAAATAAAATTTATGTTTTATCTATTTATAAAAAAAAGATATGAGAAGGTCTTTTGAAAATTTTAATCCTATATATCCTTGAAAATTTACATAGAATTTTCTTGAAAAGTAAGTATGTTAAAGCCCCAAATCTCTCTCATCAAGTGTCAAAATTTAATAACTCTAACTTTATTAGTTCGAAAAATATTAAAAAATAGGCGGAAGCTGCAATTCTAATGAAGTACAAAAATTCTAATTTATGTGAGTATCGGTATTTTAAATAATAAAAAAATGCAAAATGAATGAAGCGAGAATAATGAAATTTTGACACGTGATCAAGGAGATTTGGGATTTTAACATACTAACTTTTCAAGAAAATTCGATGTAAATTTTCAAGGATATAAAGGGTTAAAATTTTCAAAGGACGAAAATGTTCCCAAAAGGCAATATGGTATTTTTGTCAATATTTTACTCAATACAAGATTTTTATGAAAAATTTTTCCGAAAAACATTAAAAAGAGGGTAAGGGAAGGGGGAGGGGGGTTCATGTGTACACAAAAAATATTCACACTTTTAATGCAAACAACTTTGTCTTAGACATCAAAGATTTAGCTCTTCAAGTTTTTATACTTTACAAAAAACTCAGACGTGCTGAACTATTACTTTGTTCGGCAAAAATGATCAATATGACGTCCTCTTTCAGAAATATATAGTCGTTACTCTGTTACACACAAAGAGTTTAAAAATGTTGTACTGAAATATTGTTAGCAAAATATTGCATTCAATTATCATCATAACTTCCAACCATTTTTTTCAGTGTTGTATAGATTTAAATCTTGTTTTGCGTATTTTGAACGCACAACAACTACGTATTCCCTAAACGTGTCCAGTGCTAGCTGATGCGCACAAATACAATACATACATACATATGTGTGCATGTGTGGGAGTGATGCATGCAGTAGCGCCAACACATGCATACATAAAAAATCAGCCGACAATGGGGCGTCGGATCACTCAAACTGTGCTGCCAAAAATTGAAAAGCAATTAGAAAGTGGCACAAGCAACACTGGTAGTAATGCTGTCAGTAATCAAAAAACAATTCTTCATTTTCGCTTCATGCCAATAATTACGCTGCTGAAAATCAAGTGAAAAGCATAACGCAAGAAATAATGCAATCAACAACAACAAAGCGTAAAGTCCCTCGTTAAGTTGTTGCGTTCTCTTTCGCGCACGCAGTGTCAGCACTGAAGTGGCCCCAACAGTTTGTACACTAATGTGCTTTCAAATTGAAAGCAGCAACAACATCAATCAATTAAAGCAAATGGATTTCTCTCTGCTTCTGCGTGGACACCGCGAAGACTGTCGCAATATTAAAGTCAAATAAAAAAATATCTGCAAAGTCATTCCTCCCCTACTGACAACACACACACACACATTTATTTATTTGCAATTCATAAATTTTGCAATTTAACAAATTAGCAATTCTCGCTCCCGCATTGTATAGCACTTCACTTCCCTCCTCGATCACTTTAAACCGCTGCAACTTGTGCACTTGCGGCACGCAGCTGCCAAATGCAAACATTTGCAAAACTTTGCACACAACAGTTTTTGCCACATTTGTATGCTTTGTTTCCTTCTGTGCTTTTGTGCGAAATTTGCGGCGCACGTCTGCAGGTTGTGTCGCAGCATTGGCCACAGCAGCGTTGTAATCAGTTGCGAAAAGTTGCTGCTGAGACAAAACGTGCGTCAACTGCACGTAAAATGTCTGACAAATATTTTCGTGTCGCGCAAATGCAAATTTCTTAAATTAGGTTTTTTTTAGTGTGGCATCCTAAATAAACTACGAAAAAATTTAAGCAAAAGTGTTACAACTATATTTAAATATTTGTATATGAAATAATTACAGCATAATTATAATTAAATTATATTATAATTATATATCGATGGAACGAACATTAATACATCAAGTAAGATGTTTCTTCTTCTTTTAAAAAACTTTTAAAACACTCTAAAGAAACTTCCTGTGAAACTAAAATATTAAATATTCATAAAACTTGCATGCTGATTGCATTTATTTGACTTGCGAACGGATCATCTGTGTGTATATGTGTGAATATGTGAATAAAAATATAAAGCGAGTTCACGCACACACCCACACACACATAAAATCGAACCAAGCTGATACCAAACGTTTCGCTTGTGTCTGCAGCCTATAAATCTCCTTGAAATCACTGCAGTATGTGAATAATAAATTTTTTTACATTTTCTCGGCCGTTATTGACTTCTCATACGCGACACATATACACACACACACACAATCTGTGGCTGCTCAATGCATTTGCAGCTTCAGAATCATTGACACAATAAAATATGTCAACTTAATGCCACAATGCGCTCAAGTGGAACCATCAATATCAATCGGATGATCTGATATTTGTAGCATTGGCCATGTCCAATGCAGCGGAAGCGAAATTTTATTGTTCGCAAACATGTGGCAAGGTGGTATCGTCATGGTTGCGTGTGTGTTTGTGTTCCCAAGTATTTGTTTTATGCGGTCAGCAATCCGATGCGGGCAATAAAATGTAAAATCTTTCACTTCCGCAAAGTTGTATACAATTTCCAGTCCCACATATTATATTTATTATGAAAATACTGATTGCAATACTACACACTAAATATATTATTATGTATGTAAATAAATATTTATTGCGTATGTATTTGCGTGATATGCAATGAATGCTGCAACTGTGAATTACAGCTTCGTGTATTTATGCGCTGTTGAGCAGGTCACGAAACTGTTTATTTGCGAGCAGATTGAATTGACACTTATTATTACTTATTTACAAATTTCTGTGTAAATACTTAAAAATGTAATTTCAATTTATACTTCTGATAGATATTGAAAAATATTTGTTATGCATTTTATTTCATAAATTTAAATTTTCACAATTAATTTCAATACAAGAAATGAAGTTTAATTGAACTTCATTCATATTCTTGCACTTAGTGAGTCATACTTCTGATAGATATTGAAAAATATTTGTTATGCATTTTATTTCATTAATTTAAATTTTCACAATTAATTTCAATACAAGAAATGAAGTTTAATTAAACTTAACTTAATTCATATTCTTGCACTTAGTGAGTCAACATCAACGATGGTTTCAAGGCTTTCGATCTCACTACTTTAATATTTAAATATGTTACGTTTATAGGCAACGTGGATACGTTCTCTTACCGTACAGTTTGTCCAGATACAACTCCTCACTTAGCCCCTTTCCTTTTTCCTTTGCTTTCTCTGGATTGGCCACTACGACTTTATTACAGTAAACTTTCCCATTACGCAAAATCGCCAATTGAGAGCAAAAAAGAGTACAGTGAAACCCGCTTAAGTATCTATTTTCTTCAGTACCTATCCGGTTTAACAATGTCGCTTCAAAGTTAGGAAAGTTAAAATTTTAAAATTTTAATTTTTTTTAATTTTAAAACTTTAATTTTTTTAATTTTAAAATTTGCTTTAAAGTTAAAATTTTATCAAATAAATTTTATCAATTTATCAATAATTTTATATGAACAACATTCCATAATAATTTTTCCAATTTTTATTTTCGGAGCCTGTATTTTTAGAGTGTTGTCAAATTACCTCAAAAATATTGCATTTATAGGTGAAATACTTAAGCAGGTCTTACTGTAATTATAACAAATGAAAGAAGACATATTGTGACGATCATGCTGGAATATTTGAGAACAAGTTGCGCTCCGGGCAAACAAGTATAAAAGGCCGCCGGGTATAGCGCAGTGACTCAGTTTTGATTTTGACAAGCAACGGATAAGAAAAATTAAGTGAATTTAAAGTCAAATGAATCTGTAAAATTTTAAATAAAGCCTCTACTAGTGCTGAACTGCGTTAAAGAATTTCAGTGTGTTTTATATTGCATTGTTGCCAGATGGATTTCAAGCAATCCCCCTAAAATGAAGTCTATTTCAAACTAAACTAAACTAAACTTTTGGGGGGAAACTAAAACTTCCCCAAAATTTCCCCCAAATTTATAATGCACACATAAAATTAATATTGCAGAAAATTGCTCATTCTATTTGGTACATGAAATTAAAAAAGACCCACTAGCCAATATACCTGAACAAGGTGTTGATGTAACAAAAATGCAAACTGGTTGGCCATGGACTTTTTAAAAGCGTACATTAAAAATGTCTGTAAAATATTTCCCCCTAAATTTTCCCCCTAAAATATTTATCATAAAATTTCCCTCCAATCTAAACAAATAAACCCCAAATCTAGGGGGAAACTCCTAATCTGGCAACACTGTTATATTGGCACAATACCGCGATACGAACTACGCCTGTTTAGCCAGCAGAAGTAATTTTCATTATAATATTTATAATTTATATATATATATATAAATATGTGTCAATTATAATCGAATAATTGTGGTATACCGTTAGAATAAATCTTTATAAGAACTTTAAAAGGTCTTACCACAATTTTTTAAGTACTCTGAAGGTCAACCCTGCCATTACCTACGATTTCTAATATTTATCAATGGCCTGACTAACTAACCTATGATGCAACTGAGACCAAGCTTGTCGCAAGAGAATTTATATGGGCAATTCTGCTCTCATTTCATTGGTGTTCCCTGCTGAGAGAAAGGCGGCTAAAATCAAAAATGTAGTTCTGTATTTCAATGTTGACTACGACGAATTTTTTAACGTGGGAATAGTCGCCTAAAACTTACGGTCCAATGCACCTAATCAACTGAATCAAAGCGGACGGTCATATATCTACTATATGTATATCGGTCATGGCATGGTAGTTTAAACAACAAAACTTTTAGTAATAAATTTAGTATTAAAATTAAAAACCACAGAAAAGAAAAGTAAATAGAAAAAAATTGCATACATATTCACTGACATGAAGGATTTTTCCATATTGATGTCTCAACTTTGACAGCTTACTGCTCTCAAGTTTCAAGTAGTGCCATGATGAAAACTGATTGAAAATGTACGCCCTGATAATATGACTGCTCTTTGAAAACCATGCGACTAAAATTTTACTACTAAGGCTATGACAAAAAACTACATTCCCATATATCTACTATATATCTACCATATGACTACTACTTTACTAGGATATGAATACAACATATATGACTAGTATATGACTGTTATATGACCACTGATTATGTGTACATACATATTTTTAATTAGTTTTTAAATCAAACAGCCGCAGCCTAAAGCATCGATATTTCCATTTCCCCGCTCTTGCGGCCGTAACGACAGCACTCAACATCAGCTGCATGCTGATGCTCCTTGTCCCAACTCCTTGTCATCCCCCACTCCCACTGCGTCACTACATGACATTTCATTCGACAAGCCAAACCCTTTTTTCAATACATTCTCAACATTACTCTGGCACACGCATTGCCGAATGCCACGAAGCATCAAGTATCATTTAATGGCCAACACGCGCACGCACACACACACGCACATACATGTACACATTTCTAAATTCAGGCACCAGCCACTCAGCAACACACGTAATATTTGCGCATAAGAGCAGCCAACCACCACCACCAACAACCAACAGCAAACAAAAACAACAATACATACAAACCATTGCATGGCAAAAGCGCCAAAATGAAATTTAGAACGCTTTGGAATCATCAATACGTAATCCAATGCGACTTAATAATGCAGCAGCCACAGCAACCATAACAACAAACAACAACAAAGATAGCAACATCAACAACAACCGCTAGCCATTGCAAATAGTCCCAAAAAACGCTCAAACAAACGCCTACAAACAGCAAACAGTATACAACACCAATAACAAAAATAATGAAATAGGCAAAGTGCGAGTGTCATTAGCAGTTGAACCAAATGCGCTGAAAAGGACATTTTGAACCGAGTCCACAAAGAACAGAAAACAAACACACAAACCAAAAAACAAACGCACAAAGAAACAACAAAGACTGAATCAACAGGCAACACAGCCCAAAATCGTTTATGGCAGTGTGCAAACAACAGCAAAAAAAACATTGCCAAAGGATATTAAAAGCTGAAGAGCGGCTTTCACTGTCACCACCTTCCAACTGCACACATACACATGTACTACGAGTATATGTGACATGTGATACGTATGTGCACGAATACAAAAAACAAACGTTTGTTGTTGTTGTTTTTTTTATTATAACAATAAAGTGAGCGATAGCAAGTTGTGAAGTGTTGCAAAAAATAGCCTCGAAATCGGCCATGGAAATGTTTTCAAAGTCTCCCACACAGTCTGCGCTCTTTGAAAGCTAGCTCGAGCAAGCCCACATACATATAGAACACCTACACAAAAACCTTTTCCTTAATATGTAAAACGGCATAGAACTGAATTAGCACCAACAATGGATCACCTGAGCCACCTTAACCCTTTCGGAACTTCTTTTTACTGGGGAAAGTTAAAATTTTAAATTTTAGGTTTTAGGCTTCTATGTGGTTGTATTAGCAACATTCCATAAGAAACTTTTTAATTTGTATACTCGGACCCTGTCTTTTGGAGTGTTTTTCTATGAGAGCAACCACATCGTTGTGGCTGTAATAATTACTTAAACATAAAACTTTTTATGCATAACGAAAATTTGAATATTTCTTCATATACTTCAGCCAAAATTAAAAAAAAAAAAGTATCTAAATTGAAAGAAAACGTCAAATTAAAAAAGTTATCTAATTTTGTCTGCTTCTTCTTCCTTCACTATCTCAAGATATACCATTAAAAAAACGACTATACTTCTCTTCTCTCAACTTAATTATTCGGTTTATTAATTTCGTATTTTTCCTAAAACTTCAAGCTATTCTAAGGAACAACAAAAATATAGTATCCACAAGTTTTTTTACCTAAAACAGGCACTGAAAAGAGACTATGCCATATGGCATAGAATAACCGAAAGGGTTAAACCCACTAATTGACAGCCATACAAATAATCGCATTTAGAGAAATGGCTTGGTTTTGAATGCATTTAGTTTTTCAATTGTCAAATAATTGAATGTGACATTTAAGTGGCTTATTAATTAATAACTTATAACTTATAAAACTTATAAGTTTCTTTTCGGGAGACCATACAGTCAACGGACCTTTTCTTCAATAGCTCATTTTATTGATCGGCAAGAAACCAACCAAATGATCGTAAATAATTGTGGCTCGGTTAGTGAATGATCTGAGCTGCATGACCGAAAATCTAAATTGATTTCGAATATGTTAACAGTGCAACCACTAAAGTTACATCAGATCTGAGAAAGGAATGTGCGTCCAAGTCCTTGCCCAATGTTCACCACAACCAAACTAATCGTCAAGTTTGACTTTTCACTTGTTCGCTAACATGAAAAACCACCATTGTGTTAATAAAGTAATTCAATCAAGTAATCAATTAATTTATTATTCAAATTCATTGCATATCTGACAATCATAGCAGTTACCGCGCCGTTCCGTTCAACTGCACGCTTTGGTGTCCGCATAGAAAAACGACCGCGGTTTGTAGCTTATTAAACATGTCAAGTAGGGCCCATTGACATGTTTAATCGCAACTATTTGGACACCAAGTCGTATCGCTTCTCACTGCTCTCAGCCATGCGGTTCTATGCCATAATTTCTTTAAAGTTCCCGCAGTTTTTTCGCTTTCTCAATCCCGGCTTAGCGTGTTTACCTCGTTGTTTTGCCTTTCGCTCTGGCATCGGGCTTTTGCTTTCTACCTCTTTTGCTCGTTCCTGCCGCAGATGTATTAGTAATGTTTTTCTCAAAGGCCTGTATGATCTTTGCTGTTGTTGACGTTATCGGTCTGACGTTTTTAGACCCAAATTCCTGATTGCCTGCAATTGTTCTGCGGCCGACCGGTGAACGAGTCGGAGATTTAGCCGAACGTCCATTATTGGGAGATGGGTAATTTGACACGTCCGGTACCTGCGTCCCCCGAATGGCATTGCTAAGAAGCTGTGGTCTATCCTCCGGACCATTAGTGTGGAAACTAAAGTTCTCGATACCATAAGTCTGAATACCATTATTTTGGGCACCATTAGTCTGCATACCATAAGTCTCCATACCATAAGTCTCGATACCATAAGTCTGGAAATCATAAGTCTGGATACCATTAGTGTGAATACCATTATTCTGGATACCACTAGCCAGAAGACCATTAGCCTTGATACCATTAGTCTGGATACCATTAGTCTGCATACCATAAGTCTCGATACCATAAGTCTGGATACCATTATTCTGGATACCATTATTCTGGATACCACTAGCCTGAAGACCATTAGCCTTGATACCATTACTCTGGATACCATTAGTCTGCTTACCATAAGTCTGGATACCATAAGTCTGAATACCATTATTCTCGATACCATTATTCTGGATACCATTATTCTGGATACCATTATTCTGGATACCATTCGCCTGGATACCATTAGTCTTGATACCATTATTATGGAAACCATTCGCCTGGATCCCATTAGACTTGATACCATTAGTCTGAATACCATTATTCTGAATACCATTATTCTGGATACCATTAGTCTGGATACCATTATTCTGAGTACCACTATTCTGGATACCATTAGTCTGAATAGCATTAGTCTGAATACCATTAGTCTTGATACCATTAGTCTGAATACCATTATTCTGAATACCATTATTCTGGATACCATTATTCTGGATACCATTCGCCTGGATCCCATTAGTCTTGATACCATTAGTCTGAATACCATTATTCTGAGTACCACTATTCTGGATACCATTAGTCTGAATAGCATTAGTCTGAATACCATTAGTCTTGATACCATTATTCTGAGTACCATTATTCTGAATACCATTATTCTGGATACCATTAGTCTGAATAGCATTAGTCTGAATACCATTAGTCTTGATACCATTATTCTGAGTACCATTATTCTGGATACCATTAGTCTGGATAGCATTAGTCTGAATACCATTATTCTGAGTACCATTATTCTGGATATCATTAGTCTGGATAGCATTAGTCTGAATATCATTAGTCTTGACACTATTAGTCTGAAAACCATTATTCTGGATACCATTAGCCTGGACACCATTAGTATTGATACCATTAGTCTGAATACCATTAGTCTGATTACCATTATTCTGAATACCATTATTCTGAATACCATTATTCTGGATATCATTAGTCTGGATAGCATTAGTCTGAATACCATTAGTCTGAATACTATTAGGCTGGATATTCAGTCTTTGGAACTGGACTGAAGATGCACAACCGGAACTGTATGATGTCGAAGTTTTATCATTAAAACTATTTGACGTTCCAGTTTCGTCATAACACAAAGTTTCATTCGAATTGGAGATTGAAGCTACGCTCTCCGGCAAACTAGTGGGTAAGTTAGTTTCCAGCGATTCTTTAGAGACCACGAAACTGGTTGTATCTTCCGAAGAATTTTCCCGCGTAAGGCTTTGGAATTCGTTAAAATTTTCCAATGAATGATCTGATATGCGGAAAGTAGCACAACTAGCAGCAGCTGGGACCTGAGCATCAGTTTCCTGCTCCTGATTCGCATTCGAAATATTATTAGCAGCAGTTCTCTTTTGAGCTTTCGGTATTTTTGTCTGATGAAAAACTTTTGGCGAAGGCAGTTTAGAAACATGTTCAGGATTGCCATTTCTAGTTTCAATTAGTTGATTGGCAGCATTTGAAGTTGGAGTTTTGGCCACTTGTGCATTATTGGCACCAGTCGGCATATACTCGTTAAATACGTGCATATCACTAGCAGAATCGGGCATTTGGTTTTTCAATGCATGTGCGCGATTGATAGCAATCGGCACATGAGTCTTCAATAGTTGTGCATCATTAGCAACATTTGGCGTTTGATTTTTTAATGCATGTGCGCGATTTGCAACATTCGGCATAATAGTCTTCAATAGTTGCGTATCATTGGCAGCATTCGTCGTTTGGTTTTTCACCTCATGCGAACGATTGGCAACATCCGGCCCAGGGATCTTTGACAGTTGCGCATCATTGGCAACATTCGGCGTTTGGCTTTTTACAACATACGGGTGAGTTGCGAAAGCAACATTCGCTGCTTTGAACTTAGCCAGATGCACGCGCTTGGCAACATTGAATTTGGCTTTTGTTGCTGGTGTGTGATTGGCAGCATTTGCGTGTCCTTGATTGGCAACATTTGACACTTGAGTATTAAATGTTTTCGTCTGATTAGAAACACTCGGCATCTCGACCTGTGCTGGTTGTGTGTGATTGGCAACATTTGGCATTTGAGCTTCTATTGCATTTATGTTGCCAGCAACATTTGCAATCTGCGCTTCCGCTGCTTGTGTGTGGTTGGTAACATTTGGCATTTGAGCCTCGGTTGCTCGTTTTTGACCAGCAACATTTGGCTTTTGATCTTCCCCTTCTTGTTTGTGACAGGCAACATTATTTATCAGAGCTTCCACTGCTTGTGTATGATTGACAACGTTCTTTATTAGAGCTTCCAGAGTTTCTGTGTGTCTGGCAGCATTTGGCTTTAACTCTGTAGTTGCGTTCGTTTGGTTGGGAGCATTTGGCTTTCTGTCTGAAAGCCCCTGAACAAACAGATTTGCTTTTTGCACTCGAGCTGTGTGTATGTGAGTGGCGAGACTCAATGTTGAAGGTTTAGGTTTCGGCGTTTGCGCTCGGGTCGTTTGCGCGCAACTGTCATCATTTGATGTATGCGCTCGGACTGAGCCCGTTGCCTGACTCACACAAGGCGTGCACGATGTAGCTTGTTTATCGAACCTTAAGCCTTTCTGCAGACTTTTATCTTGTTGCGGTTCGTCACTCGAATTGTGTTCAGTTTCGGTCGCAAAGCTTTGCTCACGGAAAGCTAAACGGTCCAAACGTGCTTGGCCGCCCGCTTCACGTGATTTTGACGATTTTGCAGAGGAGTTATTGCTTTGTGTTTTCGACACAGTTTTAACCGTTGCATTACTGCCAGGTTGATGACTGTTCGATGAACCTCCTGAAAAACTCGGACTCTTCGCCTGTATTTCCGTATCGGAGTCCCCTTCAACTTTACAATCGTCGAGTCCGCTGAGTGTGAGGCGCGGCACTTTCGACTGTCTCACAGCGGCCGTCGAACGTCGCGTCATCGTCGATGGGAATTCGAATCGCCCGAACAACTCCACCACTTCGCGCTGCTTCTCGATGCCGTTGTAGTTGACCTTGTGCACCGGCATTGCTTTCATGCGTTTGTGCCAGTCGTACAAGTTCTTCCATCTGGTGCGATCGGCGACAATGGGAAACATCATGTCCAATGCGCCGACAGTAGCCACCATTGCAAAATCTGCTATTGTCAGCTGAAACCACAAATAGTTATAACAACACAACAAATAAAAATTAATAAGAAATACAACAAATGCCCACTTACCGTATTGCCGGCCATGTAAGGTCCATGATGCAGAAAGCCCTCCAATGCGTCGTAGGCGGATTTGACTCGTTTCTCGTGAAATACCATATCCGTTCCGGCCTGCGTCTTTCTCACCAGATCTGTCTGCAAACGACAAGTAAACGCAGCGGTTACATATCACAGCATACAAAATGCTGCGGTCAAGCAACACCGACGATAATCGAAATGGAGACATGCCATCAGAGTGTCTCGGCTAAAATATTCTCTGGCCAAACATTGTTGCAACTCGGCTGCAACATGTTTGGCAACATGTTCATCGAAGCTAGTCGAGACACATTGACGGTACAACGCAGTTTCGTTGGCGAAACTAGCTGCCAATCAGTCAGCATACCATAAGTTGACCATGTCGGCGATGCAGAATGCTGGCCTCGAAGAAGAGTTTATTGTAGATACGCAGACGCTTCTTGTAGCAGTTGTTCGGCAAGAGTTGCCTGCTGTATTCACCCGCAAAGTTGTCGCAAATGTACATGAGGATGGCGTGGCTGTCCGTGATTGTGATGGTATGGTGGACCATAACGGGCACGGTGCGTGCCGGATTGATGTGAGCAAAGCCCGCTTTCAGATGTTCGCCCTTCAGTAGATCCACATACCTGAGCTCCACGTCCACGTTGAGTATCTTCAACAGCATCAACACGCAACGTGAATGTGGATTCAGGTCGTCGTAATAAAGTAAGGGTTTACTGGCTCTTCCGGCCATTGCTTTTGCAGTTTTATTATTTTATTATTTTTACTTCTTCGATTGGTTTTTCACTTCAAATTTCTTACATGTTCATATAAATTTTTATTATTTGTAATTCTTAAAATTAAACGACTTGAAATTTTTATTATTTTTTTTTTGTTTTTCAAATGAAACTAATGTTTCAACTGCTTCACAATTAATAGTTTGTCAGAAATTGAAGCTGCCATTGGAAACTTATTGCAAGTATAAAGAATTGGTTTTTATTTCCCAATATTTTTAAAAATAATTATAACAATGTGCAACACTCAACTTCAACACAGGATACTGAAGCTCAATAATCAACGAATAAAGACGATCTAAAACTTCATTTTATTTTACCTTCGTGAATTGCTTTATGTTCTACACGAATATAAATAATTCTCGGAGGAACTCAAGCCAACAAAAAAAATTGCTTATAGTGTAAACATGTAAAGCCATTTGCTCATCTTATTTGAAACTGTAAAATATGAAAATGTAAAAAAATTTTCAAATATGTGAAAGCTGCACACGAAAATAAGGTTAAGTTTTAGATTAATCAAAAATAGAATACAATACATTTGCAAATTTAATAGAAATGCTTCTAATTGTGTAACACAACGTTATTTGTATTTGCATTTACAAAAAAAAAATTATTTCAATACCAATACAATACCAATACCATACAAGAAAAAGTATTAATAGGCGCCACACTTTTATCACTTATCATCTACAGCTGCATTGTCTTGATTGCCGTCTTCCGCAGGCCGCTGCTTGCTATCCTCGTCCAGTGGTGCGGTTGTCGGAAACTGAAATTTGCCAATTCGCTCAATGACGACGCGCAATTTCTGCAATCCGGCCGCATTGATATGGTACACCGGCAACTTTTGCATGCGCGCAAACCAATCGCCCAGCAGAGGCCACTTTTCGGCGCCAGCCGCAAGCGGGAACATGAGATTCACCGTGCTCAATGTGGTCACAATGGAGATGTCAGCGAGTGTCATCTACATGAATACAAGTATACAAGTAAGTAAGTCATCTACTTTGTATAAAGCAAAGCTGGCTCAACAGAAACTGAAACCGCGTCTAGATCAGTCAATGACTGCGGTTAGGCGGTTTGACGAAATGGGGATCATGCAAGTGTTATATATAAACAGCAACTTACCCGATTGCCAGCCATGAACTGGTGACGCTTCAAATACTGCTCGAGCATACCGTAAGCCTCGTGCAATTTACGCTCATGCAGCGGCAAGTCCACGCTGGCAAAGCCACCACGCACAATGCCCGACTAAAGAAGGAAGCAAATCGATTTGGAAGGTGATTGATTAATGGCATAACGAACATTTTTTTCATACACTAAATAAAGTGAAGTGATTACCCAGCGAGTGATGTGTGAACGCAACAAAATGTATTTGAATTGGGAAGAAATTCCACCATGGTATTTATTCAACTTTTAGTAGTTTAAAAAATGTTCGCAGGTCAAGCGTGCAGTTTTGAAGCTTAGAAACTTCTGTCAAGATTTCGAAAAGGGCCTTAATTGTTGTTTTTGTTTTTTTTTGCATTTTGTTGAATTATGAGTTAGTCGAGTGAGTGGTAGTGGATTCATTCATTTATAAATAAATGTAAAGAAGATGAACGAGTGTGCTATGCTATCGATATATTATCGAGGCAACAAGAGAAAGACAAATACATTTTTTTGAAGATCATTTCTTATCCTTTCGTTTTATTTTTCAGTCCCATAAATAAATAAATGGCAGCAATAACGACAATGATATTCAATCAACTTTTATATTCTGTTCAAATGAGCTCAAAATTCACCAAAAATTAACTTGTAGATGGAAAGTAAAAATAATTGTCCACGCCCCTCTCTCTCCCTGGTCTTGTTGAGTATTCTTAAGCTTGCTCTTTTTTTAAATATTCCAACGGTTCTCATTAGTTGTTTAAAATTTAGTTCACTGCCCAACTCTCAATCAATATTTCTCGTCTGCAATCCATATGAAAACACCCATTACAAGTGTCTAGAAGTGTCACACTTATTTTAGCTTATTAACGTGATTGATTTTGTATCGATTTTCAACAGATTAACAACTCATTGGAAATTTGTTTGTACGTGGGGCAGTGCTCGCCGAAGGAAGGAAGTTTAATTTGGTGCTTTTAATTTTTGCTTTTGCCTTTTACTCTCTTTCCATTTCGTTGCATCATCATGAAACTGCTGCTGAATTAAATTAAGTGTTCGAATCAAAAGGAAATTGTACAGATTTGAGATTTGAGAGAATAAATTTTAGGTTGACAGAAAGCGTGAAATTCACTGGCTTTGAAAAAGTACATGAATTCCTAGAATTTAGTGGTCAACAAAAGCAGTTCAAAATATTCATTATTCACACCTCACAACTTTATAGCAATTGGAATAAATAAATATTAAATGGTTGCCTTAGTTCTTGGTTCTCATAAGGTACACAAACCAATTATTTAAAAGTGCAAAAGAAGACAAAACAATTTTGCAGGAATATATTACCGCATGTAAATGGTATTAATCGCATTTATGCACACTCACCAAAAACTCACTGTCCCTGCGAAAGAGTATGGAACACTCGAAAAAGAGCATATTCAGCACCTCCATACGTTCCGCATAGCTCTTCGGCCAGAGTTCTGTGCCTTCGGCGGCCTGCTCGAATTTCTCACACAGATGCATCAGTATGGCATGACTGTCCGTTATCACCAGGTTATCATGTACCAATATGGGTACCGTGTGATTTGGATTCAACTAGAACAACAAACATCATATTTATGAGAAAAACATGGAAAATTGTTCACAGCTCACCTGAAGGAATGCCGGCTCGTATTGTCCGCCTTTGAAGAGATCGATGTACTTGTACTCCACCTCCACATCCAGCATTTTAATTAGCATCATACAGCTGCGCACTGGCGGACTGACATCGTCATAGTAGAGCACTGGCTTTGCCATTGTTACAAGCTGGTATTGAATGCTATGCGCCGCTTCTGATCACTAGCGAAGGAGCACACGTACTCTATGTACGATCGGAGCACGTTGCAGACTGGTTTCGTTGCGGCGAAGGCGTTTACTTTTAAGCCGAACTCAAGTTGTTTGATGGATTTTATTTTTATCTACGTTTGCAATGCGATGTTGTAACCGGACACTTTAATGCTCTTCAATTTGAATTGAAGCAAAGATGGAAATTACTATCAGAGCAATTCAAATCATCAAAATTGTGCAATTTAATATATTTTATATACTTTCTAGAACTTTAATTACTTAAGTCTACAAAATTTAGTCCAGCGACTCACAACAAGACAGAGAGCCGCTGTCAGAACCACAACCGAGCGAGTTATTCTCCCTTCAGTGGAACTGGCAAAACTTCTGAAAATGATAACTGCCCTCCATTGGCTTCTTATTTAAATTGGAACTCTCACTCTCTCTGCGTCCCTCATTAATCAACCCAATTCCTGCATTTCATAGATCATTTTTTAACCATTGATTCTACTAATTCGGTGTTCAAATTCGATAGAGGCTTAAGTCGACTTAAGACATTATTGAATTCAGGTTGCTAGCTTATATCTTTAAAACCTGCTGCTCAAAATAATACTTATGGACCACAGAATTATAAAATGTACATTTAATTGTAACAATTTTAATTACAACAATAGCTAGTAAACTAAAAACAAACTGTGAAAAAAGTCAATAGTTAAACAATTTTGTTATATAATCTGAACATACCCTAAGCCATAAACAGCTGACGGCCGTCAAAAATTGAATTCTTTTGTATGACTTACGCCACATAACCTCAAACTGGTCTTGCTTATTGATTGTGTGCCCCAGTGCACAATTTTCCACTCACACAAAGTTTTCAAATAAAGTCTATTAGCAAAGTTCAGATAAACAACAAAATGCATCTGGCACGCCGTCTACCACGCCTGTCAAAAGTCAGCACTCAGCGTTTCGTAACCAGCACAAGCGGCAGCAGTTCTGCAGCCGCCGCTCCATCTGCACAAGAACGCATAGAAATACCAAACCGCATACAGCGCTCCTCAACAGATATACTCAATGCACTCGCCAGCACAGTGGGTCGTGATCCGACAGCACCGCACTACAAATACCACGATGATCCCTACCTGATACCCAAATCGAATGTGGGCAAACGCACCTTTGCCATGGCGCAGGAAGCTGGACGCAAAGCAGCCAAATGGATCAAGGAACAGCATCGCGAAGTGTTTTTGGTAAATATGAAAATGTGAAATATTTTATTCAACGCATTACACTAACACTGCTTTTTCTGTCACTGCAGCATCAAGAAGCACAGCCGCCTATTGAAGCCTTCGCACCCAAAATGGTATTCACCGAACAGTCGGAAGTCGACGCAGATACCTTACAGCGTTTAATTGCGCACTCGGAGGTGGTCGATGCAGTGTTTGTTTACAATTTGATGAAGCAGAAAGGCATCGAAATCAGCGCCGACATGAAGCAGAGCCTGTTGGAACTGATCTGCTTCTACAACAACGAAGAGCCGTTGCCAGATGAGCTAATCGAGGAACGTTGGTTTAAGCAGAGCAATGCAGTACGCGAGCGTAATCGTAAAACCTGGAAAGATGGTGAATTAGCAGAGCAACTGTTTGGTGAAATCGAACCCAAGACGGCAAACGCGTATGCGGCGCTGATCAGGGGAATGGCCAAGTACTACCAAGTATGCAATAACAAGATTTCTAAATGTTAAACTCTGAGAATTTAGTGTCATTTTCTGTATGTTTAGGCGGAACGCGCTTACGCTTTGCTGCAGGAAGCCACAGAGAAGCAGTTCGAGTTGGACACATCCACATTCAATGCCATCATCAATGTTATAAACTTTCTCAAGGAGAGTGCTGATCAACGCTGGGAATTGTGCCGTGATATATTGCAACAGATGGCACATCAGAAGCTCAAGCCAGATTTGGGAACCATGAATGCGCTGCTCGAGACCATCAGCACATTCGGCAATTTCAAGTTGGCACGAAGCTCGGCACTAAAAGTGCTGGCAGAATTCAAAAAACTTGACATTGCGCCAAGCCTCGGCACATACTACTATATTTTGATAATTTTCTGCAGAGAGCGTGGTCCTGTCTCGCACGTCATTGTCGATATTCTGCACCAGATCGCCGACAAACAGTTCAGCGTGCAGCATCCCAGAGATACGTACTTCTTTGCCACCGCCATGGACGTATGCCGCAATCATTTACATGATAAATCGCTGGCCAAGAAGGTGGACGCACTGCTGCATACCGGCAACAACTACGAACTCATCGGCGACTCGTATAAGGAATCTGTGTACTATCGGCACTACTTTGCGCTGCTTTGCCAGACCGAGCCCATTGAGGAGTTTATGCAAATCTACGACCTGCTGGTGCCGAACGTGTACATACCCGAACCGGGCATTATGGAAGAGATATTGAAGGCAGTGGAAATGCACGGTGCTGTTGAACTAATGCCGCGCATGTGGTCCGACATGGTGATTTTCGATCATACGAATCGTGAAAGCCTGCTGACGCGCACGCTCAAAATCATGCTCGATCATCCCCCGAATGTGGAAGTGCCGGCGCAGGAGCAGCTGCCCGCACAGCTGGCCAAGGTAGCACTTGACATTTACACAAAAATCGCCGACCCAGAACCACGCGTGCGGCGAGATCTGTCTTTTACAGGACAGATGGTCGGCGACAT
This sequence comes from Melieria crassipennis, assembly GCA_963668005.1. Classification (NCBI taxonomy): domain Eukaryota; kingdom Metazoa; phylum Arthropoda; class Insecta; order Diptera; family Ulidiidae; genus Melieria; species Melieria crassipennis. The sequence goes on along the minus strand of OY764963.1, from coordinate 106,281,573 downwards.
TATAACGTTACTGGTGCGCGGTAACAACTTCGAGAAAGCGACGGAAGTGTTTACGTACGCCGACAAGAATCAGCACCGCATACCAGGCACACCGTCCGAGGCCTGCCTTCTCGAGTACGTGGAGAGTTGCATTACGAACAAAGCGCCCACACAGGCAGTGCTGTGCTTGCAATATGCAACAGAAAACAACATGGAAACGTTACAGCTGGCGAAGCGCATCAACGCCGGTTTTACGCTAAGCGAGGGTCACCTGTCAAAGATTAAGGCGTTGGTTGGCGATGGCTTTCTGGAGAAGTAAGCCAGCGTTTAAGGTTAGTCGACGGTTTTAAGTTTGCTTTGTACGAATTCCCTAATACGATTGTACTGTGAAACAATGGAATGCTTTTATTTGTTGCAATAAAGTCTACTTTACAACTCAAATTTCTTTAAATCCCCGCACGACTAAGCAGACTGTTTAGACATGCAAACACCATTTATTAAAAAGTCAGAAATGCCAAAAGTGCATTTGTATAAAATTAACTACAAATATAATACTAGGGATTGTACAATAAATCAGACTAGACCATCGATAAGGTAAAACCAACGAATGGCTCGGCATTAGCGATGCTTCGCTCTTTCCTCCAAAATTGTCTCCCAATGAACGCCGTCATGTGGCAGTTCACTAGACACAAATGGCGATAGCCACGTCCAGTACATACGTTTGCCCAACACCATCTCCAGATTACGACGCACCCCCAAATCATATCTGCGTGCATATTTCTCGACGTCTTTGGCGCCGTGCAGAATCGACGGCGCATGATAGGCTATCAACACCAGCGAATAGGCGCTGGCTATTATGTTCATCATGTACACGAGCAGATAAAAATTGTTCCACGACACGTCCAGACACAGCATCAACATGGGCAGAAACATCTTAACCATCGTCAGCATGTTGGCGTAGGTGTCGGCGTGCAACCACCAGAAATACAGCGTATTGTAAACGGTGGCATAGGTGGAGCCGATCGCCAAGTAAAGCAAAAAGAATACAAAGTAACGATGATTCCGGTGTCCTATGCAACAGCCAGTGAAAACACAATGGTGGTCACGTTTCAGTATGCACATCTTGCAGGTAGAGCAGTGCCATGAGCGTGGCGGACACAGAGTCTCGCACGACGAGCAGAAGCGCCAGTACTGGCGATGGCGCTCCAGCGTGGGTGGCGTTAGCATCACACCTGAAAGTGAAGGGTGACTGTGGTTACATTTAATTTTATAATTACGCGACCATGTACTTACCACGCACGCTGGTGTCGACCAGCATGCAGGCCAGCATGTTGGACTTTACATTGAAGAGCAAAAACAGGCCCAGCAGGCAGGTGAAGTTGTAGATATAGCTGCCGGGATCATGAAAGTCGGGCAACACTATAACCAGCTCGAACGCGAACGTGATGGGAATGAAGGTGAATATAACCAGGCAGCACGAAATGTCGCGTATGGAACGCGGCCAGAACTTGCGACGAAGCTGCATGCCGGCGATATGTTAAAGCCGCTGCTTGTTTGCCACCACACTTCAGCTTTAGCTTATCTCCGTCTAGCTTTTAAATTTTATTTGTTATGTTTTCAGGTTTCGTATAATTTTTATGTATTTTGCAGTGTTAATCACGCTGCTACCGACTTGTACTCATATAAAAGTTATTTGTCTTGTCCAGCAGCAGCATTAAATACCATCACGTGCGATTTATATTGATATCATATGATAGAATTCGGTTTTTCGTTTTCGTATTTTTTGTTGTTGTTATTTTTAATTTTCTGCACACTATCTATGCTTTTTCCAATTGTCCACTTGAATAATTTATCATTCTAATCAGGCCGCAAGAAAAAAACTGCACCGGCGACAGAATACACCAACACATATTTTTCGGCTGTCAAAAAGCAGAAAGTAGTAGGGCTGCCAGAGCAAAAGAACAATTGAGGTAATGTCGAATTGGTTTTGTGTAAAACAACACACTTCTATATGGTTTTTGTCTAATTCTTGATGTTTTGCTTGCTTGAACACTGTGTTGAAAAATAATGTTATTATGTAAGGCAATATCTACAATAACACACACTTGTAATAAAACTCCTTTGCATGATGTCAGATATATTCTAGAGAACATTAAAGCAATCAATCAAATTGATGTTATTTACTCTCTCACACACAAATGTCAAACAACAGCACATAATGGTCTCTCATTAAATCAATCTTTTGAGCACTTAATTGTACAACTTTAACATGCCAGAAGATAACACCCACAAGCTTTGTCAAACAACTGCCTCCACTGATTTCCTGCTCTTTATTAGCTGTTATCATATCTTATACTTCAAGCAACTTGTGTACGCACACAATGTGTGTACGTATGTATATACTTGTATAGTGGTATTTCTTTGAAGACCGTTATACATTTCTTACATGCTAATACTCCACATAAATTACTTTAGTTCTCCAACTCTCCGATCCATTTGCTCACGTGACGCCGGTGACTGCTCTGTCCCTTGTCCAATTACAGATTTATTTGGCATTTGTGTTGCAACCGCGCAGTGTTTTCACAACGCATACACCGAGCTACGAACACTTTTTGAAATTTCATACATAAGTTAAAAAGTGATAGTATTATGTTTGCTATGAGACCGCGACGTCGTGGAAAATGGTGTCCACGGCGCATAACCGATGTTCTATGCTGTCTTTTGATTATGATCTCGATGCCAACAATATTTGTATCCGAAATGATATATGTTTTGCCGGAATTCCATGATGTGGGCGGAGTGTTTTATGTGTTCACTTGGTTGCTTGGAATATTTCTGTTCTTGAACATAAAAGGCAACATGATAGCAACCATGATTGTGGACACCGGCGTGGATTGTGAGTGCACCAATTTCCTTTATCATGTTGGAACCTTAAGACGTTTTCAATAACTTATTAATCGGCAGATAAACGCGCACACATTCCACCAAATGCTCTAGAGAAAGGTTGGATGTTCTGCACTCGATGTCACATAGTGGCGCCGCCACGATCACATCACTGCAAAAGTAACTCGTCGTTGAAACAGGTCGTTACGCTTGGCAAATATTTGGATTAACCCAAATGTTGTTTACTTTACAGTTTGCAAGACATGTGTACTGAAATCCGACCACCACTGCCTGTTCACCGGCTGCTGCATCGGACTGAATAATCATCGTTACTTCGTACTGTTCCTTATTTATCTGTTCTTGGGCTCGGTGTACGCTTTCGTCTACAACAGTATTTACTTGTGGGTATTGTTCGGGTCGCTTTACGCCAACTGGATATCCATCTACAAAATGGTGTGCCCTCTCTTTATGATAACACACGGTTCAGTACACATGAACATGCACCTACTCTTCTACAATCTGAATATTCTGGCTGTGGTATTCACGCTGATCATGCTGATCTGTCATGCAGAGCCGCTGTTAAAAGGAGGCGTGTACTCCGAACGCAAAACTGGCTACCGCTACGACGCCGGCTGGCGACGCAATCTGGAATGTGTATTTGGGCGACGCATGTACATTGCGTGGTTGGCCCCAATGATAAGCAGTGAATTGCCCGAAGATGGCTTCAAATGGGAGTCGGATACAGAGGACGATGAAGCGGAGGATGAAGTGGAGGATGAAACGATAGCAGAACAGGAAAATGAAGAGGAGGAGAGAACTTTGAGACAGGCAGATAATGTGCCAGTGGTTGTGATACAAATGAATGCAAGGAGACGCAGAAGGAACAGGGGAAGGGTCCGTCGGACGACCGCATTATAAGGATTAATGTGATTTAAGTTTTTACGTTTAGTTATAACCCACGTTCTATTAAGTATAATGTAACTTGTAAAACTGATAAATGCAGTCCTTTTTTTTTTTAATTTCAAAATTGTGCTTTTATGTCCGCTGTATTTTCAATTACCTGTAATGGTTGTTACTAGATCTGTAAGCTAATAAAAAAATGTTATTTAAAATATATGAATACATGAAGAATGCAAACATAAAAGCACTATAAAATGGTTAAAAATGTGATATTGAAATAGTGCAAACTGGCATTATCTGTTAAATCTGCATAGCAGCATTTTTATTATTATTGTAATCATTTAAGTTTCCGTTTCAATAAATACTCGTTACAATGGCAACTCCCTGAAATGTCTTAAGTACTTCACCGTGAACGGTTCTTTTCGGCAAGAAGCAGCGCTGGGAGGACAACGTGTTTTTTGTAAACACGTAATTATCCTGGTTTTTAAAGCGCCCAGGCCGTAAACATTTTGTGATTTTCATAAAATAGTGAAAATTACAACAGCGGCACCAAAATGGTGCGTCACAACAATCAACTGCCCGACAATTTGCCGCAACTTCAGAACCTAATCAAGCGCGATCCGGAGTCGTACAAAGATGAATTCCAGCAACAATACCGACACTTTCTCAGCACCCTGGAAGTGTTTGCGCTGAATCCCAGCGAGGAACACAAGTCGCTGGACGAGCTGGTCATGTTCATAGCACAGGTGGGTGTTATAAACTCACGCTACACATTTTCGATACCTTACTGAGCTGCTACTTTTTGCAGGTGGCGCAATGTTATCCAGTTGTTTGTCTGCAATTCCCACAACATCTGGTTGACCTGCTGAAAAACCACGCCACAACACTGGATCCGACAATGCGAAATTGCTTTGTAAAAGCTTTAATATTGCTGCGAAATAAGAATTTGATACCAGCGTTGGATTTGCTGGAATTGTTCTTCCAGCTGCTACGCTGTCCGGACAAAAAATTGCGAACCTTTTTGCAGAACCATATAATTACTGACATCAAGAATATGAACGCCAAGCACAAGGATATGAAGCTTAATTCGGTAGGTTAATCGAAGGACAGAAAAATTGAATCCGTCAAACATTGCAACTGTACGATTTACTTGAATTTTGTAATTTTCAACAGACACTGCAAAATTTCATGTATTCGATGCTGAAAGATGCCAATCCTAAAGCCGCCAAGATGTCTGTGGACATAATGATCGAACTGTACAAAAAGAACATTTGGAACGATCCAAAGACCGTGAATGTCATAGCCACTGTTGGGTGCTTTTCAAAAATAACTAAGGCAAGATTAGCAGCATTTTATTTCTTAATAATTTATTTATTGAATACAAATGTAAGTATTTCGTTATTTTCTGCAGGTTCTTGTCGCTTCCCTAAAATTCTTTCTTGGTCACGATAATGACGAAAAGGACTCTGACGACTCGGACAGTGACAATGAGGTAGATCTCAAGGGCGCCATAATGCAAAGTCGTGTCAACAAGAAAACCAAGAAGCGCAAGAAGCAGCTGGAGCAAATCAAAAAGCAGGCCGTCAAAGCGCAGAAGAAGAAAAAGAACGCGCCGGCCTTTAACTTTTCGGGCATTCATCTCATACACAATCCGCAAGGCATGGCTGAAGGTCTCTTCAAGCAGCTGCAAGCCACCAATGAACGATTCGAGGTGAAGCTAATGCACCTAGATGTGATATCGCGTCTGATCGGCATACACGAGCTCTTTCTCTTCGGCTTCTACCCGTACATAACGCGCTTTTTGCAACCGCACCAGCGGCAGGTGACACGTATACTGCAGTTTGCAGCGCAAGCATCGCACGCACTCGTGCCCGGCGATATCATCGAGCCGGTTCTGAAGACCATTGCCAACAATTTCATCACCGAGCGCAACTCTAGTGACGTTATGGCCATTGGCCTGAATGCGACGCGCGAGATCTGCGTGCGCTGCCCGCTGGCCATGGGCGAGGATCTGCTGCGCGATCTGGCCATGTACAAAACGTACAAGGAGAAGTCGGTAATGATGGCCGCGCGCTCACTGATCACGCTGTATCGCGAGCAGCTGCCTGCACTGCTGCACAAGAAAGATCGGGGTCGCCAGACTGAGGCGCAGGCTGAACGCAAAGTGCGCGCCTACGGCGAAGTGGAGGTGCACGAATCTGTACCGGGCGCTGAGGCTTTGCTGCAGCAGTCAAAGACTATCGACGTCGGTAGTGAAGATGAGAGCGATGCCAGTGAAACGGAATCAAACGATGGCGAATGGGTGAATGTGTCGCACAGTGAAGAGGAGAATTTGGACGATGAGGCGGAAGCGGAAATCGACAGTGATGACAGCGCCGATGAAGACGATGAGGAAGAAGACGAAGTTGATGATGATGAAGAGGAGGAGGACGAGGAGGAAGAGAAGGGAGACGACGAGGAAGCGGCTAAGACTCCCAAAAATAGTAAAGTCGAAGCTGCAAGCAGCGAGAATAAGGAAATGTCCGCTGTCAAGATTCTCAACGAGAAAGAAGCAGCACAGGAGTTGGCGCTGACGCGCATCTTCACCGATGACGATTTTAAGCGCATCAATGCAGCTCATCTGAAAAAGACCGTTACCAATGCGCGCAAAAGGCCGCTAGAGAAGGAACGCTCCGAGTTCGTGAAGCTAGACAGCATCGAAATGATTTACAAAAAGCGCAAACACGACAAGGAATCACGTCTGGAGACGGTGAAGGCCGGGCGACAGGATCGCGAAAGGTTTGGATGGAAGGATAACCGCAAAAACGAAAACAGCTCCAAGACAAATCGGGAGAACCGCAAACGCAAAAACTTTGTAATGATGCGGCACAAGGCACGTTCCAAGGTGAAGAAGAGCTTCCGTGACAAGCAGCAAGCGATGCGAAAGCATCTGCTGCATCAGAAAAAGATGCGCTAAAGCAGTTCCGATTGTTCGGAATTCGGTTTTAAGGGTACAGCAGGTGTAAATTATATTTGGGCTGGAAAAAGCTGAGCTTGGGCGAAGTTATATTGAAGAATAAATGTTCAAAAAAAAGCAATTTCAATTTGATTTTCAGTTTTAATATGTGCTACAGAGAAATGTTTTGTAGTAAAAAAATCATATTTCATTTTAAACATTTTGAATCAAATGTATATTACACGCTATTACATAAATACACACTTCCGTGCAGCGTCTCCTGTCGCTTGCATCAGCCCAGTGGGAACGGCATGAAGAAGTGTCTTCGTATCTGCCTCTTACCTCTCACGCTCGTCTATCGCCGGCGCTTCTCGGACGATTTCTTCACACGTTTCGGTCCCTTGACAAAGCACCAGTCCACCTGAATTGTTTGTCCCATTATGTCTGTGCCATTGAGCGCCTCCTTAGCAGCCAGCGCTTGCTTGTGTGTTTCGTACTCTACTAGCGCATACCCCTTGGAGAAGCCGGTACGTCGGTCCAGGTTCAAGTGTATGTTCTTGATATCGCCGAATTCGCAGAACTTCTCCTGTATGTCATCCTCTTGTGCCTCTTCGTGTATGGACGTCACAAACAATATCCAGCCCTCCACCGAACGCTGTGGTCCCGGCTCCAACTCGTCGTCGTCCTCGTGACGCACGCGCTCATAGCTTTGTATGGGCTCGCGACTATTGCTCTCGCTGCCGAAGCCGCGCCCCTTGCGATGTTTGGCCTTCTCCTTCAAGCGCACAATGCCCTCTAAAGCAATAAAATCGGAATCATAAGAATTAGTGCAATCGAATTGCAGGAGAAATTAGAGTAATGTCGCAGAGGCCAAGTGGGCCATTTCACTCACGATCGCCATCCTCGTCGACCTCGAACTCTTCGGCATTATCAATATCCAGCACATCGGCCATTGTGAGAAAACGCAGTGAAAGCAAGGTACGACAAAGTTGTTTCTATTTTATGTTAAATGTATTTCTTTTTTCTAAAACGAAACCTGCAAATAACGCGATACACGGCAAGTGAAATTCGGTGACAGGCGGCCACCGCTTCTTTAGGTTGTTGTACAAATGTCAAACGCATTAGAAACAGTGTGGCGTGACACTCAGTGAAAAACATGGCAACAATTTAGTTACTTTGTAAATTAAGAAAATTAAAACAAAATTAGAACAAAATTCAGCTTATGTAAAATCAATAGACAACATTTTCGCATAAGCTAAAATAATCCGTTTAAGAAAAAATCGTTCTTTTATTTTGCATGTATATTAACTCAATTGAATACATTTTATGAGCTGAAGCATGCAACATTCGAGAAAAACTATAATTGCTTAGCTTTCTCTACCCATCGATTTTACTTATTGTTCCGTTTGTATAACCAATTTACATAAAAAGAAACAGTAATTAACAATTATTTTCAAATTATTTCATACATATGCAAGGAAAATACCATATATAATATTGTTTCTGTATTTTTTTTTTAAAGCTAACACAAAGCTATAAAGCTATACTTACAGGCAGGTTACTAAACACAAAGCAAACAATTATCTTAGTACCCAAAATTGTATCACTTATTATATTTATAAACCGTCCACAATCTAAAAAATCAGCTTCTACCCAAATTTACTGCTCCTAGTTAAGTTTTCTCCAAACTAGGAAATTCCCCATAAGGTGGCATCGCAGTCGGTAGCGCTGGAAAAAAATTAGGCACTGACTGATTAATATCGATACATTTTTTTCTTCGCCGCTGAAATTGCGCATCTCTTGCAATATCGAACTAGTACGAGATGTGCGGTTTATTAGCAATACGCAAGTTTTGTTGTCGCACTTTTGTACGGGAAAAATCGATTGAGAATTTCAGCATTAGCAATTGCCGCGTTAAGTCACTGTTTGTACAATTTGGTGAGTAAAGCAATAAATACAAAGTTAATGGCCACCGTGTGATATACGGATAAGTTTTTGCCTTATCGCGAACAAAAACATTTAATTCAACAACTTTTATACCGAACTTTTTTTGGTACTAGTGAAACGAAATGCACTGGCAGTCACAGCACACACACAGATAAATTTAGAGGGGTCAATTAAAATAATATGTAACTAAAGTTAAGTGCTGCTATGACAGTTGAAGGTTAAAGTGTTTATGAGTTGCGGCATATGGCCGGTAAATTTGCTGTTGTGAATGTCGATTAAAACGCATTTATGGTATAAATAGTGTAATACAAATAAATGTGTGCAAATTAGCAGTGACAAGAGATTTAAAAATTGTTTAACAAAACAGGTAGTGCGAATGTGTGCTAAACGTGGTGAAATGTATTAAATAGAAAGGAAATTAAAATGGTTAATTTTTTCAGAGGGAAATGTTAAATAACCCTAAACAAACCAAAACAACTCCCTTTATTATTTATACACGTTACTAACAAGCACTGCAAAGTTTTTGCATTTTTTTGTCACATGTGGATTCCCTGATTTTTCATTATTGTAGAAATATTTGAAAGTATAAGACATAGTGAAATCAATAAGCAAACAAGTGCCGGCGTGTTCGCACGCAGTACTTATCGGCTCAGTCATGCACTACCGATGTGTTGGTAAAGCATTCGTATTGTTTTAAATTTATTAACTCCAGATTACTAATCTGGTTTTGCAACTGTATTACAAAGTTAAAACATTCACCAAAGTTTGATGGAAAATTGTAATTGTAACTGTAACTATTTGAAAGATATACTAAAAGTGGGCGGCCAATGCTTGGGCGTTAAGCATTCAATCGGAATTCAAGGCCGACAAAAAAGTTTACAGTAGGATCACAACTTTAATTTTAATTTGATTTCGCTTCAAGCTAAATTCTTATCCAAATTCATTGCTTACTTTGCGATCAGTTTTGTCCCGACAACAACAATGACCGGTCAACTAAGCGCTGAGCTGGAGCAGCAAATCGAGCTGTGGCAGAAATGGGATCAAAATGCCGACACCAAAAGCCAAGTTCAACAGCTTGTTACGGCTAAAAACTGGGCTAAACTGGAGAAACTAATGTTGTCACGTCTACTATTCGGAACCGCTGGCTTGCGCGGTAAAATGTGCGCCGGCTTTAATGCCATGAACGATCTGGTGGTGCTGCAGGCCGCCCAAGGTCTCTGCCACTATATGCAGGCGCAATTTCCCAGCGAGGGCGACCGCAACCGCGGCATCATATTGGGCTACGATGGTCGCTACCACAGTCAGCGCTTTGCCGAGCTAACTGCCAACGTGTTTGTGCGCGCCGGTTTCAAGGTGCTGCTGTATAGGCAAATGGTCGCCACGCCGTTTGTGCCTTTCGGCATATTGCACTTTAACTGTCTGGGCGGCGTAATGGTCACCGCATCTCACAATCCGAAGGACGACAACGGCTACAAAGTGTACTGGGCCAATGGTGCACAGATCATAACGCCGCACGACAAGGGCATACAGAAGGCCATCATAGCGAATCTGAAGCCGTGGAAACATTCATGGGATACGCAACAGTTGTACGAGTCGCCGCTACTGGCCGATCCGCATGCTGCAATCGAAGAGTACAATGTGCAATTGCACAAAACACTGCCCGAAAAGTTCCTAACAATAAATGCCAAGACCGACTTGCGTTTCGTTTACACGGCAATGCATGGCGTAGGCTACAAGCACGTGGAGAGCGCTTTCAAGGTGGCCAGGTTGCCACCTGTGGTGGCCGTGCTAGAGCAGCGCGATCCCGATCCGGAATTCCCCACAGTGGTCTTTCCCAATCCGGAGGAGGGTAAAAGTGCACTCGATCTGTCTATTAAAAAGGCGGACAGCGAAGGCATAACCATAATTCTTGCCAACGATCCCGATGCGGATCGCTTAGCATTAGCCGAAAAGGACACACAGACGGGGAAGTGGAAGGTATGTCAATAGCTTCAATGCTTTAAACGTGTGATTTATTTTTAAAAATTGCTTTGCATTAATTTTCGTGTCACAGGTGTACAGCGGCAACGAGATCGGTGCTTTGCTCGGATGGTGGGCCATGTTTCTGTACAAGGAACAGCAACCTGACGCCGATCTTTCACAGTGTTACATGCTAGCCAGCACCGTCAGTTCCAAAATACTCAGGACCATTGCAGCCAAGGAAGGCTTCAACTTTATGGAAACCTTAACGGGCTTCAAGTGGATGGGCAATGCCATCACTGAATTGCTGGCACAGCACAAGACGGTACTGTTCGCCTTCGAGGAAGCCATTGGCTTTATGTTTTCCACAAATGTGCTGGACAAGGACGGCGTCAGCGCAGCCTGTCATTTGGCAACAATGGCCTGCTATCTGCGCGCCACGCACCAAATGACGCTGCACGACAAACTGCAGGAAATCTACAAGGAGTACGGTATGCATTGCACCAACTGCTCCTACTTCTTCTGCTATGAGGCGCAGCAGATTCAGGCGATTTTCGATCGCTTACGCAATTACCCCGGCACGGGCACTTATCCGAAATCGCTGCGCAATGGCGAATTTCCGGTTAAATATGTACGCGACTTGACCACGGGTAAGCGATAGCATTTTGAATTTAGATGTACATACATCCAATCAAAATCGGATGCGTTTTTTACAGGCGTGGACACTTCGCAGCCGGATCAGAAGCCCATTCTGCCCGTAAGCGCCAGCAGCCAGATGATTACATTCACCTTCGAGAATGGGCTCGTGATAACGCTGCGCACCAGCGGCACCGAGCCGAAAATAAAATATTATGCAGAGATGTGCGCCCAGCCGGGACAGACCGATGCGCAACAGCTGTTAAATGTGATGGTGGAAGCCATTGTTGAGGAGTACCTGCAGCCGCAGAAATACAATCTCAAGCCCAAAGCTGACTAAAGACAAAGATGAATTGAATAATTGTTGTTAACTTTTTGTATTAAATTTGTTAGTTTTGTTTTGCCTATTAACTGACAAAAGTTACGTTTAAACGATCGAATTGCATTCCAAATGTGACTCCAACAGCATCAGGTATAGTTGTAACAGAAAACAGCTTCAGATAATTATATTTTTTACATATGAATGTAAGTTAACCAATTTCAATGTGAAGACTTGTTTCAATTTGAATTTACACGACGTAATTTTGCAGCTATATTTTCCTAATGTGCACACACACATTTGTATTTGTATTTAAGATTATGTTGAACAGTGTTATATTGCCAAAGTTTATGTTGCTCCAATCCAACTCAAATAAATTTATGAACAACGCTTACGTTAAACACCGAACAACTTGTAACTTTTTTGCATGGCCACTGTGGGATAATGAAAAGTCTGATTGATTTAATGTTGATTGATTTAATATTGATTTGATTTTTAAATCACTCAAAGCCTACAACAATTAATGAGGTGATATAATGAATGGTTTTGTTTTTTAAAACAAAAATATATCAGCAATATAGTATGAGGAGTTTATGTATGTGAGTTTCTACTGATCAATTGACTGTTAAAAAAAAAATCGCTTACAAAGCTGAGACAATTTTTTCGGCCCCTACCATTTCAATGGTTATGAAAAAATACTGTTTCTGTTCGTTTCCACCCCCCAAATCTTGTTTTTAAACACCAATTTTTTCCACTTTCCACTCATTCAAGATTATTTTTGGTTATTGTTGTTTTGATCATTAAAAGACGTTGGCAAGTTCACCACAGAGGGTCAGACAACCTGACCGTGATAACATTATATAAGCACACATATTGTATAAAAAGAAAAAAAAAACACTTTGTTTTGCAATTTTTATAATCTCTTTATTAAATTTGAGGGCTTTTTGAGAAGCAACGTAAGAAACACGAAGGAAATGCAATCGCTTGACGCACTGAGTCACAGTTGATAAATAAATCGTATTTGCTGATATAGTACAAACAATGTAGTGAAATCGTTTCATTATACACACACACACACACTTATGCACACATGTGCAAGCATTTCGTTCCGGAAAACATTTACGCGATAGCTGCCCTCCCACATGAGCCCATAAGTGTGTGTAGGTATGTAAACACTTGCACACTCATTTATTTAGGTATAATGTGTAATTGAACGACATAGATTGGCAATAAACAATGCCATACATGTCCATTCAGAAGCGTTCATAATGATGAAGTTAATCGAGCGCACAAATAAATTAGAATAATTAGCTAGAAATGAAACGGAGCACGACTCGCTATAAACAGAAAATCGCATCGTTACGCAAGTATGTAGGCTGCTATGTTATACGAACTATTGTATATATGTAGGTATATGTTGCATATAAAATTCTTACAATTTATTTTAAAATACACTTTACTTTCAATGTTTTCATTAATGCGTTATAAAAATTAAAAAACTTGTTTGTTGTTGGCATATTGTTTGTGCATGTTTTTTATGGTTGCATTTGTAAAAATCGCGTCCAAAAATTGTTCGCCAGTCTCCAACGATGTGCTATTTATTTGTCAGCGTTCCCATGTTAGTAACAGTGTGTTTGATATGATGAAACTGGAGTAGGACGAGTGGCAGTGAGCGCACGGCCGGCACTCAGGAGATTCTTATAGGCGCTTTTCGTAGAGATTGCCGGGTCAAATCCAGCACTAGGCATGAATATATGTCTGTATGTATGTACGTAGGTATGTAAGTAGTACGTAGTAGTAGCGAACGGCGTGCGTTCTTAAGGAAACACGGTTTCTGCGGTTTATAGTAGGTTTGTTTGTGTTGCTTTTGCTAGTGGCTTTGACTTTGATGCGAGCGCATTTAAGATAGGCGAATAAAACTTATATCTACTGTAGGTTGAGGCTTAGATCTAGCTATGATTTAGACAACTTACAGAGCTACGTTGCAATACCGAAATATGCGAGACCAGTAATCGCTACAATCGCTCCGCTGGTTCTGCAGCACTAAACGCAGCAATACTCAACCAAAACAACTGACATTTCAACACAAACATTGTAGTTCAATGAATAAGCGGCGAATAACATACATAGACATTTCCAGTCCTTCAATACATTTCAAGTTAATTTATAGTTAAAAACTTTTCGCAAGTCAATTCAGTATACATTTGATCGTTGTTAGTTGTCTAACTAAAATGCTGAATAGATTATGTTAATCAAATTTATAATTGGACATTTAACTAGTACACAATTAGTAAATTAACACTTCCTGAACTTTAACTGAAATTTGTGACTAATCGAATAATAAAAATTAAATTTTATTGAGTATTTATGCAGAAATGCCGTTAACTATTGTTAATTCGAAGCAATATTTTAATTGTGAGTTGATTGAACCTGAATCTTTTCAATAAATTGAATTTCTGATAAACCTAGAATCAATCAATTATTCGCAATGCTCATCATAAAGTGATATTAATTGCTTACTTAACAGTTTTCAGTTTGATCAATTAGTGATCAATACATTAGCTCTTTAGTAGATAAATAAATAGACTAAACTAGCAGCAGTGAGCGAACACTTTACTCACTCACTAAATTAATGCTGCTTGCTGCTGGAACCGGGAAAGCGATTTAGCAATAATGATATTTTTCACTTTTTCTATTGAAATCCATCGCACCAAGCACAAGTTTTTGAAAATGAACAAAATTCGTTTTGCAGTTAATACATAAAAAATCTGCATTCATCAAATAAATTAATTAGTTAATAATACGCCCAAAATATAATTAAGAAGACCAATTAGAAATCTGAGATTTTCAGGCAAGTTTGGAAACGATTCAAACCAAACTTTTTGGAAAGTAAATATCTGTAGCAGACAGCAAACTCAAATTCGTATAACACAACTAAAAAAGAGAAAAACTTGCACTTGCTTTTACTTTGAGCAACGTGCCAAAGCTTAACGTGCATCTGACGGCTTACATTTGTATGAAAAGTAAAAAATTGTCATGAAAAAGTGGTCACTTCTTCGTGCTTACGGCTAAATGCGATTTAAAAACTATTCCTTCGCCATCTGTCAGCCTGCCGAGCGGCAACGTAATACTTTGGGAATTAGTCGGGGTTGTGTGGTGTATGATATTCTCTGTTTGATATGTGTGCGTGTCTACGTTTAGGATTCACTGGGATTGAGCATTGAAGTGCGGAATACGCTGGCCGCCCCTACACGAAGACGTGCAAGTAGGAGGACTGCGTTAGATTGCTGTGCGTCGGTGTCGGCGTCGGTATGGGTGTCAGTAGCTGCTGTCATACAGACGTCTCCGAGTTCAGCTTCAGCACAAACTTGTTGCTCTTTGGATCGACCACCTCCTCGGCGATATTGAAATGCGGCAGCTTATGTATGGACACCATCAGCGAAACGTCGTTCTGTATCAGCGAGAAGGTGCAATCGCTGGAGACGGGTCGCGACACCAGCTCGTCGCATATGAGCGACCACGACTGCACCCAACGGCGCTCCTTCTCGCTCTGCAGCACCGGTGACTCGGTCAGATAAGGCTCGAGAAAGGCGCGTGGCGACAAATCGTGCTTCAGGCAGTGCGCCAAATGCCTCAGTATGCTTTCGAAGGTGTGACGCGGCTGTTGACGCGTCACGCGTAGATACTTCTGCAGTGCTCGCGCCATCGAGGGAAAGACCGCCTGAGCGGCCTCCTGCGGATCGAGCGGCACTGCCGGCGCCGGCTCGTTGTGTATGCGCTTGATGTGTGTAAAGGCCTCCTCGGCGGCAGTGATAAGGCGTGCGCGGCGCTTCTTGACACGTCGCTCGTATTCGTGCTCCTCGTAGAAGCGCTCGTTGTGCGACGAATCACGGCGCCGCGCATTCGCTGCCAGTACGGCACGACTTTGGCTCTGCTGTTGCGCATTGCTCACGCCGTCCACCTCGTAGTACTTGAAGCTGGTCGAGATCTTGTTGCGTTGCGATTTTGAGATGGGAATTCGCTCTAAATATGGATTGAATATCGGAAAGTCAACATAGTAGCGTTGCAGCACCCACAAGGCGGCACGCTGTATGCTCAACTGGCCAAGCATATACGAACGCGACACGCCATCTGGCGAGCGAATGATCTTCACATAGTACAACGGCTGCTGGTGACGTAGCTCTAGCAGCACTACGGCCACGTAGTGTATGAAGAGTAATGTGTCTACCAGGTTGGTGGCGTAGGCAACCAGCGACTTGTAGTCTACCGCGTCGCCGCCCGTCTCCACCACCACCTTAGCGCCGTTGGTGACCTGCGTTAAAAAATAAAAACTACAGAACGGCACTATATGTCAGAAGGCAGCCACTCACCTGTACAATGTAAAACAACCAGTAAGCGAACGTGCAAATCGTTACCAGCAACAGCACGATGGCACGGTACAGGAAGATGCGCGGCATGGTTGCTGCTGCGCGGCGCAGAAACAGCGCCCACAGCCCGATGGCGAGCAGTAAGAGACGTGCAGTAAGTGACACCAACAGCCCCTTGCATTCACTGCTACACGCCAGCAGCTGCGTGCGTACGGTCTGCGTCAACTCGGCGTGGTCGAAGGCGTTGGGGAAAAAGCCCATACGTGGCATCACCACCATCGCCACCGGAGAGAAGAATGACACGAAGCCGAGCAGCAGCGAGAAGGCCGATTCCAGGCGACGCCTGCAGGCGAAACCGAACCCGGCATCGTTTTCGCGGTGCCACGCATTGTTAATGTCCTCCATGGAGATGCTCTGCTCGGAGGTATTGCCAGTGACGGCCGTGGTATTCTCGCCCCAGTTCTCATCCTGCGGCAGTATCTGTACCTCGATGATTTCCTGACCGTCGCGATTTTCCTCACCTACAATATCGACACGAGGTTAGTGGCAACGAAGCATGCAGTTTCGATCGGAACTCACCTGTCATGTTGACGCTAGTCTGAAACGGCGCCATCTCGCTACGTTGTCCGCTTTTACCCGATTTGGAATGCGTGCCGCGGTGCGAGTGCCGCGTACGATCGCGATGGTAGCCGTTGTTTATCGAACCACCGCCGCCACCACCCCCACCGCCTCCTTGGCCAGCTCCTCCACCACCACTACCGCTGTTGTTGTTGTGACTGCGTGAGCGTCTAGACCGTCCGCTATGTTCAGACTTCACAGATTCGTTTTCCATTGCACCCGCTGCAACAGCGGGCTGCACAGTCCAATATGTGGGCGTGTCCGCTGCCACTGCCGCCCCACTGCCGATACCAATGCTAATTGCCTTTACACTTTCACGGCACTTACGTATTCGCACTTCTTAACTGTAAACGATTTCAGGTTCTATTCAGTTGATTAAGCAAAAGGGTGATGGCAGGGACAAGGGCGCTGCTCGGAATCTTGCAGACGTCGTTGGCCTTTCCTTGTCGTTACACTCCAACAAGTCTCATTAAGTATTCCACTCACCACTCGGGCAAATTCCACACCTGTCCTGTCCGTTGCACAATCGCCTACGAAAACAACATATTTCGACTACATTCACAAAACATTTTCGATAATTTCTTCAGTTTTTTATTAATATTTCTGCATTTCTTTGGCCGCTGAACTGATGAGAAAAATGCCATTAAAAAGAAAAGCAGAAAAAACAATTGTAAAATCTCCACTCCTTCTAAAACTGAAGCTATCTTACTTTAACACCGGTGCCGTACTTTATATCTATTTCGCTCACCCCTGCCAAATGAGAAATGGAGGAGAAGTTGCCACTCGTCGGAAAAGTATAAGAAAAAACCAGTTAATTTTTATCAGATCAATACAAGTTTTTTTTTTAATTGCATTGAAGACGATGTCTAAATACTTTTTCTAAATATGTTTAGCACACACTGATGTAACACAACTGCACAGTTGTCAGTTGTTCGAGGGGAATTGTACAACTGTGTTTCGAAAACTCAATTAGCTGGATACCGATTTCTATATGGCAACCTCGCATGGGAATTTTGTTTGACACTTTCTCAAAACCGAGTGTAAGGACGAATAAAAACATTTTGTGGTGTGGAATCGAGATAGATTCTCTCGTTGCAGTCAGCACGATTTTCTGCAAAATTCTGCGTTTCAACAACGGCAACGAGACAATGCTCTATACAATTCTGCGCCCACAATAGTTCAACACTTGCAGAGGCAGTTCGTTCGCTATACTTTGGTTTGAGTAGTAACTGTGACGTACCTCCAACCCGACAACAAAATGATGGAACTAAACTCGAACACATACGACGTTGACTTGGAGGATGGCGAAGTAAGATGCTGCACAGATTGAATTGAACAGTTATATTTATTTGTGATCCCATTCGGCACTTGCAGCTCTCAGCCAGCTCTGACGATGTCTACACGCCGCTACAGCGCCCCGCTGCACTGACGGTCAGTACGACTCTGGCCGATGCTGCTGCTACGGTTACTGCCGCCGAGCAATGCAGTCCGCTGGCCACGTGCCATCAAATGCAGCGTGCTTTAGAGGAGGATGAGGAGGAATCACAAAGCAGCAGTGGCGAGTCTTCGTCGAATGAATCATCGGATGGCGGCCTGAAAAAGTTGTCGGCCGCAGCCGATGCAGATGGCATGGACGATGCACAAGGTCAGCGCAAGCGGCGCAAACGTGTTCGTCGCACGGTGATGGTTCGTGTGCAGCCTACGAACACAGATACCCCAGAGAAGCGCGCACGCTTCAAAAAGTACAACATCTGGACGGCGGCACTGCAGGAGGAGGCGCTGACAGAGACCATGCGCAGCTGCGATGTGACTCGCGGGGATGGAACTAACGATCGCAATGTAGAAAACTACGATTTCTCGCTGCGACGTCGCCTGAATGGTGGCAACTGTTTGAAGCGGCGCTTGTCTAACTCGACGGATGACTTCTCCGATGGTGAATTTATGCCGCTAGTAAAACGTGGTCGTTGTGCCAGCGAAGCGGCGGCTCACCGACGTTCCGTCAAGAATCGCTCGGGTCATCGGTCGCGAATGCTGCGTGGCAGGCGTGGTTCGTCGCCAACCAGCGGTTCGGACAACTCGTACGAGCCGCGACACCTGCTGGACATAGACGAGGTGGAAGGACGCAATGCGTCGGACATAGCGCGCGAGTTGGCAAACAAGCTTTATGAGGACAAGGACGAGCTGCTGCGTGAGTTGTAATAATATAGCTATTTCGCTTAGCTTTTAATTGTAATATTTTCTGTAGTGCGCATTGTGGAAGTCTTGGGCACCAAATTGCCCATTAAACTTTACAAAGAAACACAGCGCATCGAGGCTGACGGCGGCATGATGATCATGGTAAGTGGGCATATAAAGTGCAGTGAAAATATTTCTCACACGTTAATAATTGACAGAACGGCAAGCGACGTCGCACGCCGGGCGGCGTTTTTCTATTTCTGCTGAAGAACCACGAAAGTCTGACTCCCGAGGAGCATAAAGCGATCTTTGCCGAAGACCGACAGAAAACCAACAAGTGGCGCAAGGAAATGGAAGCTTTGTCGCGCGACCGCAAGGTGGAAGAGCTGAAAAAACGTCTGAGCGAGCAGGAAAAAGAACTGCCCGCCTTGCACACACGCAAAGATCACTTTTTGCTGGGCTCGGATTTGAGTTTGGAAAATCAGCCAGGCAATCGTAAGTGTGCATAAATGTATGTTTAAAAACGCGCTCGTGAAAAAATTGCCTTTGCAGTTTCCAATCCACCGCCGTCGCCAGTGGGCAACGAACAAAGTCCCGATTACAAGACTCACGCCATCAATCACGTCGCAGCCGATGCCAGTCCTGAAAAGCCTTCGACCTCGGCGTCAGCACTGGCAGCGCTCAGCACCACGCAGGCCGTAACCTCGCCCGTGAAAGATTTTGTCAGTTACGACGATGACTTCCTGGATGTCAACTGCGGTGAAATGGATTTCTTCTGAAGCAAATGAGCACAATGTTTGCATGTGTTTCGAGTCAATATACACAGAAAGTTTTTTTACGGACTGTAACTGTCTGACGTATAGAGAAAATACTTTTGGTGCAAAATGCAAACGTTTCAACGTATAAACAACGGACACACTACGCGACAAAAACGAATTCATGCATATTTTTTTATTGTATAAAAAAGTAATATTCGAAAACGCCTTCAATGTTACATTCGTACTTGTAAAAAAAATGTACAACAAAATTAACTGTGCGAAAAGTACGAAATTAAATTAATCGTTAATTTTATATATATGCAAAAACATGCGAAATGGAACTGTAGTGAAGTTTATGATAAGGCAGTGAGTAGTTAGCAATTGGTAGTCAGGAATGGTCGCGAATTGAACATTGCTTAAAGCAGCCAGAACAAATTGAAATATAAAAGACTTTGCAGAAAAACCGCTTCTTTTTTTATTACCCGATATCTTGAACAAACTTAAGAAAAGGGAAATTATTATCACCAAACTAAACGAAAATAAAAATTTATGGCAACCTTGCAAGCCGGCAACTGCCAATTTGCCGACCAACCAACATGGCGGGAAATTTCACAGAAGCACAGTGCGCGTTCAGTGAGCGCCTATGGCCATAAATATCCCAATCAAAAAGGAAAATTCTCTTCCATCGTTCTCATTCTTTTTCCGTGGGGGGGTCGTCAAATAGTTTGCATAGAAGTTCGGAATCGGTTGAACACCAATCGAACCGTGGTATGGAAAATTACCGCAGTTAAGAACTTTTCGTAATTTTCGTATAGCTTGCGTTGTTGTCTTGCTGCGGTTGTCATGTGTGCGCCAATGTCGTGCACATTTTGAATGAATCGGATGAATTTGTTGTGTTGAGCATTGTTCCGTCTCTATAAGCGAACAGTGAGCAGGATTTTGTGAACGACTGATTGTGAACGCTAACCAGTGTCAGTTGCCTGCGTGCAAAAGTTTTTGTGGGAAAATCGTGTACTGCTGCTATCTGCTGCCGGTGCGATGCGCAAGACTCGTTCCCAGACACAAGCGGAGGCTGCCCTACTGAATGCGGCACGTACTGGCAACAACAGTGGCATCCCGTCGACGGATAGCAGCAGCGGCATAAGCAATCGGACTGCCCCTAGCCAAGCGGTGATTGCGCACGCACAGAAGCGCAGCGCGCCACCAGTGGACCCCAACAAACTCAAGGTGAGTGCTGGGCGGCTGGGTGCATAGGCAGTTAGGCTGGCGCATAGTGGCGCCAAAGCGCCGGGTATTTGTGATGCCGTAACCTACTAACTAACCTAGCTAATTAACCTAGCCGTGTTCCGTCGGTCGTTGGGGGAGTTTGGTTTGTGGAGCACATTCATTCGGGTCTATTCGTAGGCTGTGACGGCTTGTACCAATCCATTGTTTGGTGTTCGAGGCGATTACGAAAATTCCCGCTATTGTACATGCAGCTGTTCCGCTGTTGGGGTGTTCAGTGAGCGGTAGGTGGTTGACGGTTTGACGCTGACACCCTGAATTTAAAAAATCAGTGGTTGGTTGGAGCACGTTTCGTACCGCGTGCGATAGAGTTTGGGTATGTTCATGGGCAAGTTTGGGATTCATAGAGCACGAAATTGGCGGGCCGTTTGTGTGATAAGCGGCTGGCTTTTGCAAGTCAATACTAGTAGTTTAAATAGACCACGTTTCGAGGAGTCAAAAAATAATCTAAGGATTATCACGGGAATGCTTACAGGGCATTGTAGATTGAACTATCATCTAACAAAACTAGGAATCCGTGAAAACAGGTATTGCAGGTTCTGCTTGCAGGAAAACGAGACTGCAATACATATACTAGGAAATTGTCCTATACTCATGCATAAGAGAAAGAAGCACCTGGGAGACCATATCATATCCGGTGCAGACTGGGTATCCAGAGGCTTGGGAAACATACTAAAATTCCTCTTGGATACTTTACTCACTGACAGTCTTTGAGGTCCAAGAAGGGGGCACAATAGATCTACTAGGTCGCAGTGCATTATCCCCATCAATAATAATAATAATAGTAGTTTAAATTGACAATGCTAAGTATTTGTTGTTTGTTTTGCAATATTGTAACAGTTGGGCTGAAAAGTTCGTATCGTTTTATAGAAAATAAAATTTTTTTGGCAAAATTCGATTTTATTATTCAACATAGTTGCCATCGAGGGCGATACATCGATTATAGCGATCTTCCAACTTTTCAATACCATTTTCTAGTACGATTTGTGTTTAGCCTCAAAATAGGCCTCTGTTTCGGCGATTACTTCCTCATCGGCTTTAAATTTCTTTCCAGCGAGCATTCTCTTGAGATCTGAGAACAGGAAATAGTCGCTGGGGGCCAAATCTGGAGAATACGGTGGATGCGGAATGCCCAATTCATGCAATTTTACCATCGTTTTCCCCGATTTGTGACACGGCGCATTGTCTTGATGAAACAATGGGGCCGTTTTTTCGCGATTTCGTCCTTCAAACGCTCCAATAACGCTATATAATAGTCGCTGTTGATGGTTCTTCCCTTTCCAAGATAGTCGATGAAAATTATTCCATGTGCATCCCAAAATACGGACGCCATAACCTTACCGGCCGACTGTTGAGTTTTTCCACGCTTTGGATTCGGTTCATCGCGTGCAGACCACTCAGATGACTGCCGACTGGACTCCGGAGTGTGGTGGTGGATCCATGTTTCATCGATTGTCACATATCGACGCAAAAATTCACTTCTCCAAACATTGCTCTGAAGCATCGACACGTTCTTTTTTTTGGTCGATTGTGAGCTCGCGCGGCACCCACTTTGCACATAGCTTTCGCATACCCAAATATTCATGAACGATATGTCCAACACGTTCCTTTCATATCTTTAGAGTGTCAACTATACAAATCAACCTCAATTTACGATCTTCCAAAATCATTTTGTGGATTTTTTTGATGTTTTCGTCCGTAACAGCCTCTTTTGGACGTTCATCGTCTTCGGTGCTCATATGGCCTGTACGGAATTTAGCACACCACTTACGAATGGTTGCTTCGCCCGGCGCAGAGTCCGGATAACACTCATGAAACCACTTTTTGGTATCAGTAGCACTTTTTTTCATCAAAAAATAGTGTTTCATTAAAACACGAAATTCCTTTTTATCCATTTTTTTCAAAATAACAAAAGTTGCTTCACTCAAAATGCTGTATCTGACAAACTAATAATCAGACAGCTGTCAAATTTATACACGTTTCTTTTGAAGTTTGGTACTACGTAAAAATGATACGGATTTTATTCCAGTGGTGCCATCTCATAGAAACGATACGAACTTTTCAGCCCAACTGTTATATGATTGTGATAGTTTATGTCAAGTATTTAATAAATTGTTTCGAATTGATTCAGGCTGTGCGAAATGTTTTTATTCATAAATTTTCTTTTTAAGAGTAGGGTTTACTTTGAATCCGAAGGCGTTTAAGTTTATTGTATTATGTATTAGGGAATTTGTATTAATGTGAATGGCATCCTAATGCTTATATAGTCTATTAAAGGAAGTCAGTAAAATTGCAGTAAAATTCTACAATATGCGTTGCGTTGACTACGGTTGACTTGAAACTCAAAGTTGAGGATGATGTAAAAATTAAATTCGTTATTGAAAGGTTGATTATATATTAATACTTATTTTTTTTTAATAAATTTTTGTGTACATTATGTCAATGACGAACCCAATTAGCCAATGCTTGATGTTTCCCTTACCAGTATTTTTATGTTGGCTTGCACAGTTGTCCCAAAATCTGAATGCATTCCAGAGTTTTTTTTGCGGTTTATAATTTCGAAACGCACTGAACACACCCCTCTGTGCATGCACTTGTCTGTGATCAGTGCTTGCAAGGAGCCGAACTTCCGCGAAATAGTGGGAAATTTTAATTTGCCCTTATAAAAGACCAAACTAGCCGCCGCCGCCATGTTCTTTGGACACAAATAAAATTTTTGTTGAAGGGAAAACTGGCAGACCAGCGAAAAGAAGTAAAAACACAAACAAAAAAATACTCAACTTTAGTGAAAATATTAAAATAACGGAGTAAATAAATAGATGTGGAAGAAAAGAATACCAAATTGAACAGTTGACAGAACAACGAAGCAGTGCGGCGACGACTGGTTGAACTACCTGAAGAAAAAGCAAAAGTGCAGCCGCGGCAGAAATTAAAGTGAAAATTATGGAGCAATTGTCGTGGTCGTTGGCTCTCTTCACAATCCACTGAGGTAAAAAAGCCATCAAAGACAGTTTGGAGCAATTTTAGTGTTCGAGAATCTCATATTGTATGCGAGCCCGTCCTGGAGAAACGACGCTGGCAACAGGAACTTGAAACTTGCGAAAATTTTGTGGTGTTGGCGTAATTTTTTTGTCGCCTTAGGTGCATGTACTTTTCCGGAAAATGAGTACTGCGGCGATAGTTGTATGGGTTCGGTGGCAGTCTGGCGGCAAATTGATTTGCAATAGTGCAATGAAATGCCACAAAGAATTTGTGCAAGTGTTGTTTGGGCTTCCCGGGCACGCTTATACACCCACACACACGTGTTCTCAGCAGACAAGATAAAGTGGCAAGAGATCGTACGGGACTTAAATAGGCGATTAGGAGCGGATAATATTAGGGCTAGGCCTATTTCTGGGTGCTGTCTAGTAATCATAATAGAGATAATTAAATTTTTCCTGCCTCGAATACCTGCGAAGTTCCCAATCTCGTCATGGATATTTGGTGTTAAAGCTTTTGTATCAATTTTCGGGTCTTTGTCTTCCTTTCGTATAAAATGAATGTCGGGAAAATTTCGTATTTGTATATATATATAGTAACGATCAGCGGATCCAAAACTTTAGCACAACCGATCTACGATAGAACAAAAGTTACATGGAGTGTTAGTTAGTTACATGGAGTGTTTATTGATTCGCGGCCTCCCTATTCCGATATAAAAAATAAAAATAAATTTATTTTGAAAAGCTGCTAATAAATCCGGTTTTAAAATCTTTATCGCAAGATTGAAGTTACAAAATTTTTTTTTAATAAAAAAAAATATATAAAAATAATTGTTTACGACGTTTTCCTTGAACTTCACATCTGGCAAGCTGTATTGAACTGAAATTTCAGCCTTTTGTTACACTTTTGCTTTACAGTTCGATTGACTTTTCAACATACAAAATTTCAGCAATGATTTTTGTTTATTGTTAGAATTGTCGCTCTCGATTTCGATTATTGTTTATTAATTTTCCTGATTCCAAAAAACCAAAAAATGTATAATTGTTGTACCATGATTCTTTTGACCTTTTGCAGGAATGTGAGGAAATGGTAAATCTGTTACGAGTAGTGGAACTTCACCAGATTCTCGCATTCCTGAATATTCCATTTGCCGCCCGCAAAGTCGACCTGCAGCGCCGCATAATCACGCTGCTGCGAACCAATTTCGATTTGCTGTCACACAAAATACGCGAAGTGTACACTCAGTCAATGTAAGTATTTTGCCTGCTCGGCATTTGATCATCGCGCTGATTGTCGAGTCCTCCTTCACTATACGCAGAGCGGAACAGGTCCAGTACGGTCCCACAGAGCCAAAGAGAATGTACCCGCACATGCCAATGCCCCAAGTGCAGCCGCCAGCTGGGGGTCTGGCCAACGCCGGCCCGGCTGCCGCTGTCAACGCCCAACAGATGTCCGGCAATGTAGGCGCCGCCGGCGGTGTCGCCAACAACATGGTGCCCTTCATGAATCCCATACAGACACACATGCCCATCCATCCGGATGTACGTCTAAAGAAGTTGGCCTTCTACGATGTGCTGGGCACATTGATAAAACCATCGTCACTGGTGCCGCGCAATACGCAGCGCATCCAGGAGGTGCCCTTCTACTTTACGCTCACGCCGCAGCAGGCCACCGAAATTGCCTCAAATCGCGACATACGCAACAGCAGCAAGATCGAGCACGCCATACAGGTTCAGCTGCGTTTTTGTCTGCTAGAGACGTCGTGCGAGCAGGAGGACTGCTTTCCGCCCAGCGTCAGTGTCAAGGTTAACAATAAGTTGTGCCAACTGCCGGTAAGTCGGTAAACTGCCTAGTCGAACTACTTCAATCTGACGGTTTTTTGCTTGAAGAATGTCATTCCAACTAATCGACCAAATGTGGAGCCCAAGCGACCGCCACGCCCCGTAAATGTCACGGCGAACGTGAAGCTGTCGCCCACAGTGACAAACACAATAACTGTGCAATGGTGTCCGGACTACACACGCGGTTACTGCATCGCGGTGTATTTGGTGAAGAAGCTGACGTCGGCACAGCTGCTGCATCGCATGAAAACAAAGGGAGTAAAGCCGGCCGACTACACACGTGCACTAAGTATGTGGGCGCGAGAAGTTTGGAAAATATTCGCGTACTAATTAAAATTTTCCGTTGCTTTGCAGTCAAGGAGAAGTTAACCGAGGATGCGGATTGCGAAATCGCCACCACGATGCTAAAAGTTTCGCTGAATTGTCCGCTGGGAAAGATGAAGATGTCAATTCCATGTCGTGCATCGACCTGCTCGCACTTGCAATGCTTCGATGCCAGTCTCTACCTGCAAATGAACGAACGCAAGCCCACCTGGAATTGTCCGGTGTGCGACAAGGCGGCCATCTATGACAATTTGGTGATCGATGGGTGCGACTCTTTTCCTTTGAAGCACAGTACAGGAATGTTTCGTTATATGCATGTTCTGGTTTTCAGTTATTTCCAGGAGGTACTGGCCTCGTCTCTACTCAAGCCGGATGACACTGAAATCCAGCTGCACAAAGACGGCTCGTGGAGCACACACAGTCTGCGGAACGAGGCACAAATCATCGATACACCCACTAAGCCCATCGAAAAAGTGGAGGTCATTTCGGACGATATCGGTACGTACATAAAGACTTCCTATACACCTATTGGGCTGAAATTGTTATTTCAATTTATACAGAGCTCATAACTACGGAGGATGTAAAGCTGGTAAAGTCAGTGGCTACGCCCGCTATACCAAATGACCAACCCACCTCAACCACTAACAGCGAAACGGTAAGTGCGGCGCAAGTGCTCACAACTGGCTCCATTTACTGACCATTTTTCGTTTTGGTTTAAGGTTGATTTGACGCTCAGCGATTCGGATGACGACATGCCGTTGGCAAAGCGGCGTCCGGCTATAAAGCAAAGCTCTACAGGTACCGCCGCCACGTCGACGGTATCAACATCGAGCGTCAATGGCGGCGGTGGCGGTGGGCAACGCAGCGCTTACAATATGCAGCAACAGAGAACTGGTACGTTGGATGCATATTCGTACTAAAATCAAAACAGAATGTAATTAAAGCAAATCGAGAGGGGGAAAGCAGGTGTAGGCAAGCGAAGTAAGGAAAGAGAAAAGAAAGCTGCAAGACAAACTCGACAAACAAGCGCATAAAAGAACGCTGTCAAAGTTGATTTTACATTAAGAATTGTTAAGTAATTGTTGCAGCGATTTTTCTATTTAATTGTTTTGTTGCTGCGAACACATGCGTATCGAATGCAAATGCATTTATTGCTTCTTGGAAAACGACAGCGCAGGTGACTTTTAGCATCGGTGTGAGCATGCATCAGTTGACGTGCACACTGTGATTTCGCCCATTAGACAAACCAATTATTCAAAAAAATTCTTCGATTGCTACTATTCTTTCGTTTTACAGGCACAAACATATTTCGACAGTGACTGGCAGTAACTTAGCACGTAATCGCTTTTGAAACATGCTCTGCTGTTGCTATTGAAATATGGAAAGTAGTACGTTGGGACCAATTGTTTGTCCACTATTGCGAGCAGTTGCGCTCGATCCTTTGCTGCTGCTAGGTTTGTCCCGTGCACTTGGCTATTTATTTTTTTACTGTGCCACCTTTGAGCGTTTCTACTTTGCCTCATTGCGTCTGCCAGTGATCGCATAACGTTTTCCCCATTTGCAACAAACCTCAAATTGGAGAGAAAAATTTTGGTTTTCCCTTAAAAATTTTTCTAAAAATATAAAATAGTTCATCAAAATTGAATTGTTATAAAAAATTATCCATACAATATTCACTTTCGGTTAACAAAAAATTCAAATCCAACACGCAACAAAACGCTTCGCTTCAACCAACCGCCAACTGATCGCACGTCAGCCCTCTGTAAGGCAGCAGTTCTGTCCCCAACGACGCGGCCGCCATGCTCGTTGACATTCCGTATATATCCGATTATCAGAAGCTGCTGGAGTCCACGCTAATTGTGACAGTGGGCCTGTTCATGCATCTGAATCGCATTAGCATCATCGAGCTCAAGTACTCACGTCTACCGCTGCTTAGTCCGAATTTCGCCTCCAGTCTGTTTGTGTTCTCCGTGCTATGTATTCTTTCCAAGATGCGTCCCCTGTGGCCCAGTGCGCTGCGCAGACCGCAGCGCGCACTAATCTTCATCGTGGAACTGGCGCTCATACTGTACTTCACCGACTTCTTGTTGCGCCAAGTGTGGGTGCCCAGTCTGAAGTTCCTGAACTTCGTCTGTCGCTTTATGGGCCAGTACGTGATCGTGGCCAACAAGGCCTTTCTAGACAACAACGCGCCCTCTCTGTCGTCGTGGATACGCAATGACGCCTTCTATATTGCGCGCTTCTTCCTGGCCGTTGTAGTGTTTGTCTTTATGATCGACACCACGGGCGTTCTCGAGTTCGTGGTCAACAAGGTGCAGACATACGACACGACCGGCGCACTTTTTTCAATGCGCGAACACAATCGTCATCGCATTGATGATGATATGGGATACGCGTACGATGCGCCCTTGATGGATGATGATGGGCTGATGTCGTCGGGCGCTGGCCTGGGCCCGCTAGATTCCATGTCTGGCTTCGATGTAAACGAGTTGCCTTATGTGCCACAGGAGGATCTGCTCAATTTGGGCCATCGTGTGGGTGCACGACGTCGCCGCCAACCCATGCGCAAAGCGAAGCGCCCCAAGATGGTGTTGACCGAGGCCGAGAATGAGTGCACCTGTTGAGCGATGAGTCAAATGTGCTTCCTCTCGCCATTCTTGATTTTTAAAGGAAAAATTCTACAACCAACACGAAAGGAATAAATTTTGCTCTGTCTTTTTGTATCGTACTGATAAAGCAATTGCGTTTGATTTGTTGTTGTAATGTGCACTAATTTTGTGGAGAGAAGTTGGTATCGTTGGAAGTGCTGACCGGAAGTGTGGTGACGTGTTCGTCAATGAAATTAGTGAACAAATGCTTGAAAGTTGCTCATTTTTATTAAGTAAGAAAGAGGAAAATTGTTCAAGAAAAGACGATCGCGTTCTGGTTGGCATTTAAAGCATAGACAAGTGCTTGTTATATCGCTATTGAGAAAACTGAAATGTTTTGGTTCTGGTAAAATCCGATAAAGTTGCTTTGTAACAGTTGCTTGGTTGTGTGAACAAAGCATAGAAATCTGTTTAAATTTGTTCGAACAAACTGATTGAAGAACTTTTTGAGAGGGTGGGTGACTCGTTGAATTTTGTATTCACTTTAGAAAGTACTTTGAAAAAAGGATAGTCTTAGCTTTTTTACACTTGGCAAAGTATTTGCAAAAAGTACAAAGCATGGCAAGTTATCGTTGGCAGCGAACTTTTGTGTTTTGCTGCTTCAATTTAACTCTTCAGTGACAATGTCTTCATTATCCAATTCAACTCTCGTTCATCTATTGACTTCTACTGTTCAATGTTTGTTGTTGTGCTGTTAATGTGCCCTTTACATTCATTTTATATGTTTGCTAATCTAAACTGGATAAAATTGAAACAAATTTTGTGTACATATCTGTTTAATACTTATCCAATTTTATTATCTCTTCCTCTTTTTTTACACCGCTGCAATTGCATCGTATTTGTCTCTGTTTTCAACAATTTTTGTTATTCACTTTGAAATGCGAATCGATTTTGTCTTAGAAGCACAACAGAATCAAATGGTTGAGGAGAGCGAGCAAAATTTTCAATGTTTGGAGCTTGTTGAATCGTCGGTCACAGCCGTCAGTAGCAACAACAACAACAGCAACCACCACAATAGCAACAACACGCACAATCACTGTAATCACGCTGGTCGCAGCGGTGGCAGCGTCGGTGGCACTAACGTCCCAGTCTTCGCGCCGTCTACGTCGCCCGCTGTGGCAGCGTCGCATACCGCCGCTCACACCAGCGAAAACAATAATAGCGAGGATGTTGCATAATTCAGGCGTATGTCAAGTCTCTATGTGTAGCTTTATGTATAAAATGTATATGTAATTGCGTAAACATCTGTGTCTGTGTGTGTGTGTGCCTGCCCTGCTTTTGCTCAGCGCGCTCAAGAGGCCGGCTGCACAGCTAATATGCGGAATCCTGAAAAGTGTTGGCCTGCTAATTGTTTAACTGTAAATGAACAAGAATTTCAGCAAACACGCACACACAGTCACATGAACCTACACATACACTCATCCATTTGTGTACATGCACAAATATCAGAAAGCAATTTTCGTTCTATTCAGCGGTTGCCTATGGCTCAATTCTGTGTTGTTTTAAGTTTGCTCTAATTTTTGGTACAACCGTAAAGCGGTTATTGGCATCGTATACGCCTTGTTTATTTGCCCATTATTCGTTTCACTGGTTGAGGGTTTTCAATAATTGCCATTCACGCATAGCTACTCACGGTCGGTTGTACAAATCTTTTATGTACACAACGGGCACAACAGCGCAATAACGAGTCTAAGCCCAATTTCTACTAACCATTTGTGTTGTGCGTGTGAATTCGTACACGATTGGAAGGGACCTACAGTTCTATACTAATTCCAAACGGCGAGTTGGAGCTTTTGCATAGACAATTTTAGGCTTTAAGATTTGACGTTTTCTGCTGAGTGCAGCCACCGCAAGAAAAATTGTGTTTTTGCAATCTCACCTAAAAAATTTTACTATTTCTACCTTTTCTAGCGGCTGCGTTACTTGGCACTAGTCGACACATAACCACCAGCCATCCTTCCGTAAAGTTTTCTTGGCTTTAAGACTAGGAAATAATAATGCAAAATTTATCTGTGTTTTTCTGGTCATTTTGGTCCGTTAAACGTTCACTTTTCAAATATTTCTCACTCGCTGATTACCACCGTGAGTAGCAAAAGAATTATGAAAGTGTGAAAAATGTGGCCCATAAATCACTTGCGACTCGTTAAAAGTGAGCTTAGCATGTTAGTTAGAACTAACATATTCGAAAATAGTATAATTTGGCACTTAACTTCGTGCGGGCGCTCTCGTTTGAGTGCCTCTACATCTGCCTACCTACCTTCTATATGCTGTGGTGGCATCCATAAGGAAACGTTCGTCTGTGCTTACCAGTTTAGGGCCTTTTTAAGTTTTAACCAACTTCTAGTACTCGATTCGTTTTCGTCCTTAATTCGTGGTGACGCTTAGATGAAATTTTCTGCTTATCATAATCCACTCCTCATTCGTTTTCTTTTTTCTCTTTTTCAGCAATAAACTGAAAAACACTCACACCCATCATGTGTACACCCATAATTGTTTCCATACAAATGCCTTGATTTAAGTTATAGAACTATTGTGACAACTGACTTAGCCTTAAGCCATGATACAACTAATTTGTTAATAATATTCCTGAAGCAAATGTGCAGCGCCGTAGAAGAGATATTAAAGAATATCAACAAAATGTAAACAAACAGTTTTGTTATTGTCCAATTATATTCTTGTCTCAATTGAATTTCCTTATGATATTTTTTGTATCATGCCTTAAGCATTAAATATCGACTCAAGTTGAAGCAAACAGCTCGACGTATAACGATGCACACAAACAACAAAACAATTAAATTGAAAATATAAAAAACGCAGAGTAAATTTACTTGAAAGAACACAAAAAGAAAACCGAATGCTGTCAAAGTGACATGCAGACAAATACATAGCAAGAAATCTTACAAAAATTAAGGCAAACACTTAACTTGCAATTATCGGTTAGCAGTAGCATTTTTGCTTTTATTCTAATTATGAAACGTTATTTATTTGAGCAAAGCCCGGCTGAAAACCTGGGAAGACGATGTGTTGGAATTTACCATCTAAGTTAGAGTAAAGTAAGACAATTTAGTTGAGTTAAGTTTTTGGTTCAATTGATTGTACAATACTACAAACTTCCGACAAACCCAGATATATATATATATATATATATGATAGTAATAATGTATGTGTGACTCGGGCGGCGAATATGTGTGGCTGACGCAGTCTGCTGCGCGCTGAAATCTGGCATTGCATTGGCAATATTTCATGACGCTTGCGATCTTCGCCACAGCACTCTGTGTCAGCGGCCCGCCGCCCAAATGAATTTAATTGACTGTCGACGGCGTCAGCACGTTGCTCGCGGCAGAAGTAGCACTCATTTCTGCTCCTAGTTCCATAAGTTTAACTTAGTACGTATTTTTTGGTACTGCTTGAAACTGTAAAGAAATCATTTCTATAGCCTAGAAACGCTATCTCACCCCACGCCCATCTCACAACCCCCACCTCCCTCTCACCCATGAAACCGACCGGCAAAACGTACAACAAGTGTTCAGTGTGAACGGCGCATTGCCAAAGCCGCCTACAAATTTATCGAATTTTCTATTTGTTGCTGTTCGTTCGTGCTTCCCGCTCTGTCACACGCATTTTAATTGGTTTATTAATTTTTAGGTAAAAGACAAATGAGCATATTGCTCCCAAGAAAAGCGCAGAAATTGTGGTTCCGAAAACTGTAGCGTGTCTGTGAGTTTTTATGTTGACGACAAGACGTTGCGAACATTTCTGTTGAGCATAAAGTATTAAGTACAACAACACAAGGCGAGAAAGTGGCCAGCCGCAAGCAGTTGTGCCAGTGCAGCCGGTTGCCGGCCGCTGCGGCGTCTTGTTGCGGACTCGAGAGGTTCGGCAGCAAAAATGCGGCTGGAGCGCAAGAAATTACCTAGAACTGTAGAATATACACATAAAACTAAATGTAAACTATACAACACTGTCATTCAATTCGCGAAACATTGTTTCAGCGGCGGCCCGCCCGGCCACAGTGCGCCGCCGTTGCGTTGTTGCCAGTTGTGCACGTCGAATGCGCTCGCAGCGTCCACCTGTAAATAGCCAAATCTCTATTTATATTGCTTTACATTTTATTGGTTATCGTAAACTTTCCTACAAAACGTAACATAAGATTCTTAGCGCAAGCAAACAAATGAGAGGAACGAAAACAAATTACAAAACAAAACAAATTGCAAGCAAAAAAATTATACACTTAAGTCAAGTCAAAACCGATGGAAATGTTAGCATATTTTACAATTTTCATTTACAAATTGTAATGCAACTTTTAGTAAGGAGAAAAATAATACTGATAATTTAAACCGCAACAAAATGCAAACAAAAAAAACAAAAATTAAAGAAATATATATGCAAAATTAAAAGCAAAACAAAAAACTACTTGTAATCGAAATGTGTTTGTTGTTTTATTTGCTCGGGGAGGGCACGCGTTGTGTGTGTGCGTGCGTGCGTGTGTGTGTGCACTGTTTAAGGTAACGAAATGGTTTCTTACAGTTTATATCATTGTCCTAACCACTTGTTGCTTATTATTATTATTATTAAACTTTTTTAAACTATTTTTTTATAAAACACTGCAACAGTAACTTGAAAACAGGAAAAATTGGAATGGTTTCTGGCAGCACTTCGAGGTATTGTAGCAGCCTAATTAAATGTTACGGGTTTCAAATATCTAAAAGAAGTTAAATTTCTTTTTTAATTTTATTATTGTTAAAAATCAAAAATGTGTATTTAGTTTATTTTTATTTGTTTTCAAGACACATTAGCATATTACAAGCGCTCGAAAATTACCCAATGCTCAAGATCTCCGACATTATCCCACCTAAGGTGGAATTTCCCAAAAGGTACAAGATTAACATCTTGGACAGACAATTATGGGCATTAAATCGATTCATATCCAACCCAGGGTCGCAACTTTGGTACACGGATGCATCGAAATTGGAAGATGGCCAGGGCATATGGCCCCAGACGTGGCCCGTGCTTATGCTGACGACGTGGTTTTAATGGCATCAGCGATGTGCCCTGATGTGATTAGTGGAATCCTTCAGGGTGGCCCGGATAGGTTAATCGCTTGGTGCACGGGACGTGGACTAAGCATTAACCATAGCAAAAGTGAACTGATACTGTTTACCACTCGTACTAAGATACCAACTTTTAGACGGCCTCATCTTGAGAACATAACACTACCCCTTTCGTCCAGTGCCAGATATCTCGGGGTAATCCTAGACCCTAAACTGAACTGGAGGCTTAACATAGAGCACAGAATAAACAAAGCAGGATTTGCACTCTACTCCTGCAGGAAAATGATAGGGAGGAGGTGGGGCCTCCGACCAAGTTTAATGCTATGTATGTTCAAGATGGTTGTACGTCCAATACTATCATACGGAGCTCTGGTCTGGTGGAAAGCCCTCAGGAGGGAATACAACATTAACAAACTCGGTAGACTACAAAGAGCCGCTTGTACCGAAACAACGGGAGCGATTAGATCCTGCCCTGGAGAGGCGCTAAACGTGCTGACGCACCGCCGCAACTCTTAGTGCTCTTAGGCTGAGAGAAACAGGTTGCTGGAAGGACAGTCCGTATGGCCCCGGCAGTCTTTTATCACAAGGGCAAAGGTGCCTGCCTACAACGACGGATTATGCAATTCCTACCATTGTCTTTGGGAAGAATTACGATATCCGTATCCCCTCTCGTCTAGAATGGAAGAGAGGGAACATCCTAAATAACCTGAATACCACAATCTACACTGATGGCTCCAAAATGTAATGCGTAGTAGGAGTAGGCCCCACTGGACTCTATCAAGAGCGAGGTCTCGAAGGACTTCCTCGCCAAAGCCAACACTAGATGGCAGAGGACGGAATCCTATAAAATCAGCAGATCACTGTGGCCAACATACGACAAGAATAGGACCGCGGAGCTCTTAAACAAAGGCCGACGGGATGTGGGAAGACTAACGGCAGTCATCACTGGCCCATTGGAGAGCACGCGGCAAAAATGGGGATTCCATACAACACCAGCTGTCACAGCTGTGAAAATCCGGATGAGAAGGAAACCGTTCGCCATTTCCTCTGCGCCTGTCCGGCCTTAGCAAGAAGGGGATGCAAAACGCTGGGAAAACTGATATTTCAGACTTTCGAAGAGATAGCAAAGTGCAGCTTAAAATCACTACTCTCTTTCATTAACCTCTCGGACGGGATATAAAGGATATGTATGGATAGATACATATAAGTCCAGATGACACCACACAATATACCTTAGGATACCTACCGGGAATAGGGTACCTAACGCGCTAATTGGATGTGGAACATCGCCACTTGAACCAACCAACCAAGATATGGCCCCAGATTTAATAAAGCTTTTCCAATGGGGAAGTTAGCTACCATCTTTTAGACGGAAAGATACGCCATCATACCGGGTGCCAGCGAGTGTTACGTAGAAAGTCGTCTGGCACACATATCTACATATATATTGTCCGACAATCAGGCAGTCCTAGAAGCCTACTCGACTACCTCAAGGCTGGTGACGGACTGACGCAATCTCTTAAATGAACTGGGCAGGCGCAACTCTCTAGAACTGGGTTCGGTACCAGGTCACGGGGACATAGCGGTAATGAACAAGCGGACCGCCTGGCTAAAAGGGTGCCTTACGCCCATTGATAGGCCAGGAACCATTCTGTGGACTACCAAGCTGACACATTAAGGAGTGGTTACAGAAATGGGCTGACCAGGAATTTGCTGACAAGGGGACTACGGCAGGTCCCGGACAGGGGTATCCAACAAACTCCTTATGTTAAGCCGAGAGGACATAGTGTTTATGGTTTTGATATTGCAACAAGGGTTGGTTGGTTGAAGTGGTGATGTCCCAAGACATCCAGTTAGCACTTAAAACGCCGTTTTGATACTACTCTCTCGGTATTTACATTTGGGTACCGGTTATATAAGAACGCCTCGAAAAACCTAAGCTGTTTACAGCCATTTCGTGGCTTCAATGAAGGCTAACAAATCGCTGATTTTCCTGCTAGAGACCTTTATATCCCTGAAGAAGGGTCTACCTAGCGTTTTGAACCTCCTTGCTAGAGCCAGGCAAGTACAGAGGAAGTGTTCAATTGTCTCCTCAGCTGGATCACCGCAGCTACGGCAGCTGGTG
The DNA here is from genome assembly GCA_963668005.1 of Melieria crassipennis. Taxonomy (NCBI): domain Eukaryota; kingdom Metazoa; phylum Arthropoda; class Insecta; order Diptera; family Ulidiidae; genus Melieria; species Melieria crassipennis. The sequence goes on along the minus strand of OY764963.1, from coordinate 106,245,845 downwards.
TTGTGAAGGATGCCCATCCTGGCTGCATGCTGTCCTAAAGGCTAGTGGCCTCGTTTTTTACTAATCAGTTTCACCGATTTGTTTTTGTTGTAACTCGGCCAGATTGATGTGCTAACCCTGAAAGTATCCAGTCCCTGCCATCTCTTGTCTGTCATTGCTAGGAGCTCCATAAAGATCTCGCTCTTGATGAGGTTTATTGGGGTGCGGACTATGACCGCATCCCACTGATCAAGAGCGGAACCTTTCCTGGCGAGCTCGTTCGCTCTATCGTTACCCTCAATGTACCGCGGCTCCGTAGCAGAGCCGAGTGCCTGCATTTCGTTTTCGTGCTCCGGCTCCTGCTATTTCATTTTCGGTAGCAGTAGTCGGGAGCCGAAATCAATGCTCCAAAAGAGCAGAACATTTTCAAACACTGGATGCCTTCAATGTGCTTTAAAACTGCTGCCCTGAAATGCAGTTGTATGATCTGCATATCAGCGTTTATACACAACCCGGGAATGTATGTAGGTCATTATTCACTTTTAAATGTATATCTGTCAATACAAATTGGGAACAAATTAATATGATTTACGCCTTCAAAATTCACAATCCCTTTCTATGAAATTTTCAAATTGTTGTCGTGTTTCATGATGCAATAATTAAAGGTGATGTACGTACGTGCTTCTGAAATACAACATTGAGCTAAGGGAGTGTCAAAACTCGGCTGTCATCATCATGGTCGTGTTTTTAACGTTTTCTGATTGCCACATTTATGCTTTTCTGTTTTACTTGCCTTCTGCGCATTTCACCTAACTGCTTTTACTTCATTTATAGACGCAGATACTACAATTATTTCGTTGGACTCACCATCTCCTCCCAACAGCCCTTCACGTTCAGACAACGGTAAGTGGCGAAAGCCTAATTTGTGCTATGATTAGGCTTCTTTAACTGTTTGGCTCCTTTTCCAGGTGTCACCTCAACGGAGACTCCTCGCACTGCACATGTTGTCTCAACGACCGAAAAACGAGGCGATTTTCTCTTGAATCCTTACGCTTTTCGCAGATAAAACACGAGCTGCACACACATACACACACACACGCGCACAAAAGTCACATTGATTTGACTATTTACCATATACACACGTACATAGATCATATTTACATTTAAGTATTTCCAGCGTAATATTTTTCCATATACCATAAATGTTGGATTCCTTTTTCACTTTTGGACATATTCGCGTATGGTTTTTTCATGTTAATATTAGTTTTACTTTGTAGTTACTAAGTTTCATAAACAAATGGTACAAATTTCAAGCACATTCAACGCGATATGTAAAAGGAGGAAGAAAATAAACCAAAATTTAACATATATACAGAGAGCTATTAATGGTAATTAACATTATAATTTTATTTTAAATGCAAGCGTTTACAAATCACTAAAAGTTATTCATAAAAAACTACAAAAGTCTTTCTGGGCTGTTATGTGTGTCTGGTCATATTTTCCTCAAGCGCGTCCTGCAAACGTTTATGCAGCTCCTGTGCGCCTTTCTCGTTAATTTCCTGGTATTCAGGCAGCTCGTGGCGCATGCGCTCCATCCAGATGATAATTTTTGGATAACTGAAAAGGAAAGTGGAATTTTTTAAATTCAGAATATTTATTTGAAAACATCAAAGATTTTAAAAATAAAATTACATACTAATTGCACTTGATTTAAACAATTCACTTACATAGTACACAAATTGAAATTGAATAAAGGAAATGCTCATTTAGAAAGATCAGCTTTACAACCACAACAAAAGCTAAATTTATTACCGTTTCTGTTCCACGTTCACTAATTTGTCCAACGTTATCAAACTGGTATTGATTGAAATATCGGCCAAACTCATCTGCTCTCCGGTCACATATTTGGCATTCGTCAGAAACTCCTCGAGAAATGCATAAGCATTGTGACAAAGATCGATGCTCTTGCGAGGATATTTGATTTCGCCGTCATAGAAAATTTTTGACTATACGTAGAAACGAAGAAAAATTAGTATTTGAATGAGGAACAAAAAACATGAACAAAAAAGTCTTGTATGGTATTGTTGTTGTTGGATGTAATTTAAAAAGCTAGTGAAAGGCCGTATTCATGCTTTTAAGTAGATATCGCATACTCTTCGAAACGTATTGAGTATTTCTGAGTATAAATCGAAATTATTTTATGGGGTAGAGTAAGTTCGGGGAATGTGATAGACCTGTTTGTTTTACGGCGATTCCCGACACACTATGCCTTAAAAGACACTTTTTTGGTCTCAAACTGCTCACTGACACATTATTTAGTATATCTAAGATTATTAACTCTTTAAGATAAACTGTTGACGAGTTTTTTAATTACAAATCAAAATATCCAAATATTGGCGTCTGAGATATACCATCGGCGGGTACTGTGATATACCAGAAAAAAAGGTTATTTTACAGACCTATTAGTTTCAAACTTGGTGAAAATACTCCAAATCAAAAATAATTGGAGACGTGCTTCTCATTTTTTTTTTTGGAAAATCACAATCTGACGGGGTAATCCAAGGGTTAAAAATTTGTATCGAGAAACATGATTTCATGGGTTTTTTATCTAAAATATAACAACAGATTTTTAAGATTATTCCACTTCAAATATTATAAAATTAAACATATATACATTTCTGTATACAAATAGTACTGCTGTAATAAGTTCGGTCTATGTGATGTACTATATCACATTACCCGAACTTTGATATATAACATTACCCGAAATAGACTTTTTTGGAAAAAAATATTATAAAAAACAATAATAATTTTGTTAAGAAGAGCGTACCTCGCAAACTCATACTAGATATCACTGATTTACTTTTGATTGGCCTCGAACTTTCTAATATATAATATTTTTTTGTACTTTTAGGCTTTCAAACTTCATGACCAAAAACTTGTGCAAGCACTACTCAAAGCATTTCATCACACTGACTGTAAACTATTTAAGCAAACACATTCAAAATCATGCAGCACTAGTTTTTTAGCTGTTATGATGTTTTAAAAAGGTTAATTTTGAGAAAGGTCAACGCACTTGTGAAATGAGCCACTATATCACATTACCCGACCATATCACATTACACGAACTTACTCTACGTCTTCGCATAGTCAGTTAGCTTCCCTTTGGTACGTTCATATGAACTGCTTAGCTTTTTAATTTACTGGTGTTTTTTAACGAAAAGATGCTACTGACAGCGTTACGTTTACGCCGAGACTGCATGTTCGACTTTTGTTTGCTTTGTGGTCGTTCTATTTTTTTAACTGAACTGAAAACAGTTGGAATACATTTATTACCGCAAAATCCTTGACTACTTGGAATAGCATTCCGTTTTCGTAGTACAGCCGCTCATCGACAACGGCACGTTGCAGCAGATTGTGCGGATACAAAGAGGCGTGTTGCTCCTGGCCATATTGGCCAACCAGGTAGGTGATGATGGCATGGCTGTCACAGAGGTGCACGCCTTGATCCGCCAGCACTGGCACCGTGTGGCGGGAATTTAGCTAATAATAAAGAGAAAATCAGATAAATCAGATAAATAAATTTGTGTATTTTTGTACTTATTATACGCACCTTTAGAAACCAGTCGCTGTGATTCTCTTGTGTTGCAAAATTTATGGGTCTGTAAGTGGTATGGTGACAAGAGATATTTTTTACTTGAGTAAGAAGTTGTTTATCGACAGAAGCACAGTTAAAATTTAACATTTTTGGATAAAAATGTATTCAAAGATAACAATTCATGACTAATTTTTATTTTTGACTAAAGTTTTATTCGTTTTTTTGTTGCACTTTTTAGTTTTGATAAACAAAATATTGATAAGAGATAACAAATGACCAACTGAATTTTAACTACAAAAATAATGCAACATAAAACCATATACAATTTTTACCTCCAAAGTTATGTATTAGAAACACACAAAACACACAAAAAAATTTTAAAATATTTTTTAAATAACGATTATTTACATATGTAAGTAAAAACAGGATTTCATTTTGAGGTTCTTTACATATCTTTTGAGCCCAATACCATAAAAGCCATATTTGCCACACAAAATGTTTGTACTAAACAGGTATTTGGGATAGCGATTTGTAATTTTAAAATCCTCCCGCCAGAGTCTGGTATGTTTTAAACATTCAATTGGGTTCATGCACTTTTTCACCCCAACACATTAAATTGGCAACATTTCAGACTGAAAAGTACACGTATAGAGTGATGGCAACAGGTGGCAACATGTTCGAATTTACGTTGATCACTGCTCAGCGCAAATTGTTGATAACTTATCGCATACAAGCAAATAAAATTATAAACTTAAATCATATCGGTGCACAATGGCCTCGTTGCCCAGCACGATGCCATATCTTATAAATTTATTTATAAGATATACGCGAAATAAATAAATAAACTAAAATCACTGCACATTAAAGCAAAAAGCAGAACTTGTTTCGATGTTTGTGTAGATAAAACGGTGACGCACTTTGAGTTCGCTATGCAATACATGAACAATACAAATTTTAATAACTTAAGCAAAAAACGAAATATTATGTATTAGATGAGATATTGTTAGCTTTTTGAAGCGCTTCCTAGCATAAACATGCAACACCGAACCAATGCACACCCTGCGCTCAGGCTCTGTCCCACTACCCCAATGCGCCCGATTTTCTATGACGTTTGTGTCGCTTATTTTTATACACTCCACATGAAACATACATCCATACACACATCCACAAGTGAGCACACGCACGCACACACACAAAGGCACGTGTCCGACGCACCATTCACTATACGCGATATAATCATACAATTCTTCAATTCGCTTTCAATGCTCCGCTTCACTCAATAGTCACCATATGTATTCTTGTTTTTCTTAATATTTATAATTATTACTCAGCAATCGCGACCTCTGATAACTTTGCTCAGCCCTCTTCAATGTCAACAGGTAGTAACGCACTATGCGACATGAATATCTGTACACACATATATTCGACACACTTAAATTAGATTAATCGGCACTCACTTTAACTCCAAATTAAGTCCAATCAACTTCGATGTCAACAAGCAGGCTCTGGACGGTGGACTGAAGAGCGCATAATATAGAATGGGTCGCGCTGCCATATTTACTGCCGCCCGTCTGCTCTGCTGCTGTGCTACTGAACGCTTTGCCGCTATGCTGTTGCCGACCCCACTGATTGCGAACGTGCAAGAGCACGGAGAGTCGACGGGCCAATGTAAAGAGAGCGCGTGATTTGTTGTTACAACTTTGTAGAAGTGCCGAGTGTCCGCTAAAGCGAAGCGCAGTTTCCCGCTTATAGCTGCACTGTAATGGAATTGTCGTTATAATTTTAAATATGCAATTGGAAATACATACTTACGTTGTTAGCCATTTTCAACTAATTAGGGTTTCGGCCCCTTATTGTAATGATCGGTCCTTTTGTTTGTTAAGACGATGATACGGTGTTCTCAGTCTTAGTTAATTTCTTATTTTTAAAATAAACTTAAGCTTCATAACCTAAATGTTTCAGCGCCAACGCCAAATGCTTTGAAACCAACCAATATAAGTTACTACCGACGAACACCATTCGGCTCACATATCTCCAGAGAATAATGTCTTACAATTTGATATTAGACTTAAGCTACTTTCAGACCTAGAAAAAATCAGTTATTCATAAAAAAGTAAATTGCTCAAATTTGTAAGACTGCTATTTCCTCCTAATTTTCTACTCACAGCGCCATTTAAATGCCGATACAGCGCTCCTCAAACTGTTCGCATTTGAGTAGTTTCCACTGTGGGGAAATTCAGTAATTTGTTTACGTAGACGGCAACAGCTGTTTGTGTTTTGATTGCAAGTGTCAACAAAAAAGACATTTGCATTCATGTAAGATGTAAAAATTGTCGAAAACACAGTAAAAGCAACATCATATATTTTTCGTCCATATTTTTCGTCTTCATTACAAATAGGAGCTTCCAAATATGAGCAAACCGGCGTTATATTTTGCGCTTTTCAGTCCTCCGGCACGAGCCTGCATTTTGACAGCCAATCTGATTGGACTCGACTTGGATTTGCGGTAAAATATCGCGCACACCAATGCAAAAGGCTTTTACATAACGATTTATTTTTAATTAAAATTCTTTGATACAGGTACGTCAACTTTGCTAAACGAGAGCATTGGACCCCAGAATTTCTTAAGGTAATTTGTAATGCTGTGTGAGCAGAAATTGTTGCCAGAAATAACGGCAATTTTTGCTTTTATTGTCAGCTGAATCCGCAACATCAGATACCAGTGTTTGTCGACGCCGATGGCGAAGCTTACATCGATAGGTAGTTATACATATATAATTATATATATTTGTGCAATATTAATGCATATAGTTTTTTTCGTTATAGTCATGCAATTATATGCTTCATGGTCTCCAAATATGCCGAAAACGATTCCCTGTATCCGAAAGATTTGAGCAAGCGGGCGCGTGTCGATCATCGTTTGCACTTTGAGAATGGTGTGCTCTTTCAAGTTATTAAGGATATGGTGGTAGGTAATCGTACAAATTAAATATGCTCAAACAAACAAGTTATAGAATATTGAAATAATGCCGATAAGCTCGTTCTTACCTCATATTTATTCAATTCATCTAACAGGCTCGCAATATTTACGGCGGTGAAAGCACGCTGAATCCCAAAACTATCGAAAAATGCAATGAGGCTTACGGCGTTGTGGAGGGATTTTTGCAGGAAAATGACTTTGTGGCCAGCGGCTCACATCCAACTGTTGCGGATATTTCCATAAATGCCACACTGATTACTTTGCACATGCTGATTCCGGTGGATGAGCAGAGGTGATTACGTTCACAGCTCTAAGAAAAGTAGATACATAGTTAACAAAAATGTTTACTACACATTCAGTTGCCCCAAGGTGCATGCTTGGATGGCCCGCATGCAGGAATTATTGCCAGAGTACGAAGAGATAAATATAAAGGGCGCCGAAGAATTGGTTAATCGCATCAATTCGGTCATGGCTGAGAACAAAGCAAAGGGCAAATAAACGAATTTTGCGGACGATATGTAAAAGCCAATGTAAGGCTGCAATATGCATATAAATGTAATCGTACTTTGTTAAATGTTTTTGTGATTGGCAAATTATGACTATTAAAATTCATATCTGTTGTAATTGAAATTGAGATGAATTTATTTACTCCTTCCAAAAGTCTAAAATAGCCTAAATTGATAGTTACAATTGATTTTGCTGCATATACACATACACATACGTATGGAAGTCAAATGAGTTGCATTTTCGTTTTCAGCGAGGAGGCGGGGAACATTTGTAAAATACATATTTTGGCATATTGTAAAGTTGTATTGTTTTTGATTAATCAGTTTTGTTGGTATAAACATATTTTCTATTTACAACATTTATATATATACATTATATATCAATTTTGTCTTTTGTTGATGCGTTTTGAATTTTTATCTCTCAGGCTGGTTTCTAGATTTAACTTAAATGAGTTAGCGATTTTAGTTGCTTTATTTAATGTTATACGTTTTTAATATTTGCTACATCGATATTTATGTATGTTGACATTGATACTTCACAATCGTTTATGGTAGCACATTAAGTTCCATTGCTAGGCCTTAATATCAGGTAATTGTTTGTGTACTTTTATAGCTTGTTCGTAGTTCATATCGTGTCTTTTACTAGTGAGGTTGTCGCCATTTGTATGGTTTAAGTAAAATGATGTAAAGTTTGAGTTTCATTACGTGTGTATGTGTTTCGAGCAGTTTACAAACATACAAATAGGAATCGGAGACTGGAATTGAGCGCATGGTATTAGGCGCATGTCACAAACTATTCAAAATGCATTCAACCTAAACAACAGTTCAGCCTTTTGCAAATTTGTGGTTTTTTTTGTCGTTCTATATACGTTAAAAACTATTTTATTGCAATGCAATGGGCATGGGAAGTGGCATGTAGTTTTTTCTCACTGTTTTTGTTTTTATTGTTTATATTTTCGTACAATTAAAAATGAGTCGGAAGCAGACTTTCCTTTTAGGCTCCCAACCAAGTTTTTCTCAACTTACAAGTTGAAAACTTTACTTGAATTAAAAGCTGGAAATGAACCCGACCACTGAAGAACATAGAAGCTTTGCACTAAAAGTTTAATTTGGATTTTAAATTTATGCTTGGAACCAGAGAACGACAACTAGTTTAGTAAAAGCAAAAATTTTACCATTCATTGTCGCAACAAAAATCTGTTGGCATTATTTTAAAGAGTTTGATTTTGTTTGCCAAATACGTAGAACAAAGCGAAAACAAAAGTAATACAAATGCCTCGATAAACAAATGACTTGGCAAAGCTATTCGCCCTCTGCTAACCTCAAGTTCTTGCTTCCCTTTGCCAGCGCCACGTGGGCGTTGGCTGTGAGTAAAAACGTTTCATTTGTTTGACGTACTGCATGTATTGTTATTAGCCAATCACAGCGGTATTATGCAGTTTATACTAACATTATTACAAAATATATAATTATCATCATCATCGACTATCCGCATTACCCTACTCGTACATTATGTTCGACGCTAAATATAGTATTTACAAAAATGCGATTCTGCTACAAATTTAAATAAACAATTACAATTACACATAATAAATTGTAGTTACAAGTGTACTTGCTGATTTTTTTGTTTTGTTTTGCTTCTGTCATTCATATAACAAGATCAACGAAAAAATCGCATAATATTCAAAATAAAATTGAAAATTGCATGCATCGAGGCGCCACGCCACAGCGCTCGCCACTCAATCAAACGTGGTCCAATTGCGCATGGCTGTTGACGCGATGGGCGCAGTGCCGTTCCCGTTGCTGGCATTGGCTGCGCTTGTCGCTGTCGCCGTTGACGTGAGCGTAAACTGATCCAGACCATATTTTCGCAGCAGCTCAAAATCCTCGTCGGGCGGTGGCATCGGTGGTGGTATGCTGGTGGGCAGCGGTGGCGGTTTGCTGGCGGGCGGCAGCTGTTGCTGCGGAGATCGTGTGTGTTGTGGCGTGTAGTACGGATACAACGGATTGCTGACACTGGGACGCTGGCTAAGCAGTGATGTGGTGCTGGTGTTTGCCGGCAACGTTGTCGACTTCTTGCCGTTTACATCACCATTACGAATCGGCAATGGACGTGCATTCTGATTGAGTGGATCGAAATCTTCCAAATCGAAGCTGGTGCTGTTGCTGTCGTCCAACGATATCAGATCGTTCATGGTGTCCTCCTGCGAAGCAGTCGATGGCGCGACCGATTGCAGCGAACCGGCGGGTGGTGCTGCACGTTGCAGACTTTGTGGCTGCAGTGAACGTAACGACTGCTCAATCGAGTGTGCAGTTCACAGGAAGAAAAGAGAGAGAATTGCAGTTATACGTATGAAATTATTTATTGATGATAAAATTGGAAATAGGACTTGGAGAAGCATGTTGAAAGAAAATTACATCGAATAAAGTATTGAAATCAGGAACTTTGCTGGTAGTCCAATATTAATAATAAATTGTATGAAATGTTAACGTAGACTTAAGCAAGATTAGTGGTAGTCCAATATTAATAATAAATTGTATGAAATGTTAACGTAGACTTAAGCAAGATTTAGTTTGTAAATTGTTAAACAATAAGAACACACAGCAATCGGCAAAATGATGAAAAGAATGAAGAGAGAGAGAAAAAGGGGATTATGATTTTTTACAAATGGATGAGGTGGATTTAATGTGAGGAAAGAATTCTTTTTCATTGACGCTATAAAGTCAAAGTGACTTAATCTGAAAAAGTGTTATTTCTTATATTGGTTGGCGCTGTCTCATTTTAAAACTAAACCTTTTCATTCCCGAAATGTTTTTAACACATTGCGAAATATTTTCGACAGGCTATTCTCTCGTTTCTAACTTTACATTGACTTGACACCTTTTCAACTATGTTTTATTATTTGTTATCGTGAATTTTTATTTTCCATTTTCAATTGATTTTTACTAATTTTGTAATTGACTTTTTCAAATAATTATTTTCAATGGACACCTCATCACTATCTGCTTATTCTCATTTATGAACAAACACATTTAAAATGTTATTTTCTCACTTTCAATTGACTTCCTCAATTGTCTTTCACAGTCACTGACACGCTTAAATTTTAATAGTCTCCTTTTAAATTGGTTTCAAGAAACTTTATGCACCAGAAAATAGTTAAAGGAAAAATTGCACATCAATGCTTCTTTACCGATTGAATTCACCAATTGTTCTGCAGCAACTGCGTTGCGCTGCAACAACCCAACAATCGATCCGCACTCTCAATGATTAATGAAATATTTTGAAATACTTTAGCACCATCAAACCGAACGGCAATCGAATTGAAAGCTTATTCATCGCGCCAATTGCATGATTAACGATTTGTGAGTGAATTGAGCGCCCAGGAATGCATGAAACATCGAGTGTGTGATGCTGTTAGTGGGTTAGTGATAAGTACAATTCGATCTGGCAGCAGGCATGAGGCGAGGGCATGCAAGACACGTAAAAAGCATACACGGAAAGTGGGTTGGATGGCAAAGCGCAGGCGTTGTGGACCAATCAGTGCTACTTGTTAGTTTTGAGAAAACGATGAAGAGTTAAAGTTACAATGACCGTCGCGGTTGCAGGAGGGGAATACCTCTTTCTTGTGACGTGGCGCCGGCACTGGCAGGGCTTCGTCATGACATGAGCGCGCCTGATGGAATAACGTCGATGAGGCAGCGGACACAAAGGAGCCGCCGCTCGAGTCGAACGACGACGACGACACCGACGTGTTCGACGACGACGAGTTGCGCAGCGCTTCGTGCTGCAGCAGGTTGCGCTCGGCATAGTCTTGCCAGCAGTTGTGCTCCAAGCGCTGTATGCCCGCGTGCACTGCGGCGGCAGCGGTGGCAATGCGGTTTTGGCTGCTGTTGTTAGTGGCGCTGTGGTTATTGTTGTTAATGCTGGCGGCGTTGGCACATTGCCGTCGCGGCGGCACCGGCGGCGACTGCATGTCGGGGGGATTGTCGAAGATCGAGTCCGTTGTCACGATTTTGCTGGGCGTCGATGTGTGTGCTGGTAGGTGGGCGACTGTGTGCTCTGGCGGTGGTCGCGGCACCGGCGGTGGCTTCGTTTGTACGTGTGGATGCGCGAACGGCGCCGGCTGCAGCTGATTGTAGTAGGCAGCGCCCGCAGTGTTGGAGGAGGGTGACTGTGCCGCGACGAGCGTTGTGTGCAAGAGGTGTGCAGCAGGAGGCGGAGGACGAGCAGGTGGTGGGCCACCAGTGCGTGCGGTTGCGATGCGTTGATGATTGTGGTTTTGGTGCAGGTGGTAAAGATGATGAAGCTCAGCGCTGTTGCTCGGCTTAAGCTGCTTTCGTCCGGCGTTATTTATTGACGTTGAATTTGTTTGCGTGCGATTGTTTGTTTGCATGTGTTTTGTTTGTTTGTTTGTTTGTTTGTACGAGTGACGAGGCGGCGAGGTGACGAATGAGTTCCATGATATTTGCGTTTGCAGCAGGTTTTTGCAGTTTCGATTAAAGTTTTTGTGTTTTACAGAAAAAGTGCAACAGAGCGAGTACATGTAATGCGAGTACATATAAAAAATAAAAATAAAAAATAAGATAAAACATTTAACATAAACGTAGACAGTGGGGCAAGCATCACCGGGGACAGTACACAATACACGCACATACAGACGTATTTATGCATTAATTAGCTGGCAAATAATAAATACACCCACGCACTTCAGTGTGGGGATAAAAATCACTGTTCGAATGGATGGGGACTTTAGGCTTCTTAGCGGCTACAATTGAAATTTCCAACTCCTCAAATGGTGTTTGATCATAAATAATGCAATTGACTAAAATACGAGGCGGCCAATGTTTTGAATTTTCTAAATGATTACATTTCTATTTAATCGGAAGGATATATTAGAAGAGAATGAACTAATCATATCAAAAGTTAATAAACAATTCATTCATTCATTAAATTCTGAATAATTTCTGTTTTCAAATATGTATTAATTTACGTTATCTATTACTTATTCCATGCATGTTAAAATGGTTCCTTGTAATTTAATTGGTTCTTCATTTATTTACAATTGTTTAATTATTAATGCAAACCATGTTTGCATATGAAAATAAATCGAATAGTTTGTTTATATACACAGATTGTTGATTGTTAGTAATTGGCATAAGAATTCGTTGATGCCACATATTTTCTGGTTGTTACGGCATTAGAAAAGCCTGCATCTTTACTTTTTTGATAAATTTATATTAATTTCTAGAAATTCTTGTTATTCGTTTCCAAACACAATAACAAACAAATGGAAATGTATTTATTTTCCAACTTTTAAGGCCTTCACCGAATGCTTAACAAAAGTCAAGCATCAGTCAATTCGACCGCTACTAAGAAGCCCAAAATGCCACAAGTGTCAGGGAATCAAGCATTCAATGGAACCGATGCGACATTATACCGTTGGCAATTGAATGGAAAGTGGGAGGCGAGAGTGTTAACTTACGCTTCGGTCCACCAGCGGCGGCTTGAAGAGCGGATGATTCTGCAGCTCCTGCGACAGATTCATCTCCGACGAAGAGAGCGAGCTTGCCGGGCTAACAGTTGGAGTCGTAAGCAAATTAGCACCGAGATGAGAATTGCCATGCGCAGCAGCCGCATGGCCGTTCGACAGTATGTGCGCACTCGAGCTGGACACTGCCAGTGGCGGGGCGCGTCGCACGTACTGGCTGGCGACATTTAGCTCCTCCGGACTAGCGTACTGAAAGCCACTAATGCCGACGCCGACACGTTTGCTTGTGAAGATGGGCGAACTGGGCGCCGAGTGGTGACCGCCAACTGTTTTATGGCCGCCAGGCTTCAGGTTGCCGTCGATGCGGTCGTGCTGCGAATTCGAGGTGAGATGAGAGCGAAACGGTGCGCTGTTGGGTGGCGTGATGTCGCGTAATTTTGACTTGAAATCCTTGTACGCGGTTTTGACGCCACGCGAGCCTTCCTTGACCTGATTGTTGACGAAGAGAAATCAAATTTGATTATTCTTACATTTTTATAAGCCGACTTCAGGTACGAGTATAAGCGTAATGAAGCGTTTGAGCTACGAGCACTTGGGCTACATACGAGTTATGGCAACACGAACAAACCAAAGTCATTTGAATGCAAAACAAATTAGGACAGCTAGGTACATACATACATACGTGTGTACTTGAACCACTCACCGATTTCACAGCAGACTTAACGGCCGGATTAGTCTGCGTTTGTGCGTGCGGATGCAGATAAAAAGAAGAGGAAGCCGTTAAATTGGTGAGTTGTAGTATTTGCAAAAGTTTGTTGTCAGTTTTAATTGATATTTGGCAGTAGCGGTAACGGACGGTTACAAGTAAGCGAGCGACAAGAGACGAAACGCAGAAACGATCACGCAGCAACGCAACACCCAACGCCGTTCGGTACGTTCCGTTTAGCGGTGTGGCAGTTGTTGTAAGTGGCAGTGTGGTTGTGGCGATGGTAGTTGGGGTAGGACGGACAGCGAAATGTATGATGTAAGCGTTTCGAAATATCGAAAATATATGAAAAAATACCAAAGAAAAAAGACACAACGTTAATTTAATACCAACATTAAAATTGTTTCATGACAAAAATTAATCTAATGACAATGGTGATGAAGTTGATGCCGTCGCTGATTAGAGTGATGATGGCCGTGGCAATTATTAATTTGATGCGCATGATGGCAATGCGGTAATGGCATTCGAAAATCGCAGCGAGTTCCAATTAAGGCGTTTTTAATCGATTGCGCTTAGCTTCAGTGGTTTTGGTTAAAAATTGTGGAAATTATAAAGAAAAAATCATCGTCGCACGTGAAGGGACAGTTGAACAATGCATGGAAGTGTAAAGTGTTGCGTTTTGTGCAATAAAGCAAATACGAAAAGTGTACTAAAAGTGCTCGGTGCAATTTAAAGACAAATTTTAAAAAATTATACATACAAAAGCAATTTAAGAATTAAGAGTGTAAATGTGTTGGCGCCAAATTTAGATACGATTTTAGCTACTTGGCTAACGGCGATGAGTTTTCATCCAAGTCGGCCTTCAAAATAAATACATGTGAGAGCAGGCAAGACTGGACCAGCGAACCATTTTTAATTCAGCCTAGAAGTAGGCTTTGAAACTTTTAGCACAACAACTAACAGTCATTTTCCAAAATCAGCCAAGTGTTTTTATTAGATGAAAGGAATAAATAATAGAGGAATAAATAATTTAACAAGAAAACACATTTTTTGTCTTCTATTATAGATACGAATATATAATGTGGTAAGAAAGTTTTTCGAAATCTGTTCTAGTTATAATTTTGTTTTTTGGCATAATAGCGTAAATAAAGCAATTGAGCAACACGTGCCAAATCGAAGAAAAATTATTTGATTTGAAGAATTCTATTTAAAATTTGATTGCAGTATGAAAGAAAATTCAAAATTCGAGAATGCTACGAACTTATCGCAACCACCAATCATGTAAATGGTCCATATTCTATGAGCTCATGTTTGGTTCTGTTAAAATAATTAAAAAATCAGTATTTATTTTTGGAATGAAAACCTTGTGCATATTTTAAGGTGCTACACTGTTAGTAAACGTAATTAGAAAATCGTAAAAATTAGCTATTTGGAAAAATAAAAAAGCATTAATTAAATACATACTACACAAAATTCTAAAATTGAATCATTAATAATGAAAAACAAAAGTAAAAGAGTATTACGAACTTTTGAAAGTGAGTGTAAAAATTTGTTTTTTGCTGAACAACTTAGTGACGGCGAGTTGGGGTCTGTCAAGATGTTTGCTTGACTTTTCTGAGATTGTTTTAATGTGTTGAGAACTTATTTGTTTGCGAAAACTTCTGACATACCGCATTGTACTGTAAAAATAAATTAAATTAATTTAGAAAATTACATAAAGAAGAAATCATTTCATATTTAACATGACGCACATTTAAAGACAAACACAAACGTAACAAAGAACCACTTTTTGAACACAATTGTAAGCCAAAGTACAGTAAATTGATTATTTACTTGAAAAGACAATTTGATTTTTGAACCATGTAGCTGTGCAATATGCAATTTTTTATATTTGTTTGTATTGTTTGTTGTATGTATCATGGCTCTGATTTTAGAAAATAAATTCTTTATGAAAACCATTTCAAAAGCGGCGCTGGAATTATAAACACTTTGAAATGTAATTTTGTTCACACAGTTAGAGCATTGCACATACACCAAAATGAGACGTATGAGTCTGTATCATGGAATGGGGTGCGTGGCAATGGAAATGCACCAAAGGAAAAGCTGAAGCAACCCGTAACGCTTAACGCATAACAAAAGCAATAACACTACTCCCTATTTTAATTCTCAAGCTTTTAAAGCACGTCAACGACTTAAGCACTACCCAACTGCCAAGCTGCCATGACTGCTCAAAGGCTCACCTTCTCCTTTACGTTATTAAGAAATTCGTAATGCCGGCGCTTTTTCATTTTCTCTGCATAGCGTGCCGTCTCCAATTCGAATTCGTCCGAGAAGCCCAGCCCTGTGTTCAGCATATCCAGGCGCTCATCGATGAATTGCTGAAAGATCTGCAGCTCCATCATTTTGGTGAGGAACGGACGCAGCTGCTTCGGCCGAGATTCGATGAATTTTTCGCGATTGAAGGTCTTGCCGGATTCCCGAAATTCGACTGCATCGCGATAGCCGCTTATTAGCTGCACCAGCACGCCCAAAAATATCTTCGACACACGATCGCCGATGTGTTCGTTCGAATGGCTAAGCTGTTTCTTCAGCTGTGAGACAATGTCGGCCGGCATTTCGCGCACATCATCAAACGGACTTTCGAAGCTTTTTGTATCACAGTTCAAAATCACAACATCGCCCAACTCATCGGGCGTCATCTGCAAACAGGTGACAAAAATTGGTTCAATAATGCGAAACCAGTATGCGACGAGTCTTGTACGCTTTTGTAGCCTACCGTTTCCAGCACCATTTGCGGCACGCCGATCAGATATGGCATAGGTGCGCTCAGGTAATCCTTGAGCTTCATTGGCAGCACCGGTATGAAGATGTGTTGCCACACCATGGGATAGAGAAACGCATTGGCCGCTTGTATGCACGACGACAGCCGGTCCAGGCGACGCGACGTGAACACGATACGACGCTCGGCCAGCATTGCAGCGAACACTGCAATCATATTCTTTGGATCCACAAAATTATAGTACAAATTCAGGTTGTGCTGCAATACACAGAGGCGGGAGAGAAGATTGAATTCAAATAATGCAACATGCTGAGCACCAGTTTGCTTACATTCTCCGGTATGCTGGGCAACTGAAACTGCAACGGCCGCTCGAACACGAAAAACTGCAAACGCGCGAAGCAAAGTAAACAAACGACATGTGTACATAGATTAGTTAGAGCGATGCCTATTGGTGTGATTAGCTGCACGCTTACGCTCTGTCCGCCATTGTAGAACAATTTCAGATTTCCACCCGGATCGGGTATGCCGCTGTTGTAGGCCTCGGCAAGAAATGCGCGAAAATCGTCGTTAGCGACGGCGCTATCGCAGCGCCGCAGCTCGGCGAGCAGTGTCAACAGTCTCAAAAATGTGTCATGCCAGGGCAAGTAGGTGATTATGACCATTGCAGTGTCGGTCTTCGGATCGTGGCGGCAGAAGCCGAAACGCCATTTCGAGTCGTCTGTGGTGAGTACGAAGGAGTACGATTGTACTGAATCGCTGTAAAAAATTGTACGAAATGGTCAAATGGGCACAATGATTGTGTATGCTAAATGAAAAAAACACTGCAAACGTAGCACAATGGCAATGAAATACAATTTGTATAAACTACATAGAGGTATATTTTTGTATTATTTTAGTGAAATTGCGGGAAGACTTGTAGGCTTATTCTATTGTTTCTTATGCTTACTTTTTATGTACTAAAAGGAATGATGTTTGCCCTATTTGCAAAGTCTGAATTTAATTCACCAATGATCACAAAATCTGTTACAGCGAACTTGTATGGCATTTGCTTTATCTTATAACCATCCAAAGTAAAATGGAGTTGGGAAGAATACTAGGCCATTTTAAGCTTGATACAATTAAGTGGTTTACAGACGGTTCCAAACGAAACGGGGAACAAAGGCTCCGGTATTTGGACCTCGTACAATGCACTACGAGCCTATGGGAAAGCTTAATCTTGAAAGTGCGTACACAGGGCCATCAAAGCACTAATCTCCTATAAGATATATTAGGACTAATGCTGGAATGCATAGAAGCATTGCATAAAGAACACGGTCAAAATTCTCAGGCCCCAGGACACAGTGGATTAGACGGCAATGAGAAGGCAAAAAGCTTTGCTAGGAATGTTGCAGCCACGGCCTTCTATGCACCCGAGTCCTTCATTAGATTAAGCATGCACACCCTAGCACAGTCAATAAAACTCAAGGAAAGAACCAGTGATTCAGATCACTGGTCTGGGTCTGAGGCAATTGAAAATCTTCAATAAACTTTCAGACTGAGGAAAGACCAGCTAAGACAGATTTCAGAGCTAATCACTGGGCATTGCGTGCTGAGAAAACCCATGCATAGAATTGGTTTAGAACAGGTAAGCGTTGTAGACTATGTGAAACTGAGCACTGCGAACTGAGACTCTTAAGTACATCATACTACACTTTTAGGCAGCATGTCGCAGCAGGAGGAATTAACTGGTACAGCACTGGCTTGTAGAAAGGGACATAACGCATTTGAGTCCCCGTGAGTTTCTAAATTTCATTAGGTCGTTGGATCTAGATAATGTTCTCTGTTAGTAATACGGGGCATAATAGATCCTTACTGGTCTCAGTGCATTACAACTCCAATAACATCTAACTAGCCACTCAAAGCAAGTCATTACAGAGTTGTAATCAATATCTTTAAAGATTTTTAAAATGTATTTTCATGAAATCGAATCGAATTAAAATTTTATATTTATATTTGGCTCTTTAGTAACCAAAAACTCTCGTAAACGCAGCGCTGAGGCTTTTACATACATTATTTGTTTTAATTTAATTTTAATAAAATGCATACAACTCGTTACAGTCTTTCAACGTCTTTTACTACAAAACGTGCCATTTCTGAAAGGATAATTTTTATTGGCATTTCCATTCACTGTTTCACCGAAAATTTTTGGGATAATGAACATACTTAACACTAAAATTAATTGAAATATTTTTAAGATGCTTAATTTGCCTTTCGCCAGCTGCTTGGAATTGCATTATTAATTACCCAAAACTTCGTTGTGCATGCAAACATGCACACCGCTGTACAAATGGATTGCAACATGCGGTCACTTTCAAATGTCCAAAACAAACCCATTCGATTCCCGCTCGCTGCCCAGCGGCCCAGTGAATGAGGGTCAATTCGCGCACACTTTTACATACATACTTTGAAAACAGTTAAGCATTTGTTAGTTAGTTATTGTTTTTGAACGCTGCTCTCACAAGTGTTCGATTGAAACTGAGAAACCAAGTGCCCGAGCAACGAAGAGCAAAACTAAAATTGTTTACTTAGTTGTAATGAAAACAATTGCAGCTACGTGAGCGAGCGGCAGTGCTGAAGTAGGAGTAAAAGTGAATGAGATTGTGGTCGGCACCGAAGCAGGTAAATAACAAACAGTAAAAATTGTGAATGTTTTATGGTGTATTTTTGTCATGAATATGCGGTTATGTCAAAATATAACAACAACAACAGCCACAGAGCGTCTAATCACAGCAACAAACACCAAACAGACCGACTGCCAGTTGCGGCCAGCAGCAAAACAATGCTGAAGAGCAAGCGACGACGAAGGGGGAGGAGGCGAAGGAAGTGGCGGAGGAAGCAAACGCCAAGACAACAAGACAATACGATCCGAACGTGTCATGGTAACGGCACTCGGGGGGGGCAGTTGCTGGTGAGTGATATTTTTTTATTGCTAAACTCCGCACCCGCAACCACTTGGCCGTTGGACGCGGCCGCTTGCCTAGTCGACCGTTTGCTGTGATTTGCGTGAATTGAGCAATGAAACATAGCCGCCAGCCACAGTTAGCCCTCAGCCGTCCCGCTTGCAATCCCACTGCTGGGTAAGTCGCCTGAGCTGTGAGCGCGCAAATTACGAGGCAGCGAAACAAAAACATAGTCGAGGTGAATTTGAAAGAAACATGAGTTGGGTACAACGAAATAGTCAAGTAAAAAATACAAAACAACTTATATGTGTTCGCACATCAGAAAAGGAAATGTTGCAAATTAAGCGCGCTCACACACATGCGCGCACAGCCAGCCACACATGCACATGACTAATGATTAAATACACGTTTCAATTTCAGTTTGTTGCTTGTTTTTATTTTTGTGTATCGGCACGTTACATGCGGACAGACAATAGAATTCAGTGTTTTGAGGTTCGGTCAGCATTCCAGGGGAGACTTGTGCTGCAAAGAATTAACTCTATGTAGTACGTTTTACTTGCTTTTTGTTGAAGCACTAAATAGTTGTGCTATGTATTTTGCTGAAGCCGTGATTAGTTAACATTTTTCTCAAATTAACTATTTTGACACACTAATGTTTGTGGCAAACAACCAGTTACATAACTTCATAAGTTGAATTTTTGTTAATTGTTTTGAAGACAAAGATTCCAACAGTCGACTGAAGGCAACGCTTCGAGTTTAGATTGTATTGCATTCGCGATCGATTTCAAAATAATTTGAATGAGTCAGCATAAAAAACGAAAATAATATGCGAGTTCAGTCTTTACTTGGTCAAGAATCGTAAGGCGCTTAGACCAAACCGACTGCTGATTTTTCTCACTTTCGCTTCTTAATCAATTTAATTATACTACAAATCAATGTTGCTGTCACACTGATTCATCTTATATAATAATTAATAATGAAAAAATTTGTAATTAAATAAATTCCTTAGTAAAGTTACCAGTTGCACAGTCTATAAAATATAAGAAAAACATATTTAATGAATGCAAGTTTTTTGATGAAATTGCATTCAAAGCACAAGCAAACGATATGAGTTTCAATTACCCGCCTACACTTTGGACTCCGACATTGGACATTTGGCTGTGTATGTCTAATTGACGACATTTGGCAATAATTTCAAGTTTAACAGCAGCAAACAATCATAAAATGGCTTTTAGGAGAAAATATGGTGTAAGGGATAAACCGCTCGGAAGTATTATTCACTGTTACAACTTGATGCATTTTGTCGGTGAATGGTTAACAATTTACGCTACACACGCCGCTTACGTGTTTTATGGCTGCGGGCTTTTCTCGTCGTATTTCTCGTGTTTTTATACGCGATTAACCCATAAAAACTGACGTAACAATTTGTTAGCGCAAACTTAATGGGGCATTGCACGCTAGCAGATAATGCATATCGAGGTCAAAGTAAGAAACCAATATTTGATTTTAATGAATTCCTACAATGATCAGTTAGCGTTGGGTGCTTATGATATTTATTCAGAACGAGGCACTGCTACACCAAAACTCTAATTTATGTAATTTTTAGAGGTAGTTTTAAAATATTCTGCATCAAATAAGCAGTCTGTGACCACAAACCAATTACAGCAGCCGCCTCGTAGTGATCTGGCAACTTGTCACATTGCACAGTGATTCGAATCCATACAACCGCGGGACAAAATTAGAAGGAGTGGTCCGTTCTTCATAAAATTTGGTATACTAGTTAATCATGGTCTGCTGAATTGAAATCTCCATTTCGGTTTTCTTAAACTTTTGTAGTTTGGCAATGTCTGAGACTTAAATTTGCTATTTTCGTCATTTTTGGTGAGCTATAGCAACGAGTGTGTTGGCTAGATTTTTCAGATTTTACATTTAATCGGTAACGTCAACATTGATAATTGCAAAGAGTAACAGAAATTGTCTTAGGACCCTTTAGTTGTGCAATAAAAACGATAATAATAGACGTATGTTTCACTTTTTTTTCAGTTTTCTCAATTTTTCATTGCATACTTTTAGAAATAAAAATAAATAAATTTTGTCGAAAAATACGTGTTTAGACAACTTTTCAAATTGAATTATTTTCTGAGATCGGAGGATGTAATTACATTATCCGACAAAGAAAGAATGCTTCTTAAAATAAAATAAAAATTTTGCCAATTTTCAGATTTTTAGTATATTAGTATTTTGAATGAAAAGTGATGTAAAAGCCTCAGCTTTGCAAATGTTGAGAAAACATTAAAAGCAAAAATGCTCTCATCATTTCTTAATCCATATTGAAAGTTTTAGCAACTTCTTGCTTACCATATATTTTAAAAATTTTTTTTACTTAATAGACTAAAAAACAGAAAATATGTGTTTAAAATTGTTTGTGAAAAAAGTTCCGACTTTGAGCAGCCTTGCACTTGCACTAATTATTTTTTCGCAAAGATTTTTTGGGGTTTTCTTAGTTGGACTTTTACCTTTCAAATGACATACAAATGGTTGAATTCTGAGACTATAAAAGTTTTGAATTTTGTCTATGGAACGAATCATTGTGCATTGTCCTAATTTTCGTGTACAAACTGCTGCAGTCACCTTCATACAATAATTGTGTGCGACATGTTGTCTTATTGGCATAATTTATGGCGCACCTCCTCAGACTTGCGAGCCGCAGATAGACCAAAGCAAATCAAATGCTTATGGTCGTTTATGTGAATAACTCTTTGAATATTCAGCAACTATTAGTCATAGCGCGCTTCAATGAATAGAAAGATGTTTAAGCGGAAAAAAGTGTTCAAGTTTCTGGAATATTGTTGATTGTTGATCGGCAGCACTTTTGTCGGACGCCTTCGGCCAACAGGTGTGCGGGAGGCGGTCTGCTTGCACAGAGCAAACACAACACGACAAACGGCAGTGTAACTTGAAACAGCGATAGATAAATGCTATCTTGCAATTACTAATGTCGTGTCAATGCAAAAGCAATATTTGACTGTATATGTTTTTTGGGTAGTATTTTTGGTTTTCGGTGTGCATGAAGTCATTACTCTGGCATTCGGTTGGCTACCGTAGCTGAATTACAACGACAGCAATTTACTTTTGTCTTATCAATGTTGGACTGATGATCTCTTGTGACGGTAGCAGCGACAAACGTTCGCATGAAAGCTGACAGATAAAGGCAAATAAGCGAAAATCGCCAGCAAACAAGTTAGCCTACAGAAATGGACTGCATTCATTCAATTCAGAGTCGCTGCCAACTTTCTAGTGGTCTAAACTAGTTCAACTAAAAAAATATGCACGTTGTTCGCTTTGACCTATTTTGGATTCCATTAAATGCTTTTTAAATTTTTTACTTAAAGATAATGAGAGATCAGAAATAGGTCACCTCGAACGACATACACATTTTATAGTTGAACAATTTCGCCACATAAGTAGCAACAATTTTATTTCAGCCAAAATTTGTATCAATAAAGGCTGAGATTTTTAAATGTTGTTAAACACTAAAGCGAACATTAAAATTATCTTTTCCCCAAATATTTTTGCAGATTGCATTACTTAAAAAGTCGTATCTCTCTTCGGCAATAAAAACAATTTCTTTTTTAAACTACAACACTTAAAGACTTTTAAAAATGCTTTTACAATAAAACAGGGTTGATTCTTTGAACCTGCGAGGGTGCAGGGAATAGCGTAAGGACAGGTGCTCACAAGTTATCTTCAACTTCCAATCCTAATTATCACTTTATTTCATTTTTATGTTTGCCCAAAAAGGTTCGAGTTTAGTAGGAAGTATGTAAGATATGTATGTGTCGGATGAGGAATGGTTTATTGCCTATTATAACTATTTCCATAGCAATATATTTGTATAGTGCGCCCACAATATTCCACTTCTAATTACAATTTATTCCATTCTCATTTGCTCTTTGGCACATGAAAGATGCGCAACCGGCATAAAAACTTAAAAAAAAACGAACGTGAACAGATCAACCAACACACACACGCACACACGTTGTTGCCGCTTACCGCAGCAAGAGACCAACGCATGAATGAATCATACCATCGACAACGCACTCCACAGCGCATTGCTCAACACACCTGAGCTATGAAGGACAGACGGTTGCCTGGCTGGATGGGCGAACGGCGCAAACCAGACACAATACAGAAGAGTGAAATGAATGCAAAGCGAAAGATTAGAAAATGAAAAACTATGCCCAAAGCGGTCACAAACTCGCTCTGGCCCATAGACCGGAAGTGCTTCGTTTCCTGCTTACTATCAGCGCATTGCACTCACCTCTCGAACTCGCAGGGAAAGGCAAAAGCGGGAATGTCGGCGATGGTCTTCTCATCACGAAATCCATCCGGGAAGCTCTCCACTATAACGCCGGCCGGAGCGGCAGCTCCAGCGCGTGAACTTCGATCCACGCCGTGGGCGCGCGTCACTTCGCACCAAAACTCGAAGAGCTTTTTTACGTCGCTTCTGCAAAATGTACATTCATTTATTTTATTCTACCATTTTTCGTTAGAACAATTAACAATTTTCTCAATTGAATTTTTTTCATTACACAATTTTGCTTTGTAATCTGGCATATGCTCCACTGAGACAAGGGAGCGGGAGCATGGATTTTGTGTGACGGGGGAGGCGGTAAGAAAAGCGCAGCGGAGCGTAACGCCCACTTGCTGATGTTGACTGCTGGCAGCAGCCGCATTGGAATGTGATTTGGATTTTGGTTTGGGTTAGGTACAGTGGCACTCACTTGATACGGGAACTCATAGTCGCACGTCACTGTTACTGCTACAAAATTTTTTTAGTTGCACTTTTTTGGCTACAGCGAACTCATATTTTCTGTTGTTGATTTCTTCTATTTTGCTATTTGCGTTGAGTCAATTTTACTTGTAATCACTTTCGCAGTGGCATTTTCATGACATTAACACAAACACAGATCCCACACTTGGAATAAGAAAATAAATGAAATTTTGCGATCTGTAATCGACTTTGTCTGCCTTTGCTTCTTTCCGTTCGCGACGTCTACCCGATTTCCGCAGCGGCTTTATCACTTTTATTTGCTCGCCAGCCTATCACTTCTATCCAGCACTTTTTCTTTTTTGCAAACTCACTATTTGCTTAATATTTCTTAACAAATTTTCACCATTTTCGCCTGTATTCTTTTTCGAGCCAAATGCAAGCACAATCGAAAAAATTCGCGTCCATGCAAGCTCGCGAGACAAAAGCAAAAGCGACGTAAAAGCGAAAACGAATATCAACGCAGCAGCAAAATGTAAAAAATTGATGAAATAAAATGGATTGAAAAAAAACAATGACAGCCGAACATCTGAGCGCGAATGTCAAAAATGCAACCCTGCACTGGCTGCGCTAAACAGCTAAACACAGCTCCGGGAATTTGAAATTTCGTACACGGGAAAAAATACACATAACATAAAGCATGCATTTAACTAAAACGTTCCCTCGCTGTTTCTCGGCATTTTAAACATTCAATTCACTCAACTAAATTAAATACAAAAACACAGTCACATAATTTTATTCTAATACACCAATGAGAAATTCTGTGGACATTCATAGATACTTAAAATACCATTCATAATGATCTCAATATTTTATCTACAAATTTTGTCTATAACTTCAATTCCTTTTTCTGTAGTGAAAAATTAAAATATCGCTTTATCACTCGCGTTCTATTTGGCTTTGTTTGTGATGAATCGACTGTGACATTACATCTTCGGCATATTTACAAAGATTTTCTGGTTTTGTCGACTTGATGATGGGCTTTGGAGGCATAGGTGGAACATATTTGCAGGCCATTGGATTTTCTGAAATAAAATTGGCGTTCAATGATTCGTCTGTGACCTGATTAAACTGTTTCCTGACTGTTCTTTTTTAAAAGTTTGGATTTTGTAGTTAATATAGTACAACGATATTGGTTGTAAACAAAAAACAAAAACAACTGGCATGGCTAAAATAAAATATAACTTCTAAGCTTTCTTATGTTTATCGGAATGACTGTTACCGTACAATTTGTATGTGGCTTAAAAAATATTAATGATACTTTAACAAATCTTATCGATAGCAATTATTCGTTCCAAGGAACTGAGTAAGTATACATTTAATGGTCCGACCATTATATATTATCCCGGCTGAAGCAAGTAACCGATGCCCATAAGGCACACATTGCACTCACCCACGTAACCCAACTGTCTCATGTCCACCAAGCATTTCTCATGTAGGTCGCGGAAAGCTTCGCTGGCGACGATCATCCAGTAGGTGAGTACCATCAGCAACTCCTTCTGGTCTCTTTCCTTCTGCGGGCGCCTATACTTTCTTGACTTTAGTATTTCATTGATTTTGCGTTTGACACAAGCGGCAATGTCGATAGCATTCAGCACATTGTCCTGCAGTTTGATTCGCGCCGGCGTCATAAAATTGGCATTGGTGAATTCGAGTCGCCGTCGATGATCTACGCATTTGCAGCCTAAATGATTTCGCTGTCTCTGCTCGTGATACACAGCCTCCAGTTCGAACTCATCCCAAACGATTGTGGTATTGTTTAGCATCAACATGCGGTCGTGAATGAACTTGTAGCACATGGACGTTTCAAGGAAGTCGAACAGATAGCGACGCATGGGCAGCGGATTGGACCTGAGGAATCTCTGCAAATTAAAGTAGAAGCCGCGCTCGCGGTACTCCACGCCATAGCGATATCGGCCGAGCAGCTCCACGAGCACATGCAGGAATATCCGCGACAAAAGCTCACCACCATTTTTGGGCAGAGCTTGTAAACGCTTTCTCAATTCCATAACGACTGATTTCGGCATCGAATTGACATCGTCATAGTTGCTCTCGTAGGTTTGCGTATCACAATTGTAGATGACAGCGTCCTTGTAGTCCGCGTCGCACATCTAACAGACAACAAAAATGTTGTGCGTTTAACATTTCAGTAGCTAACAGCTTAACGACATTTCAGCACTGTGCAGTACGTACCAGCTTCATGATGCAGGAGGGCGCTCCGATCAGATAGGGCGAGGAGGAGCACAAGCAGTCCTTCTGCTGGGAGGGCAGCACCGGTATGTAGGTGTGCTGCCACTGCAGCGGGTACAGCAGCGCATTGGCAGCCTGCACACATGCCGAGTGTCTGTCCAAGTGGCGCGAGATGAAGATGATGCGACGCTCCACCAGCATCGAAGCGAATATAGCAATCATAATGTCGGGCGGCGTAACACCGTAAAAAACGCTCAGATTGTGCTGGAAGTTTCAAAGTGATACAACAGTGCGTGAAACTTGTGGGGAGTCATATGCACTTACATTCTCCGGCAAACTGGCCAACTGGTATTTGGATGGATGTTCAAACACAAAGACCTATGAATTGCTCAGCCGAGCAGAATAGATTTAAAATAAACGGTTTAATGGGGGAATTGGTAGATTAACGAATGCACTAACTCTTTCGCCTTCGAACAGCACCTTCACTTCGCCGCCGGACGGTGGCACATCGCTTCTGTAGCAATTCGAAATGAATGAAATGAATTCGGGCGAATTCTTGTACCGCAAGTAGGCGATCACGGACAGGAGTTTCTTGAAGGTGTCGTGCCACGGCAAATAGCTCAGCACCATAAGCACCGAGTTGTTGTCGTATTCGTGTCGACAGTATCCAAACAGCCACTGCGACTCTTCGGTCAAGATGACAAATGAATAATACCGGACGTTGGGACTGCAAAGTGATCGAAGTGAAGATGCCACGGACTTTTCGGCCACGCGGTTTTGCAACTGAAATTATTGTCACATCAGCACTCACTTCATTATTTCGCAGGGATACGCATAGAGCGGCAACAAGCGCAAAGCGTTTTCGTTCTTGAAATCGGGTGGGTAACTGTCGATAATCTCGCATGATTGTACAGATGTCAGGGCATTCTGACTCCTACTACTTTCGGGATTTTGCTTTTTGCGACGCAGTTCGCAATAGAAATCAAAGAGATGGCTAACATCGCATCTGAAATCAATCCGAAATAATCTCAATGCAAATCTCGAAATTTTTAAATTTCAAACAATAATACAAAGATAAAAAGAAAACAAAATCAGTTGTACGTTAAATGCAGCATGCAATGCTTTCGACGTCATTCGATACGGCGAGTTGCAGTACTCACTTGATGCGCGCTATGGGATCACATATCTTAAAAGGACTGAACATGCTGCAACTCTCCGAGGCTAGTCATACAAAACAATTTTATTGCTCTGAAATCCTTCAGTTTCATCCAACCAGTTTAAATTCAGTGGCAAACAATTTCTTGCGTTTGATTTCATACACCGCTCCACATGAACGTTTTTCTCTATTGTCGGATTTTTTTTCGCCCTTAGCAGCACGTTTGGAATTTGCGTAGTTTTTGTTTACTTTTTCCCAATTTACACAAATAATTTTGAAGTTATGAAAAAAGTGTATTGTTTACAATTTAGAAAAAGTGAAATTTCCAATGCATAGTTAAGAAGGAATGTCAGACACTCGACACAGGAGTGTTGTTGCCCATTTTTTCATATAGGCATTTTTCAAAAGAGTGATTTTTTTTTCTGTACAAAATTATGATATTGAGTTGGCATACACAAGTTCTGTCACTCATTTGGCGCACTCGAAATGCAAAAAATGTAACCAAATCATTTATGTAATAGGAAACTGCCACTAATTAAACACAAATCACTTACAGTTTTATTGAGCTCTTCATTTATTTGTTTTCGAGTTTTTACAAATAGAAAAACATTTCGAAAATGATTTCCTTCCATATTTCTTATAGTTGTCAAAAAGAAAAGCAATGTCTATGGCCAATAGTTCGTATAGTAATAGTTGTGTACTTCATCTTGTGTATATACATACTTATAAAAACCAGCGAAGGAAAACTTAGCTGCTACTGATTTGTTATGAACTTTCACACATTTCAGTCAGAATGAGTTCTTTTAAGCGAACGGAAAAAACCATTAAGCGAAGTCTTGGCCACTAGCATTCAGCACGCACGCGTGATAAATCCTTAAACTAAAGTAAACTAAACTAATACTAAGATACACACATATGAACTAAAATAATCTGACCTCATTTAGGATTATTTAAAAAAAAATTTCCGTGACTTTATGTCATTGCATTTTCATGTTCAATCAATTCATTAATATCAGCCAATAGGTCTGGCGACGCTGCAACGTCTGGGCCGGTGTCAGTATTTGTTGCACTGGTACTGGGTGCAATGGCCCCTTCCATGTCAGAAAGTTCTTTGAAGAGTTCGGTGGCAGTTTCGTTTGTCGGGCTACTGCATTCAACCTTATCTTTATTTTGCAGCAGTTTCTCTATCTCTTTATCCACATCGATTTCAGGATCATTGGAACTTGAAAACGATTCATCTGCGTTGACAGGGTCGATTTCGTCGAACGCCACTAGTTCAACTAACACTTTAGGTTCAACTACCACTTTGGGTTCAACTACCGGCATGGGTTTTATTATTGCTTCGCTTGCCACTTTCGTTTCAACTGTCGACTTGATTGATTTGTCTGTTGATTTTGTTGCAGACTCCGATAACACTTCTTCTACAGTGCTTGCAGTTGCAACTATTTTATCCGAAACTATTTCATCATTTGAGGTTTCTTTCGCCCCTTTTACATGGCAAGACACACTGCGCTCTTCCTGAATCACTTCTGCCGCGGGATGTACAGTTGTTGTTTTATCCGCAGTTACTGTCTTATTGACACTTGGCGCACCTTTGGTGGCATCTAACATTTCCACATCTTCCACAGCATTTTCCACAGCATTTGACGAATCTTTTCGCGTACTGTCACTGTTATCTGTTTTCGCAACGGCTGAACTTGTCTCAGCAGCTTCAACAAGTTCAACTAATTCACATTTTGTTTGTTGGGTGGCCTGCTCTGCAGTTTTTGTCGTCACTTTACTATCAACATCAGCTGATTGACTTTCCGCCTTGGATTCGTCTAAGCAACTTTCCGCCCCCCTCACATTTCCCACCTCCTTATCGCTACAGGTTTCGTCAGTGCTTGTCGAAACCTTCAAATCCTTGGCTTCTTCTTCCACGTTTTTATTTTCGTTGATATCTTCGGTATTATTTGTGCTCATTCCATCTTTACCATCACTCACTGCCACTTCTACTGCTTTCTCAGCTGTTTGAGGTTCTTCTGTATTTGCTTTTTCGATGGCTTCCTTACTTTCCGCTTTCGTCCCACTGTCGTCTGCCTTCTCTTCAAGCTTTTCTGCCGTTTCATTTTCGCTGTTCGCCTCAATCGATACCGATCGCCGCTGGTTGTCAGCTCTCTGTGCCACCAATTTCTCGCCAGATTTTTCTTCAAATTCCTCATTTTTATCCTCTTCCATGGAGCTATCGGCATCAACTAGACTCAACAACTCGACTTCTTCATCGTTCGTCTCATCCTCAGCACTGTTGTCCGCCTTCTGTTCACAGAGTTGCCGCTGGAGCGTCGCTTCAGCCTCCTTCGCAGTTGCCGCTTCCTTTTTCTCAAGCATAGTCTTCGCAAACGGAAACTCATCCTCGGCCTTCTTTAGCGTAATTCCGCATTTCATTTTCAACTTTAAATCGTTGCGTTTCATCTCCTCCAAGCGCTCGCGTTCCAGCATTTCCTTTTGCTTTAGCAGCGTTGGATTTGGCTTGTTGGTGGTCTTCCTGCGCGGCTGTTTTTTCTGCGTGGAGTCACTGCTGCCAGCGGGCGAGGAAGCTTGCGCCGGCAACTGCTGAACGTCCGTCAGATCAACCTCCAGCATACTGGCGAGAAATGTTTGCGCCGCAGTCATGAAGTCAACTTCTGCTGTGGCGTCAAGCTTGCTGGCCTTTGGTGCGCTGTTGGCGCTGGACGTGGTAATGCTGCTGCTGACAGTTCCCATACGGGTGAGTGCAGCACTTGTGCTATTTACAGTTGATGTGGGTGCGGCTTTAACGGTAGTTACAAGCTGTGTGTTAGTTGCTGTGCTGCTCGCTCCAGGAACAGATAAGCCATCGTCTTCGTTATCTGAATCCAGCGTAATGGTGTCCGTTTTGGGCTCTACAATCTCGATTTCATTATCCTCATCATCGCTGGCCTGCTTGTCTGTAAGAAAATCGAATTTGCGCTGTTTAATTTTATCAAATAAAGTTAGATTTATTTACTTAAGTAAAAATATGGTAGTTGAATGAAATCACATTTTTGCAGGGTTTTCAAATATGTAAAAACTTTATTCTGCTTATATTAGATTACAGTCAATCCGAAATTGCAAAGCCTACAACTGACCACAAATACATTAAGATGTATCAGCATTTATTTAATAGCAATGTCGTATATTTTGCCAGATAGTGTTACCTTATAGACAATTTACATACTAGATTCTAAAATAATTAATAAATTACATATAAGTATATGAGTTGCATGGTATACATAATGGACAATTCATTGTTGCGCAATCACGTTTTACAAACTTTCTGCGTAGGTTCCACTGCTTTAATGGTCAGCTAATACAAAAGGTAAAAAACAACCACGGCTTACGTAAATAATATCATAACACTTAAATCAAAATTTTGGTCAAAATGCGGTGAATGCAATGAAACACACAAATTTTGTATTCACTTCCATTGCCAAAAGCAACTATACATACACTGAGTTTATTACTTCGGGCGTATGAGAAATAATTAAAATCTGGTTACAAATTACTTATCGTAATGCCGAAAAGGTCTAATATTTCCACGTGAAATACAGACAAAATAGAATTATGCAAATACTAAGAGGAAATTGTAATTATTACTGCCGCTGTATTTACAGCACAGTGGCTATTGCCGAAGAACCAATTCATTATTCTTCGCGCTGCAAACCCACTTACACCTTAAAATACATAATACACTACACTAAACTTAAACAACTATCGGCAACTTAATACGAGATCAGCCGTGCGCTGCAAGTATTTAAAACTCCAAAAAGGACAACTCTTCTATGGGCAAATTTCTGCAGTACCTCGGAAGCGGCGCGTCCTTTGGCAGGATGCGGCGTTCGCGTCGGTAACGTTTGTAGCTGAATTTTGCCAACTGCCATCGTAACTTTATAGACTGCAAATTACCTGCAATGACGGAAAGGCCAATGTTAGTCTTGAATTAAAGCAAAAGCGAAAAACAATAGCATGAATAAATTTGATTTTCTTGTTGCTGTACGTTTGAAATCCTTTAGTTCGTTCTTGATGTCATGCCACAGATTGTCGCGTAGCATTGTGTCGTGATAGTCCACGTGACGCGTATTCCAAAGCGAAGGATACTGCCGCACGCTGCGTATCAGTTTTAGCAGAAACTCCTTGTCGTCTGGCTGATCTTGTAGTTTTGTTTCTGAACTGCAATATTCCTCTGTGCTGTCGAAATCCTCGAATGATATATGCTCATTGCGCAATTCTTCCTCGTCGATCTTGTACAGAAAGTATAATTTAGCTAAATATTTGGAATATTTCAGCTCCAAGTTGGCCAGTTTTCTTTCGTTCTTGATCGATTTCAAGCGGAATGTCTTGTACATTTCGTACAAGTGCGCCCAGCGGTCCATAATGTCGTCGCAACGCAATTCTAAATAAAATCAGATTCATGTAAAATATGAACAGGAAATTCAAGTGTCAAGAATGTAGAATGTGCTTGCGAAAGACCTTGTCGTTAGTAAAATTACAAAATTGCCACGACTTAAAACTTGAAATTGCTTCGTCATTTTATACGAATACAAATCAGGTCCATCTCTTCACTTAACCTGCACGATAAGGCCCTCCAAATGCAAGCAACAATGCTAACAAACAAAACACCTACGTGGCATAGACTTCCATAGATGCATCCACAGCGACTTGCGCGTCTGTTCGTCAATCTTGTTGCATGCCGCGTCGCACGACTTGCGCCACAACACCGGATTACACTTGACGAAATTGATGATTTTCAGATCGACGGCGCGTATCTCGATTGGCTTTATGGAGTATCGCTGTCGATGGTTGTCGCCACTGTTGCCGACTGTCACGTTATCGTTGTCCCACTGTGCCTGCTCGTACGGCAGTTCTCTGCGCTCGCTCACATGCAAATTCTGCTCGATTGCGTCCAGCTGCCGGCGCTCGTATATGTCGCCGTCGCCAGTGCCGCAGTCCACCGGCAGCCACTCACTCTCGGGTAAATCACGATTGGACAGGAAATTTGTCGCCTTGTCGAAATAGCCGTTGAAACGCTTGCCCTCGCGTATGCGACGCTCGATGCGCACGTAGCGCTTGCGAATATTCTTCCAGCGCAATTTGATGTTCTGATTGCGTGAGAAGTGCGTCGCTATGGTGCGCCACTGCTTGCGTGTCACGTCGAAATTGCCATAGTCCGGATGCCGAGTGCACCAGATCGACGGGTACTGCTGTATTAGGCGGGTCAGCTTGCGATCGTAGGCGATGGCCTCCTCGCCGCGGCTCATGCACTCTTCGGTGCTGCGGCGCGAGTGCGCATACACCGATCGGCCGCGAGTGCCGCCATATGTGTCCGCTTCCATGTCAGCATCGCCGTCCGCATCGGCGTCAGCATCCGCGTCGGCCGTATCGTCGAGTGGCTCATCATCGAAATAGCTCTCCTCCGGCTCGTCGTTTTCGTCCAAATCCTGCGTGTCGTTGTAGGTGGCATTCACCCGGGACGACTCATTGACCTCGCCCTCATCATCTTCATCCTGTTGCCAGCCGCTCTCATTCGTCGGCTCATCATCGTCATATTTGCGATCGGCGTTGCCCTCACCGAGTGGCATTAGCGGCGAGAGTGGCTGCTTCTCGCCGTCGCCATCCTTCATATTTGCATGCAGACTCTTGCGATACTCGTACACCTGGTTGTGGAAGCTGTTGGAGCTGGTATTGAAGAGATCCACATCGTCCAGCTGGCCGTAGCGCACGTAGTCGACACCTGCAAATGAGCAATTAAAATGTTGTTTTAGGTAAGCACGAAGCCAACAGTGAACAGCAGTTGCTGCGCAGTTTCGATTTCATTGCCTTCAGATATTTTGCCAACACATGGACCACATGAAAATTAACAAAACGTAAATTTATCATCGTTCGAAGCAAATTTGTTTTTTCTTTCATTTTCTTTATGACAAATACAACATTTGCAAGTGCATTGTTATTTTATTTGAATTGTACTTTTGTAATTAAAGCTGAAGTAGTCCATGGTCCTCCTCCTCTGCCGTTTAGTTTTACCAATAAAGAAAGAAACAGAAAGGAAGGGCGGC
Organism: Melieria crassipennis; assembly: GCA_963668005.1. Lineage (NCBI taxonomy): Eukaryota > Metazoa > Arthropoda > Insecta > Diptera > Ulidiidae > Melieria > Melieria crassipennis. The sequence continues at coordinate 106,212,603 of OY764963.1, read as the reverse complement.
CAAAAGTCAATGAAATGGAACTTGAATGCATCAAACACTGGGATACTTACGTCGAAGCCATGCAGTGCACTATTCTCTTTTTTACAATGGTTTATTTCGGCTCAGTGCTGATTTTTTACACAAGTTTTCAAAAATAATTTCTTTTTACATGCGCGAAATTTTTCGTTTACTTTTACGCGGTCCATGTGAATAAATGACTCAAGACAATGTTTTTTGGGCAATATTTTTTCAATAGTTATCACAACAAATAAGAAATCCGTTTGAGGTGTTATTGCGGGGCCTATGCATGATACAATCATGGGGCATATGTACAGTGCGTTTCAAAATAAAGTGTTGCAAATAAAACTCACAAAGGAAGGTATAGTAATGAATTATATATATTTTCTGAAAGGCTGTGCAAATATCTTTTTCGCATTATTATCAATACTTTGTCCAGTCTCCGCTGTTGTTAATAATAGTTGGCATTTTTTGGTTACAATTTTGGCTTAATTTTTTAGCGTACTCCAAAGAAAACCATCTCGAAATCCGTTTTAATGCCAAAATGAGCTGTTTTGTTGTTGATATTCTTTTTCCTCTAAGCTTTTGCTTCATTAAGGACCAAACATTTTCGATTGGGTTTGCAGCTGGACTTTGAGATGGCTAATTTAGTGTTTCCACCCCAAATTTTCTCTACCCCATTTCAGACGATTTTCAACATGTTTTTTACCCAATAGCGATTTCGACATGGTACTTCTATGAAAAATGCCCGATTTCAGAAGCCTGCATCGGATAGTGGCCGTTGATACTTCGACTCTCTTCTGCGACAATCTTTCTTTCGTTTGCTTCAGGCTAAGAGTTGGAGTGTTATCAAACATCCGGACTATCGCCTTATCCGCTTTGTTCTGAGTGGTTCTCTTCCTGCCTCTGCATGGCTCGTCGTCAACATTTCCGAACTCTTTGAATCGACTGACCCACTTCCTCACAAATGAAACTGATGTTTTCGTTTATTTTGCGACTTGTGGAGGTTTCATTTTTGGACCCTTTGGTTGGTTTACCAAAAACACTACTTCGAAAAATTTTTTAAATATAGCACTAATTTTTAATTCTTCATATTTCCGCGAAAACTTGTACCCAACTAACAAAACAGAAACACATGCGAAAACGGTATTTTAATATAGAAGATAATCTGATATTAAAACCTTGGCAAACTTCTACAGTTAGAAAGATATGGTCAACACTTAATTTTGAAACGCACTGTATATCAAAAGAAAATATAGCTCAAATACGTGTTATAGAGAGCAGTGAGGTGTCAATATACGTTTTCATTACTTTGGTATTATTCTATAACAAAATTCATTATTACTTTGGAAACGGCAGAATTCGTTACAAGTATTATTATGCTCCTTGTTGTTTACAGCCACAGACAATCAGATTTTGATACTTTTGGAAAAATGAATCCTGATCGTTTTCAACACGAAAACTACTCGCACTATAACACGTATTTAATTTATACGCGTGAAGGCAGTTTATGCCAGTCAAGTTAAATTGTTACCTACAGATTGAAAGGGCCTATACGCGATTCTATTCATACCACAACGAAAACAAAACAAGTCATGAAACAAAGTCTCAATTTCCAAATAAATCACAACTTGAAGTTCATATTCATAGATCATAGTATGATGTAGATTTGCTTGCATACCTGCAGCCAGTTGTCCGTTCTCCAAGCTGTCCGCATCGTTGACGAAACCCAGTTGTCGCATGTCGCCTAAGCACTTATCTTGCAGTCCCTTAAAGCGTCCAATGGCGTATGTCAGCAGGTAGGACAGATGAATGTACAACTCCTTCACTTCGAGATAGTTGCGCGCCTGTTTGTACGCATTCGAATTGGTGAGAGTCTGCACCTTGCCAGTGAGATGCTGACAAATCTCCATGGCATTGAAGACCTGATCCTGCAGCTGTGATCGCGCTTGTCCGATTGCCGTGTCGGGGAACACGTGACGCACCATCAACGGAGCGCGCACTGTAGGTTGCGGTACATTAGCAGTCGGCGCGGTCGGCACGCCGTTAATCACGTGTATTTGTGCGCCGTTGTGGTTATTCAGCGCTGTAACAGTGGTATTGTGGTAGCGCATTACTTGCGGATGCTGATGCTGCTGCATATGATGTGCTGGCTGACTGGCAACCGCAGCTGCAGCGGGCGCCGACTGCTGCACTGCCACGTAATGCGACGGCTGCGCTGTGCCCGGTGCAATTTGTATAGTTCGCGGACCCGGATGGTGGTGCGCCTGTATGGATACCGAGGGACGTTGTTGCTGCTGTGACCAACTACTGTGTCCAGTTGTGTTGGCTGCATTCTGTTGGGATTGCGTGCCCTGCCGCTTCACCTGTATCAACTTGCCGTTCGGTAGGCGGAATGTTTCCTGTTGCGCGGCCGAATTCAAGTCAATGCGGTAACCATTTATGGTGTGGTAGACGGGAGCAACGTTACCACCGGGTGCGCTAGCACGTGGACCCACCACAGTGCGACGCACTACGGGTGTAGCAACGGGCGTGCGTATTTGAACGCCAGTGTTGCGCAACACTAGCGGTGGCGGAGTGTTGTTGGTTTTTGCTTGCACGGCATGATTGTAGTTGGATTGAATAGAGATCACCTTGGGACTGGTAGTGGTTGGCGCCTGAACAGGGCGTGGCTTGTGCGACATGGTCAGTTGGCAGTCGGGTTCTAGCATGCTAAGCAAATCGGGCGTGCACACAACTTCATCGTTAGAGCTTTTGACGCGTTTCGCAGGCGTTTGCATTTGCGGCGACAACATCGGCAGCTTGTGTACTCTCTTGGCGGAACCGCTGCTGCCATGACTGCGTCGCGACGTCGCCGAGTCTAAGCTCTCCATGGAGTCGGACATGTTGCCGCACTTGGATTTTGCTAGCCGGCAGCACTGGCTGCGATCCTTTGCCATTAGCTGCTTCTTCTCAGCCTCCGATACATTCATGTCCTGTATTGATCTGCAAAAGAGTAAAATACCATTTTTTTTTTATTAAAACGTGCGCCTGCGCAGTTACGTTACAAAAACTTACTTCTTCTGCTTCTCGATGTAGTGAACTAATGCCCAGTGTTGCGCACGTAATGGCCACAAAATTTTTGGGGCACAGCTAAAACAGCTCCAGTTCTCGTTTTGCTCGATATCAGCGACAACACCACGAGACAAATTCTTCACGATGCACGATTTGCAGAAAACGTACGGGCAGTTCGAACAGCAGTAAACCTCGCCGCCCTGACCGCACCAACGACAGTACAGCTCAGAGCCATCCTCGCCCTTGCTGAATTCGCCGCTGTTGTAGAAGTCGTGGCACTTGGTACAATGCGTGACGCGCAGCACGGGATGCATCTTGATGATGGCCTCCTGGGAGGGCGCTGTGCCAATGTGCATCTTGCAAATGGTGCAGTGCACTTTGCGTTCACGCACCAAATCGATGCTCGGGTAGGCTTTCGTGTAGAAGCGGCGCTCATCCTCATTTATACTGGGATCAAAATCCAGGGGAATGCCTGCAAGCGATAGCGAAAATGTCATGTTAGTGGAAAGCTTAAAGCTCTTTGTTTGGAGTTTATCAACGACAGCCTGCGCCAAATAAACTAAATTTAAAAAACTATGAAAAATCATCTGGTTAGATAACAAAAAAATATTCACCAAAAAATTGTATTTTTTGTGGAAAGCTTAAAGCTCTTTGATTGCAGTTTATCAACGCCTACGCAAAAAAACTATGAAAAATCAAGGCGAAAAATCATCTGGTTAGATAACAAAAGAAATATTCACTAAAAAATTGTACTATTGTACTTTGCCCATTCACAAATATTTGCTTTTCCAAAAGCTTATAGCTTTCGCAAAACGAATTAAAAATACAGGTAAGTATTGCAAAAATCAGCAAGTATTGAAAAAATCAAAGCTCTCAAAAGCTCATACCATCTCGAATATAACCCAGCACTTGTCAAATAGCAAAGCTCTATGTATGAAATTAAAGCTCTTGTAAGCTTTCTCAGTTTTATGGCGAGGATACTTCTCCATAACGTAGTATGATTGTTAAATGATCGCCGGTAGCCACAGGCAATCGCAAAAGAATGGCCCCAAAACTTTGTAAACCGAAGCTAAATATAGCTTTCAATACTATCGCCCTAATAATAGTGCAACTAGTTCCGAAAAATTCGGGTAGAGGGCAGCACCACATGTAGCAAATGCATCCCTGGCAACTTGGTTTGTTTATCGGATAAGGCAAATTCAATTGCGGCGAAGGCGACAGGCCGGTCGTGAATGCGCACGAAGAGATTGTAGGGAACAAAAACGATAGCTACAAATCCAACCGGTGCGGAGCGCGCGGGGAAGCATTGGACATTCAGCCGAGCAGTTCACTTCGCCCTGGATGCTGTCGCTAATATGTTTTTGTTGTTGTCTGTTATGTGGAAGCACGAGTTCGCTCGTTCGCCTGGGACTGCAGCAGTTGCTTTGCCGATAACCTTTCCCACTGCCAGTTTAGGGGGGAAATCAAAATCACAAGTGGGACAGTTCCTCTTCGAATGGCCCCTCCATGATGTTTCGATATATTAAATTTTGTAGTTTGCCACCTTCACTTACCATCACTGTCGTAAAGAACCGCTTGTGACGTTGCTTTGGGTGCTGCGGCTGGTGAGGCCACAGCGGTGGCGGTGCTGCTACCCTCCATCGATAGCGCGGCAGTAGAATCAATGGGCTCTGCCTCCGGACCGCAAAATTCTCGTACAATTTCAATGCTTTTCCAAGCGCCCACCAGTCTGTTGACCAGCCAAATATACAAAAGTCCCTTTTGGAAGCACTGCTCTCTGGAAACAAAATGTCCACACCGTTCAATGTAGCGCACTTTTCCGCATTCACGCAAAATTTGCAATCTTTTCCACCGGCAAATCAGTGCCGCAACCGATTTTTTATCTATTCACAATCATTGAATTTGCTTTCACTATTCTCAATTCACATTTTTCACAAAAAAATACTGCAAAATGCACAATTTTCGACACTTTTACCAAAACTTCAATGCTCGCTACCACTTCTTCTGCTGCTTTGCACTACCCAATAGCGAGCATTAACGCAGCGCAGCTGCTAAATTCAAGTAAAATCGTCGATTTCTGGTTACTACTTCGTATCCAATATGGCGACTGCGATTCGGTTCTCGTCCGAATACCAATCGTGTTGGCTTTCACAGGTGCCGGTCGTGTGCTGAAAAGAGTCGGCACATGGGGTGCGAGCGAGTGCGAATGCGGGGAATATCATCTGTGGAGTGGCATCGTATCTGCTCGTGCCGTTGTAGCGTTGTCAGAATTCGCGCCATTTTGATAATAAAATCACCGACGGTGCTTCGTCGGTTGAAAAAGTTTGGCCGAGCAGGTGGATGCGTCCATATCGGGCAAGAAGCGACAAGAAGTGGGTGACCGGAATCCGAGACGGTACAAGTATATAGTTTGATAGAAGCATATGGGTATACATAATACCGATTGCATTATAAATTATGAATGATTTTGTTCAAATAGGACAGTCCCAGTTCGGAACATGCCTCTGTCACCTCCTTGACACCGATATCCTGATTCAGATGATTTTAGTGAACCAGTGCCCGCAATAGCTGTAGAAGTTGGCATACGTAAGTGATGCATGCTTCTGTGTGTTTTGACAACTCTCCCTTCCCCGCAAGTGGAGATCGATATAGTAAGGAAAGTCCATGAAGCCTTATCGCTGGACAGTATCGGCAGAGACAAACGTACATAATATGTTACTTTCTAGCTCTAGCTGCATAGAGCGCCCCAAATACTACTTTGCATCTCATTCAAATGTATTTTTAAAAATGTTTTACAACAAAGTCTACCATAAAACTATTTTTAACTGAAAAATTCATTATGATTCGAAACAAAAAGAAGAAGCATTTCTGCCGTACGAACGGTCAGAATTATTACAGATTTAGACTTGAGCCTAATATTGAATTGCCTTATTGATGCTATCCATGAAATTTATATTGTTTCAAAGTCATAAGCCAATCCAATCCAACATTCGGCCCAAAGTCGGTAATTGTCTGAACAGTGCCTCGTGTGAGGTATCTCAATTTCATTGTTTTCAAATATATTTATTTATTATATATATATATATATATATTTGTTTATTTATTTATTATATATATATATATATATAAAATAAAATATATATATACATAAAATAAAATAGTAAGTTATCATATAAAAAATATAACTTCATATTTCAATTTAATTTCTCTTTCACTTTCACTTTTGGGAATTTTTATTTTTGTAATTCTTAAATTATTAACTTCATATCTAAGATACAAATATTTTGTCCAGTCTCGGTTGATTTAAATTGCCAATGTGAGGAAGCACCGCAACTGGCTTGCAGTTAGTTTTTTCTATTATTACCACAATTCATAATGGAATGCATTAGGTGTGCTAAATAGAAAAATCTCTCACTGCTGGCATCTCATAATAATTTGAATTTCACATTTCTGGGTTTTGTGTACGCTTCCACTGAATAATTTTGGTCATATTTTCGTTGAAATAGACACCTATTAGCTCGTATGTGTGTGTGTTCTGCATTCGTTTGCACTTTGCGAGCAACGCTGCTACTCAAGAGCAACTCTGGGTTTTTACATATTTAAACATTATCAGTCATTGCATAAACTCAATCGCTTGCATTTTTGTTAACCCCTCCGCCACCAAGAAAAAAGATAAACATAAAACAGCACTGGCCGTATCAGTTGATGTTTTGTCTTATCTCAAACTTATCTATTTTTGTTTTATATGAACTCTCATTTTGTCATTTGGCATTATAACAGTAGGACCAATTGGGAATAGTTTGTTATAGGATAGTTTAATTTAATTGTTTTATAGTATTTTAAGCTTATTACTCATAAAAGTGCACTTGAACTGCAAGCTGATAAAATATTTAAACTGCTTCTATGGGTTAAATGATGCAGACCTTCAGCAACAGCATTGCCAGCATACAATTTTGCTTGTTACCGGTTTTATGATATTTATAATTCTTTCATTTTTCGCAATATATGTCATGTAAACTCTCTGTAACAGCGGTTTTATTACGTAAAGTCAACTTGGCTTGCAGCTATTGAATACACTCGAGTTTAGAAGCGAGGAATGAGTTATTGTTCACAAATCGAAACAAATATGCATTGTGAATTTTGCACTTAGTGGCAGCATTGCGGAGAATGACTCGCTAACGGCGGAGTTTCGGCGAATCGTGAAATTATTGCTATCTTGCTAAAAACAAAACGTAAATATTTGGTGTTGAACATTTTACACAAGTTAGTAACGTAAGAGACGTACATTCCCGCATTCCGTAGTCACTTTCGCACTGCGTACTTCCTCCGGATTTACGTGCGCAGAATTGTTGGGGCCACACACAAGTCGGTAAATGAATGCCTCAAATGGAAATGATGAACAGATGGCTTTGTCTATGCAAAAGATTCCGGCTGTTTTCAAAGCACAAATTTAGGGCCTTCCAACATCGAGAAATTTTAGATTTGTGTTGCAATTTGTATAGTCATTTGAATTCAACTTGAGTTAACTTGATAGTATCGCTCATTGTTCGTTGAGGTCACTGCCGTAACATTGATCCGTTACACTATGGTTCGTTCAAGCCCAATGTTGGTTTGGTGTAGACCAGTGTCAGCAGCTCGCTTGAAGCACTCTTGCTTGGTGTTTTCTTCGAAATCTACATTTACTATTTGACAGTTTTCATAATTCAAGTATTCATCGTTGCTGATTTCCGCCATAGAAATGACGTCAGTTTGAATTTTATTTTTGTTATTTCTAGGCTACACACACACCAAAACAGAAAGGCATCGGGTGCAGCAAAAAAGACGGGCGATCGGGCATAAAATAGCGCAGGTATGGCGTCGGTGTCAGGGTCGGCTGCGGCAGCGAACGATTTCTTCGGTTGGGACCTGCTTTACAGGACCATCCAAGGCGCTGTCAACAAGAAGACAGATGTGCTAATAGCATTGGCACATTTCATCTTGGTCAAACAATTTAAAATGCAGTGCTTGGGCGTGGGCGAAGATGTTAGTAAATTTTGAAAATTCGATTTTCAAAAAATGTTCGGCCATTTTGTAATGTCCACTACATATACAAATTTTGGCTACTTGGTGCGTGCTTGTAGAAAACGTACTCGGAGGATGATGTTGGTTCTGAACTGTTGCCCGAGGGATGGAATGACACTTGCAAGAGATATGCGCTGCGCTACATCAACAACGGGCGCCTATATCTTTTGATTGGACACATAACCGAAAGCTTCATGACGATGAATTTACTCGATGTTAAGGACACGAAAGTTTCAAATCTTACGCTAAACCCAGATGAAGTGGTGAAGGAAACCAAGGGTCCGCTCTCAGTTCTAATACCAGATGCCTCACTGATAGCGGATCGCTATCGCCGCGAGTTAGTTGAGCCGGTGAGTAGAGATCATTTTGCGCAGTCAAACACTTATTTAAGTAGTAGGCATTGATTCTCCATTTTTCGGGTTTTCAGGTATTCGACGGCAATACGAGGGAAGTGACTACACAGACGACGATTGTGCCGAATCCCACTTTTGGTGATCCGTTGACTATTGGCGGACCGATGCGGCCAGCCGGGTAAATTATGTGTTAATTTGAAAGATTTTTTCCTCATTTCGTTTGTGAAGATGTAGCGTTTCAATAGACTAATCTATTGTAGGTGGAACGCTGCGACCAACAGGGTAAATTCAATGAATTTTTTCGGATATAACTTTAGTTGAATTTTGTACAATTACGGTACACTTATATGCCAATGATTAGTCTATTGGAAAGCTCCAGTCATGGTGTAGTAAGGAAGTTAAACTTCAATGGACAATTCCCTAACAACTTGCTACAAATTTTTGGCTTTAATTTGTGTCATATCGATCACGTACACGGATGTATTGGAATGGCAAAAATTAAAAAAAAGAAAAAGAAAATGAAGTAGCATTTTGCAAGGCGTTTGTTATTGTTATTCTTGCGGTAATGTGAGTCTATTTGCACGTTTATTGCGTTTAAAAAAATGTGAGCTTTGTAGTTATGGAGTTCCTAGTGGCAGTAGACTCTCGCGTCAGTAGTGTTCTAGTGATGTTGCATTTTCTTAGTGTTATCTAAAGAAATTAAATGTGAAACAATTGATTTATTTTTTTTTCATTTTCCAAACAGGTCATTTCCGTTGGAGAATCGGCCTTTCGGTTTCCCAGACATTGGACGCAGCGACTTAGACCCACTTGGTCGCATCGGTCCTGGTAATCTGTTTCCGCAGCCGTCGCGACCCGACTTTAACAGTGGCTTGAATCCGCGCTTTGATCCGTTTAATCCCACTCCACGACACATGCGAACGGATCCAAATCCCGATCACCTAAATCCACCAAATTTTAATTACGATTTTTACATGTAAACACAAGCGAAAACAGCGAAATACCAACCATCTAATCCAGTTTCTCAGCTTGAAAAATTATTGAATTTGGTATACATATAATAACTGATCACTATAGGATTACATAGGGTTACAGAAAATAAATAAATAAAAATAAAAACACAAATTGCACAATTGTTTATTAATTTAGATTTGAGAGCTTCAGAATGGTGTGTTGTTTAGCTTCAGAGCGCTTGAGGTGCTGAGCTATCGACCGAATTATGTATACAAATGTGCTTTGGTAAATTTTCAAAGCATTTTCAAAACATGTTGGACAGAGGAAACCAATAGTCAAAAATTAATGATAAATTAATCGGTGAACTTTTCGAATAAGTATGTGTTATCACTACAAAGCCCATTGCGGTCATTTTGACGGGTTTTCATTTTTAAATATTTTTATTTGCTTTAGTATTTCCATCAACTTTTGCTTTAAAAAAAACTTGCGGTCTTTCTAGTGTTAATACGGCGAGGGTGAAGGTTGGGAAGGGACTTAAATTTCATTCTTTCAGAAATTTGTTTATGTGTTGTACAAGCAATAAACGAATGATGTTTTTGAAAGAAAGCTTCTCAGAACCCGTTATTTTGCGGAATGGCCGCCAACATTGTGCAGTTTAAGGGGACAGTCCCCTCAAGCGTCCGAGAAAAAAGCGTTTTTTCCTGATTTTTTTTCTTACAGAAAGAAAGATCGGAGACATAAGAACTTTGGGATATGTTTTAGTCATACTTTCAACTTTATTCACAAAAAAAATTACATCTGGGAAATTCTAAATGACTGAGTTTTTCACGTTTTCCGGCAGCGTTTCGGCACGGTCGGAGTCCATTTGCGGGAACGATAGCAGCCGTTGGTTTCAACTAAAATCAAAAATTTTTTTTTGTTTTCTTCGTCAGACTTATTTGTTCTATGTGAACTACGGAAATTCAAAAAATCCAAAATTTAGACGAAAAATTATGATTTAAAAAAAAAGTGACTTTTTTTACATTTATTTGTTAATAAAAAAGGTATTAAAAATCGGAATTTTTCAAAATCCGTAGTTCGCATAGAGTAGTTTTTCATACTGAATAAAATAAATTTTAGTTTAAGAAAATCTGTTGATAACTTCTATAGTTATCTTTCCCGCAAATTGTGAAAACATGGTTTTGAGAAAACGCACTTTAAACGCGCCGTGCGTGGCCGCCAGGCACCGTGCGCGACCGACTGAATTTTCGTGCAACTCCTGAAATACTTCGAATTTGGAGCTAAAACTTTACATACATAATCTTAAATAGATGCCCAATCGATTAAGCAAAAAAAAAAAACGATTTTTTGAGACCTCTTGAGGGGACTGTCCCCTTAAGGCCGTTCGACATTTTTCTCTGGGCTTCACTAAATCGCTGATTTATGGTAATAAACTAATAAAAATTCATCAATGCAGAATAACATTGAGTCAGACCCTTAGTGAGATCCAGCTCGACTAATGAAGGATATACATATGTACGAGTATGTAAGTATACAATTTTTAAAACCATAGTTTTTACTAAAATTTAATTGGCAATAAAGGTATCCGTCATATTTCACATAAAACTATAACTAATTTTATTCAAATTTAAAGCTCAGAGACACTTAATGAAAACTCTTTTATAAATAGATAAAAGTCACAAGTGGAAATTTTTGTGGGTTTTGATCAGCTGCTTTCACAATTTTGATAATTCCAATTCTATGTTTCTTTCTTGAGGGTGGGCAGGAAGGCTACGAGCCTTCCGTAGCCCTCAGTCCATTTTAGACCATTGTACTGTACCCATGGGGGATAGGGAAGGAGGGGAGAGTGATATCTCATATTCATATTCCAATACTTACTACGATTCGTACCGTACTACAGTGGCGCACACAGGGAAGGGGTTTAAACCCCCCGAAATATCTTTAAGTTAGTACAGAAATTTAATTTATAACCGTCGAATATTTATTCAATCATCAATAAAACTACTCGACACAAAAAATGCACCTAAAAATAAAAGTGTTTTCTAGACTTACTTTGGGCCGCTGAAGACGAAACTGAAAATCCAAAAATTTTTTCAAGAAGCGTTTTCGAAAAATCTTCGAAAAAACAGTTTTTTCCCTGTTGTTTCAGTTACGAGCATATATCTCGTAAACGAATCATCCGACTTACACCTGACATCCATCGGTCTGAAGATAATGCCTCAACCTTTCCAGCGATATACAGATTGTCCAAATCAGATGAGATTTGGGGAAGTTACTAACGGTGAAAGATGTAAAAACGTGAATTTTTCGACCATTTTCAAAAATCATAAATTTTCGAATTTTTTTTTTTATAGATAAAATAAATGATCTTCTTAAAATCTTGGATGAAAAATATATTATTTGTGCAAATATTAAGCCTAACATCAATATAATCGAAAGAAAAATGACAAAGTTATGATGCACTGAGTTAGAACACCAACTTTACATTTATTACACCTTGCGAAAACAAAAAATTTTTTTTCAGCTTATCCACGTATCCAAGGCATATAGATATGTTAAATATATCTTGCACTTACCGATGTCAACTTGCCCGAAAAATGCATTGTTACGTAAATTGGTTGTGCTGGCCCACGTAGGCATAGTTCGTATCAAATTGTAGTAAAATAAAACACTCTGAAGTTCTTTAACCACCGTAATCACTTTATTTACAATTTTACTGCTTTTCAGTTGTCACTTATTTCACTTCACTTTATTCCTAGTCACTTTATTTCCATTTCATTTCTCTTATACGTGTTGTACCGTCGCTTGTCAAAACAAATCTGACTCACTGCGCTGTGATCGGTTGCCCTTTATACTTTTTTGCTTGGCGCGCAACTCTGTCGAACATTCCAGCATTGCCTCGAATCGTCTCTACGGTCATATTGTGACGATAATGCTTTCCGCGCTGCGTAAATAACACGCAATCGCGCAGCAGAGTAATGATTATGCATCTCGCATAGGCAACATGGCACAGCAACAATAACTGGTCGGCCGCAACAGCATTGCCTACTTTTAGGGAACGGAATTACGCCAGAGACGATTCGAGGCGCTGCTGGAATGTTCAAGGATGAGTCGTGCTCTGGCCAGGCAGGTATAAAAGGCCGCCAGGTACAGCGTAGCAGGCAGTCTGGATGAAGTAACATGTCCCATGTAATAGGTCTTTCCACACTCACTCACTGACATGTATACTTTTGAAGTTGTCAAGGAAATCGTCTACCTTGGCACCGGTCTCGGTAGGCAATTGAGAGACCTCTCTCGATCGATGCACTACATAGGACGCTTATTCTGCCCGTGCTTATTCTTCTCTATGGCGGAGAAGCATGGACGCTGTTGCGGAACGACTTAGCAGTTCTTGGGGTGTTCGAGAGGAAGGTACTTTGCAAAATCTTCGTTCCTGCTCATATTGGCGACGACTACGAATGAACAACGAGCTCTATGAACTGTTTAAACACTTGGACCTAGCGCAGCGATTCAAAATCCAGCGACTTCGCTGACTTGGTCATGTATCCCGTATGGACAATGAAGTTTGTCGTTGGTTGGGGACGGCGAAGAGGGAGACTGAGTCTCCGTTGGAAGGGCTAAGTTGAGGACGCCCAGTCATCTCTTGGTGTGACCAACTGAATCAGAGGCGCCTGGACAGAACATTTGCGTCTGACCGTTACTCGGTAACGGGTTGCAATGACCAGTTAAGCAAGTAAGTAAATAAGTTCTGTCATTTGAGTGGAGTTTTTTCCGGGTTAGAAGAGGTCCCCAAGCATGACATAAAGTCGCTGTTGAACTTCGCTAGGAACACCCATATTTTCACCGATCACTTTTACGTCGATACGCAAAACTGAGGAACTCAAACTGGTATCGCTAGAGACCCTAACCTACATGGAGTTGAATCGAACGTAGAACGTAGATGTCTGTTGTTTATTTGGAAGAAAGTTCAAGTCGATCTTTTATCGGTGCTAATAACTAAATTATAAATTTAATTCGGGCTTTTTGAGCTATTCAGTATTTGTGCGTTCAGAGCTTGTTCAGTCTGTTAAAGATTGTCGAAAAGAACGCTTCACGAGCGTGCAAAAACAGTGCAAAAATTACATATGCATTGATTTGTAATGGAATTTTCAATAATTCATTGTTAGTTGCATACTTATGAAACTAATTGTCCTATTGTTTATACAATAAGTTTATGTACGAGTACAGGCCCGACGAGAGGGGGCTGGTAAAGGTGGGATTCCCACCGGGCCCGGAGTTTCTAGCGGGGCCCGGATTTCAATCGAAATCTCAAAATTCGGGAAAAGTTTAATATGCACTTTTGCAATCTGATTAGAATCGAATTACCGCCCCCGGAATTAGATACGAATAGTTGTTTTTTTTTTTTGCTTGTGCATTCTGTATGTTTATTTCCGTTGCTTGTATAAATCGATTGTTTTCTCGTACGCGTGCCAACAAACCAGGCGGGAAATTTTCAAAGTTTCCGCTAAAATTTGCCGCCCCTCAATTCTTGCCGCTCTAGGCGACTGCCTACAATGCCTGTATGGTAAATCCAGGCCTAGCCGGAGGTAACTACCACCGGGCCCTGATATCCTCTCGACGGCCCTGTACGAGTATATTCAAGTATCAATGATATAGAATGAGAATTTCCTAATAATGTGATATTAAAGTTTGTAGATAATTTTCCAAGATTAGAAACTTGTGAAAAATTGGCTGATAACGCATGACTAAGACACGGATCACGGATAAAATTGTTGTTGCTTCAATGTAAAAGAGAAAATTGGGAGTGCGAAATTTGTCTCCTTTACATTGAAACAACAACAATTTATCCGTGACCGACGATCATTTGACCGGCAGCATAACATCGGCCTTAGAAGTTAGTCTAGTAGAAGTTCCAAACAGAGAACAGTTTTTAGTTTTCGAGGTTGCAGCCTGCAGCTTTTTTGTATGGTTGGTTGGTGGCTTGGAAAAATCTATATTAGCTGACACATTGCTATCAGCAATCTTGCTTTAAAGCTCGCTTTTTATAGCTTTTAGTAGTTTTACCATGTATTTTTTTATGTTAAATGTAACAAAGAATGTTTCAACTGATCAAAGAGTTATTGAAAAACCAACGAATGAAAAAGTTGTTTAACAATTTCTGTATTTGCAGTTAGATAAGCTGACGGATGGCACAGTATGGATTAGGTTTTTCCTATCTTATGCAAATTTTATTATTATTTTTGTTTATTATAGCTATTTAATAACGTATATATCTGTGATCAGAAGCAATAATCGCTTAAGTCTATAAGTAATATTTTAAGCAGGACGCTTTAAAGGAAGATGACAGCACCATAAGTCGACTTAGGTGCTGTCGCCCTTTTTGACCCCAGATATCCATTTCGATGTTGAAATTTCGATTGGTTGTTTGTTCAAATCTGAAACATTATGTAGTGCCTTCCGAACTGAAAAGTAAATTACAATTTTATAAATACTATTTTTGAATAAAAACTCAAAAATAAATGGAACGAAAGCATTGCTTCGTTTGAAAGTGACGAACTCTTTTAAGCATTTTTTTAGTAGGGGACATCCCCGTTGTGCTGATCAGTTAAAACAATAACAATAAAACCTACCAATAAAACGATTGTGTAGAGTGTATAGCACTGTGCAATAAAAATTTTCAGACGTACGAAAATATTTAATTTAAAAGAATAAGTCCAATATTCATGTTTTTAGAAGCATTGAAGAAAAACATTTCTTTCTGAAGAATGAGTTTTTATTTCTATGTTCCTTACTTTATTTGTTTTTTTATTTTGTTGACTTACAAATATAAGTAAATTGTTCAAATGAGTGAAGCTAGTGGTTGTGTTTTTTGTTGCATGGTGCCATGATTTATCAAGTCAAGCGTTATCTATTGTATTGGCAGTAAAGCTTTGCCGTTAGAATGTTTTGCTTGCAAAATTTCAAAAGTCAAATTATTTGACTTTTACTAGTCGTGCGACGCTAAGCGGTATTATTCAAGTTGTGATATTAAAACGCACATAAAAAGTGTATACGAGTATTATTTTTTAACTTTAACCTTCACTTATTAACCTAATTATCCATTCATATTTAAATATTTGTTTATGTAGATGTGAAGTGAATTTTTTTTAAATTCCATTCAGCTCTCAACTTAATATACAATACCTACTTGAATAATTTTAGTAACGAATTTGTTTTCCTTTCCTTTCCCAAAACATCAGCGCGCTATAGTAAATAATCCAGTTATAATTCAATTGTAACTCAAAATGAGCGAAAATTTCAGTGGCTGGGAGCTGCTGTTGAAAACTATTGAAGAGAATATCAACAAACATTCCGATTTACCGGTAGTGCTCATACATTATCTGCTCACGAAGCGCTTCAAGTGGAATTGTGTGGGCATTGGTGAAGATGTGAGTAATGCGAAATTCTGCTTAATATAATAAAGATATACGAATTGTTCATTCAACTTACGTTCGTATAGAAAACCCTGTCAGCGGACGAAGAGGGTTGTGAATTGCTGCCCGATGGTTGGAATAGTCTGGAGTCCAAATATGCCTTGCGTTACATTTATGCCGACCAGTTATTCATATTGTACGGTTATTGCATCGAAGAGTTGATGATTTTGAACATATTTGACGTGAAGGCAACTAAGGCCTCCAATATTGGTCTAGATTTGGGCAAATGTGTGAAACAAATCAAGGGATCCAAAATAACCGACATGATGCCGAATGTGGTGGAAATAGTTGAACGCTGTGCTAATGAATTAATAGTTCCAGTAAGTATTAGAAAACGAATTATACAATAATGGATTTATGAATTTTTCCATTCAGTCATAACTAGTTGAGACGTTATAGTTAATAATAACTTCTAGTTGTATTTATATAT
This sequence comes from Melieria crassipennis, assembly GCA_963668005.1. Lineage (NCBI taxonomy): Eukaryota > Metazoa > Arthropoda > Insecta > Diptera > Ulidiidae > Melieria > Melieria crassipennis. Next base: position 106,196,281 of record OY764963.1, on the reverse strand, counting down.
AAATTAAGTACTTGACTTACTACTGCACAGTTAACTGAACAATACTTCAGCGCATTGCAATGGTCGCAGAATTTTAATACCTTATGTTTTTTTTTATATCGTACAATAGGTTATTCCAATAGCAGCAACTCCTGTTGTAGACAAAAAGCAGTAAGTCATATGATTGTAAAGTCGTAATGTTCAATTTGAACTCCATAACAATGTGCGCCCAATTCACTGACTTTCTTGTTTCAGATCTTCAAATCACACACATTGGTTTAGTTCCAATTGCCCAGTTAGTTCAGACGAGGAAAGACGAAACGCCCCACTTCCACCGTACAATCCACGGTTAGCCTGTTCTGTTGTTATTCCGAGACCATTGCCCTGGCTGGATCCTCGAATCCGATTTTACCATGAAACAGCGTAAGTTGTCTAATTTTATGTCATGTAATATGTAATGAATTTTTGCCTTTATTGCTTTTCCTGTAGCTCAACATTTAGGAATATGCACAGAGATGACCTGCTGAGATATAATCAGCAGTATCCGTTCCATGTTCAAGTTGTACCAAACTATGAACGATTTCCAAGGCAGCAAACACTGCCTTACCCAAATTTGGAAATATTTCAAGGTATATAAGGGTTAAATTTTTAGTATTACTCAAGCAAATTTATTTTTAAAATTCAATGAAATTTTCATAGACTAATATCAACGAAAATCACGCTTTACAAGAAAACATTTGATGCGATTGTTTTTATTTTTATTAAAACTTTACAATTTTATTCACGTTCATCATAATAATTAATTATACAAGAAATAAGAACGTAGGTATATTAAAATGACATATGCATACGGATATGTATGAATGTAAAAGTAATTTGAGCATTCAGGGTATTCGTATTGAGCGGCTGTTCGCGGAGCCTGAACACACGCAGCCGTGTTCCTGCGCCAATCAGTGCTGTGTCCACGAATAGGCGTACATGTGCTATATGTAGTGAAATTATGCTAGAATTTCTTTACGACTTAGCGGCTAACTTACGAGCTAACACATACATGCATACATTACTTTTACAACTACAATATTTTTATTGTTTCTCTCATATTTTTTGACTTGGTGTCGCAATGAAAAGTGAGACTTTTTCTTAATGCATTTTTATTTTCTAAAGAAAACTACAAAAAGAAGTGGAATAAAAAACAGAAAAGTTTAATATTTGGCCATTTAATATAGCTTAATATAACTTAAAATGGAAACAAATTTAGCACTTGGATTTTTCGCAGTCAGTGGGAGAATGAGAGAGCGAGAAGGGAAGAAAAACTTAGAAACATTTGACCATTTTGAGATAGAGCCAAAATGTTCGAAAAATAAGGAAACGTGTTTAGGTAGCAAAATGTAAATATTTAGTTGAATATAACACATGAACCGTTCACATGTTAAACCGTTTAATTACAGCTTTTGAAACTTTCCAAAACATTTATGAAAACATTGAAAATTCAATTTGTCAAAATATTAAAAACATTTTCAATAATTTAAAAACTTAACTAAAAAATATTAAAAATTCGTTACATTGAAATTAAATATTAAAAAATTATAACATTGAATCTAGATTAAAAAAATATATATATAATCTATTTAATATTGAAAATAAATATCAAATATGTTTTTAATATTATATTTAAAATAAATATTAAAAATATTTTTTTTATATTTTATATTTAAATATTAAAAATATGATTTTAATATTGAATTGATTAATGTATTTTTAATATTTAATATTAATATATTTTTAATATTTAAAATATATATTCAAAATATTTTAATACTTAAAATAAATATTACAAATAATTTATATTATAAAAATAGTTTTATATTTTCATTATTACATTGGAAACAAATATTTTAAATTTAAAAAATATTTTAAATTTGTTCAATGAAACTAAATAAAAAAATTTGTTTTAATATTTAAACAAATTGTTTAGTATTAAAAACATTTTTTGCTTCTGTAAATTTAAAAACATTTGAATATTAAAGTATATTTTTCTTATTTATTTTCAATATTAAAAACATAAGAATATTTCTTTGTTAAAAATTAAAAAATAGTATACGAAATATGTTTAATAAACAGATAAAATAAATATTTTTCTTAATTATTTTCAATATTACCAATATAAAAATAGGTAAAAAATATTTACAAAATATTTTTAATACTGAAAATAAATATTAAAAATATTTTATCTATTTATTGAAAATATATTTTATAATATTTGTTCAATATTAAATATATAAAAAAATTCGAAATATTTTACAAATATTTTTATATGTTTAATATTTAGTATTTACAATTTTTAATTCCAATATTTTGTATTTATTTATCAAACAAAATGTTTTAAGTAGGTATTTATTTTCAATAAAATAAATATAAAAATATTTTTAAGATAATTTTTATTTATTTTAAATATATATTAGTGTCCGACCGAATATTCGGTTTCGGTTTCGGCCCAAATAAGTGTTTCGGTTTCTGTTCGGCAAAAAAATGATCGAACGGCCGAAACCGAAACTTTCTAGAATATTTTTTACATTTTATTGTGTAGCGAGTGAACAGCAAGAAGGAGTCATTTGGAAGCCACCAATGTAAATAAACTTATTTTTTTGGCAAATAATATTAAATTATTTGATTTTGAATATTAGCGAGTAAGGTACGAATGGGTAATTGTTTTATGTTTATGTTTTTAAAAAATGAATAAATTGTTTTTATACATAAATGAGTATTTATTTATTTATGTTTGTTTATTTGTTCTTTATTTACTTAAAATACAATTCGTTTGTTGAAAAAAATGCTTGATATGGTGATTTTTATTTCAACTAGAAAGGTTCGGTTTCGGCTTCGGCCGAATATTAAAAAAAAAACCGAAATTCGGTTTCGGTTTCGGCCCAAAAAAGTTGTTTCGGTCCGACACTAATATATATATATTTCTAAATATAAAATATATATAAGTGAAATGTACAAAAAAATAAAAACATATATTTTTATAGAAATATTTTTGATGTTTATTTTCAATATTAAAAATATGAAATTATTTGCATAATATAAAAAAATATTTTTAATATTTATTTTCAATATTAAAGATATGAATGCCAGAGTAGATCAAAATTAAAAAAAAATAATTTTTGGAGGAAGCATTGCTTTTTTCGAGTTTTTATAAAAATATATTTGATATTTATTTTCAATATTAAAACTATGGAAATATTTGTTAGAATTTTTTAATATTAAATAAAAATGTAATCTTATTTAAAAAATGTTGTATTTTTAGTTTTTTAATAATAAACATTAAAATTTTCTGTTTATTTAAATAATTTTGTTTTATTGACAAATATTTTTTTCTTTTAAAATTTTTTATTGATATTTTCAATATGGTGTTAAAAAAATTTTGATTTATGAAATATATTTAAATATTAAAAATATTTGTTTGATATGTTTAGTTTAAAATTTCTTACTGTTAATATTTTTATACTTTTTAATATTGATTTTTAACACATAAAAATGTTTTAATAAATAAACAAAAATTATTGTTTCGAATTCTTATACCTTTTAAGTATGAAATTATTAACAATAAAAAATGTAAAACTGAAAATATCGAAAAATTAATTTTTAATATTAAAATATATTTTGAATACAGAGGCATATTTTTAATATTTATTTTCAAGGAAAATAAAAATATCAAACGTTTTTTTATTCAGTATGGAAAATGTTTTTAACATTGGAAATATTTTTGATATTTTGACAACACAAATCACTTCCTTCAGTTTGTGTTCACACAAATATTTACTTTTAATATTTACATTTAATATTTAAACAATGTAATTATTCGATTTGGCACGTGAATGCCTCATACATGTCATGATAGTTATGTTGTTCTAAATTTAAAATATTTCCAGATGAACCACGCTTGCATTCCAGATTGAACAATAGATTTCGAAATGGCGAACACAATTCCTAAAAATGTTGTTTCTATACTTAAGCAGAGGATTTAAAATTCTACAATAACTCAGTTGCATTCGAAGAAAAATGGCAAAAATGTCCTTTTCGTTTGAAATTCGCTTGAAATTGAAATTTTCACGCCATTGTTTTAGATTTTATATAACATTTTATTATTTCTCATACACGCTGAATGTATGCATTTATCGAATACTATACAAGTATATCATATGTATGAAATACAAATATATATCAAATATGGACCACCATACCAGTCATCGTACTGACAAGTGTAGAGCAAAATTCAAACTGTATGCGCTATACTTAGAAACACGATCTATGTAATAATTAAAACTATGTCCTTTAAATATTGAGCAATAAAAATCGATTGATAGTTTTCTATGCAAGACGCCATGAACTGCAAAGAGTCTGTTCAGTTTTAGCATAAAAACCGGACAGTATGCATAAACTTCGTGTATTCATGTCTGAAATATGGTATTTCATAATGAAGAAACAAGCAAACGATTTATTTGACTTATACTTACATAAAATATATTACATAATATGCAAAACACTTAATTATGTAAAACATTGCTATAGTTACAGATTGTTGGTAACTACTTGTGCTGAGCTTGCAAGCTGCTTCAAAACTCCGTGTCTGTGTGTTAAACATTATAGAACTAGTAAAAATAGTGTTTATGTCAAGGTTACGAATTACTTTAACATTAATTCCAAACGTGAACTGCAACATTGTTGTTGTTGTCGCGCTCAGTGTTGGCGTCAATCCCATTCGCCGATGTACATGGTGCGCGGTGTGGGCACGTAGCCGCGCGTCGGTAAGGGCACACGTCCATAGATGCGGTTGTAAGGCGATTCGACTATATCGGCATCTGTAATAGTAATGATTTGTATAAATAAAAATTGCACGATAGTTGTAGATATATTAACAATTATGGAATGCAATGTAAATAAATATTTTGGTGTTAAATTTATGGAAGGGGATTTTGAAAATGATTGGTACTGTCCAAGTCCGCATTGAACGGTTCGTACTTCATTGCATTACATGGATATAAATCGTGCGATCTAGCTGTACATCTGTTCAAGTAGCTGTCTATATATCTATATGTTTCTAGTGAAAAGCCTTAGTCAATCGAAATCAAAATCAGTTTAAGATCGACGGAATTCTTTATGGGACCGATTTTACACGTTTTCGGAGGCTGTAGTGGCTATTCATTCATTTCATTTCATTTTCAGTGGCGATTGCCTTTAAATTTCGAGTGTTTGTTTTGAATTAACCAACTCTTTGGATACATTTTTCAGATAAAGATGATTATTTGTTTTTACTGAAGCAACTTACTTAAGTAAATCACCTTTTGAGTCTTTTTACAATTGATTGGTTGAAAAAATGGTCAAAAGAAATCCATTATTTTTCCAAAACATGGGTCTAGTAATTTGTATCTCTCGTATTAAAAGATAAGATTTCACACTATTGTGTGATTGCATGATTGAGTTTTGATGAAAGATGGATTTCAGTGGCGGATTCAGGGGGGTTTGGGGGTTGAACCCCCCGAAATATTAGGATCGACGTTAAAAATAAAACGAATTTTATAAATATTGAAGAATTACTTTTTGAAACCACCCCGAAATATTTTTCTGAATCCGGCCCTGATGGACATGAATAATATTTTTGGTTCTGATACTATGACATGGGAATCGTGTACTATGAGCTGCTCCCCTACGGCCAAATTTTTAATTCGGACCTGTACTGTCTACAATTGGATCGTTTAAAGGAAGCAATCGTTCAGAAATGGCCAGCATCGACCAATAGGAGAGGAATTGTGTTCAATCAAGACAACGCTAGCCCACACACATCGATAGTGAGTCGCCAGAAGTTAATGGAGCTTGATTGGAAGATTCTTATGCATCAACCTTATAGTCTGGACCTGGCTCCAAGTGATTGCTACTTGTTTCTATCTACGGCAAACGATTTTGCTGGTGAAAATATTGCCTCAAGAAAAGCTTGTAAAAATCGACTGACCCGGTTTTTGCCAGTAGGGACGAGAATTTTTATAAGAGAGACATTAGGTTAGGTTAGGTAAAGTTGACAGTCTTGACAGTATTCTATCAAGTTGTTTAGCCTATATAAGCCAATATGAATTGTGAATACACCTTAGCAAGTTCTAACCCTAACCTACATAATAGCAACCTGCTATTGAACAAAACGGTGCATATTTGAGCTAAATCGGATCATTCCAACTATTCTATATGCATCCTATGTACTATATAGTAATTTAAAAGCCGAAATTCTACAAGAACAATGTCTCTTCCTTTCATCTTTCGTCATTTAAATAAGGCAAAGGACTTATTGACTTTTAATATACAAATGCACATAGCCACACAAACGGACAAAGAAGTGACCATATGGTACATAGATGCCTAAGCCAAATCTTCCCAATATTCAAATATATTTTTCCATGTTCCAGGAAAGATGTTAAAACCACTTATTCTTAATTTGCAATGAAGGGCAAATTCTCATCCCAAAATAAAAACAACAATAATAAAATTATGGTGTTAGCTAGCGTAAAGTTTTAAGCAATTCCATAGATACAAATCAAAGCTAACACTTTGCACTTTTCCCGCTAATACATAAATTAATAAAAAAACCCAACACTGAACAGTATTTGAAACCTTAAAAGCGATATTTTGGGAAAACACAAAATTATATTTACAGCAACAAATAATTTAAAATATTTCCCGAACACCCAGCAAATTGCTTCCGTTGCTGCTTAACCCATCAGTACATGGACATGGATTTCATTTTATACAAATTTTTGGATTTTTTTTGTTTTTGAATATTTGCAACATATGTTGAAATGAAAATTTGTTTTCTGAATACCAAACCGTGAAAATCAGTTGTTAAAAAGGCTAAACAAATAACATCATCCTAACACCAATGGGCTAAAAAGTAGCGGTGAAGTTCCAAGCAACAGTCAACACCGAACGAAAACCCCATAAGAAATTGAACGAAAATTTTTGGCAAACCTAGAAGCCTTTAAAAAATGGAAACTGTCTTTAGTTGGTTCTCGCTCGCTTTTCCCCGTTGGTCATTGTATGTGTACTGGTCGTGGTTGTTGTTGTTACGGTTGCAATTGTCGTCACGAGTTGGTGTTCTTCTTCTTCTTGTTATCGATTATCGTTTTCAATAATCGAGTATTTGAATTTTCTTCAAGCTGAGACTGCGCGGTTTGCGAGGCTTTAAATAACCGTAAATGGATTCCATGTCACTAATGTCAATGCGGCTGCTGGAACGGCCTCGTTCTTGTTGTTGTTGTTGTTGCAAATGATCGCTGTCAATTCGCAATGTCGGTACGTTGGCCTCAACTCTTGTTGGTGATATTTTTCTACCTTGTGTTGTTGTTGTTGTTGGTAGTTTTGTTGTAGTTGCTAATTGTGTTCTGTTTGGCGTCACTTCGTTGTCATTAGAATTGTTGTTGTGATTGTTATTGTTCGATTTGTTACTGTTGTTGTTGTTGTTGTTATTATTGTTTGTCTTAGTGCTATTGTTGTTGACATCTTTCTTGTTATTGTCTCTGTTAATTTTGCAAAAATTTCGTAGCTGTCGCTTTTTGTCATTTCCCAGCGGCGTTGTATTGTTCAGATTTTGTTGTTTTTTTTGCGGTTCGTTGTTAAGTTTCTTGACGTCTGCGACGTCACTGTTGGATTTTGTCACTTTGTTGTCGTTGTTATAGCGTTCGTTTTTATTAGTGTTATTGTTTTTATTGTTGTTGCTGCTGCTATTTTCCTTATTGCCAATAACAAATGCATTGCGTTTCTTGCCCCGCCAACTTGGCGCCGGCAGTCTTGGTTCTTGTGCCATTGTTGTTTTTATTGCAGCGGCTGTTGCCATCGGTTCGGGCAGGTCGCAGTTGCTCACTTTGCGGCCGTGCACTTGTTTGTTGTTCATTATTGATTGTTTTCGTTTAGTCAGCAGTTCGAGTTTGTTGTTGTTGTTGTTGTTGTTGCTGCTGCTGTTCTCGTACATCCGGTTGGCATCGTTGGACTTGCGTAAGCGATCGTAAATGTTCGTGGTGGAGGGCACTTTGCTGATGCGCCTGCGCCCGCCATACATGTACAGCGTGCCTTCCTCGGTCGGCTGCTCGAAGAAGCTTTCGATCGAGAGCGACTTGTGGCGTAGCAAACGCCCACCACCGCCACAATACGTGTCGTTGTCCGCGTCGACGTCGACGTTCGAGTTGTAGTTGTCGTTGGCGTCGTGCCTGCCGCATTGGCGTTCACTACAGTCGCGTTCGGTCGGGAATTGCGGCGGTGTTGGCGAGCGCAGCTGCCGTAGTCGCGTCTTTCTGTCCACGTACTTGTGGGAGCGTTCCGCTGGTGGCAGCTGGTTGAGGCGGTAATAGTATGATTGGCTTGCAGCCGCGCTCGATCCCAAGGCATAGCCGTAGTCATTGTCGTGGTTGCTGAAGCCGCTGTCCGCGCCGCTACTGAGTCGTGGCTTGGGCGGCTGTTGCGTCTGTGTCGGTTTCGTTTTCGGCATCGGTCGGCTGTCCCTGTCCGTTGCCAACTGATGCCGCTTCGGCACTTGCTGCTGTCGCGTGCGCCGCGGCCGTTGCGGCACGTCCCTCTCAAAGTCGTCCAAATCAAAGTCAAACTCAAAGCTGTCGTCATTGTTGCGTTGCTGTGCTTTCTGCTGCTGTTGTTGTATCAGTTCTTGTCTGCTGTCATAGTGCGCATAGCGGCTGTTGTCGTAGAGCCCATTGTCGCCGCAGCTGTTGCGTTGGTTCAGCACGGAAATGTCGCTCTCGCTGCACCATTTGACCACGCCCACGCCACCACCGCTGCCTCCAGCGCCATTGCGCTGCGGCAGTGCGAGCATATCAGTCGACAGCGCGCCGCTTAAGCGCTGATGCATCTGCAGCTGCTGCTGACTGAGACTGCGCGACGGTCGTGCCGGCTGCACTGCGCCGAAGAGCGGCGCGAGCGTGTAGCAGCTCATGCAGTTGCAACTGCTGCTGTCGGCGCCCACACGACTATCCGTGCCGCGTCGCCTTCTCGCCGCCAGACGAATGCGATGCGGCGAGACGGCTTGCTGCAGCTCGCGACTCACGTGACGTGTGTGTGCGCGTGCGGCACGCGTCAGTGGCGGCAGCTGCTCGCGCTCAGTGTTGCCCTCTTCCAGCGCCACGCCAACGCCAGCTGCGCCAGTGGCAAAGTGCGGCGCTTGACAAGCGAATACGTCCACTACGCCGGACGGTGCTAGCTGCGGGCGGCGCATGCAGTTGCGGCCATGGTGTCGGCGGTGGTGATGGTGGTGGTGGTGGTGCGGCTGCTGCTGTTGGCGCTGTTGCAGCGGCGCGGTCGGTGGCTGCTGCAGCTGCAGCTGTTGCAGTTGCTGCAGCTGTAGCTGCGTCTGGAATTGTCGTTCACGGTCAGCGACATAGTTGCCGTTAATCGTATGTCCGAGTCCGTGTCCGTTCGTGCCATGGGCCGCGTCCACCGGCAGCAGCGGCACGGTGGACAGCAGCGGCGTCAGTGATTGCGGTTGACTGAGTGCGTGGTGTTGGTGATGGTGGTCCATGAGAAAGTTGGTTGTCGCCGCCGTGGCGGACATCTGACTATAAATACCTATGCCGCTCTCGTAGCTGCGCGTCTGCCACATTTGGTGTTGCTGCTGCTGGTGATGGTGGTGGTGGGCCGCGGCGGCGGCCGCTGCTGCAGCCGGATGGTGATGGTGTACGGCGTGTGCGGCGGCGGCGGCCATCATCTGTTGCTGCTGAATGTGATGCGGATGCATGTGCGGCGGCGGTGGCGCATGCATGGCCGGATGCAATGTCGGTGCCGACGAGATGTGAATCATTGAAGCCTTCTTTTGGGTAAGGGTGTTCAAGTTGCCGTTGTTGTTGCCGTTGCTGATGCCATTGGTGCTGACAATGCTGTTCGGATGGCTGTTGCCGCCGCCGTCTTTGTGATCCTTGGACGGTTTCGACGATTTGACAAAGTTGGGAACGCGTGCGCGCAGGCCGCAATAGTACGGATCATCTGGAAGAGACGAAAGAGGGCGGCGAGAATATGTCAAAGCGATGATTACATGTGGAAGTTCATATCGTTTTTGCTTACCATATTTTTTGTTGTCTTTGCCTTTGTCCGATTTGCCGCGTGACAATTTGATTCGCGTGTCCACTTCAATGTCGTCATAGTCAGGCTGGGAGAGTGAATAATATATGAACATTTATGAAAGAAAAGTAACAAAACATGGGTGTTTTAATGTTTAAAAGAGGCCTAAAAGTATGCTGCGGTAAGCCAGACAGCATCATTATGAGTGGAATAACTAGTAAGAACTGCTAATGTTGTAGCATAGTTCTAGGAGTATTTTAAGGTGAGAATAGTTAGCGACGTGTCAAGCAGTGACGTGTTGCTGATGCTTTAGGAGTTGCAAAAAAAGTGAAGGGCAGAATAAAGTTTTCTTTGGGAATCTAACTTTCAGTGATTTTGCTGTGGTATCACAATTAAAGATTTCACTATGGACTTTGGCTAAGGTCGAGTAAACACAGTGACAAAGTTATATTCATGGGGCACATTTCTTTGTTATTTTTTTTAAACAGAAAATCTTGTTATTTATTGGAGCTGTCAGTGCCAAACGGTACACAATTGACAGTCCATTTCGATGGTTGGCGCTATTCACTTCAAGCGTATTTAAATAATAGCAGTTGTTGCGTTCAGTCTTGGTTCAGTGAAGCGACTCGTATCAGACCTTGAAATTGCAGTAAACATTTTAAAGAAAAGACGGGCTGCATAACTGTTGATTGGTTACCCAATGGTAACCAGCAATTGACAGCTGTAAATACTTGTCTGTTTGATTGACAGCAGTACGGAATACCAATGTTATTAGAAAGGGGACTGATCACTGAAGAAGGCGACTGAGGCAACTCAGTACCGACTAATGAGGTTATGATTTTTTTAGTTAGGAAAATAATCTCAAATTTTAATGAAATTTGATTTTAAAAGAAATTGTAGAGAATTTTCTAAGAGTGTACTTATTAAAAAAATTATAATTTAGTAAACATATCTGAAAACAGCAGTTTTTGACATTTGAATTGTAAAGTTCTCATATTAAGTTTTCCACTTTGGTCCTAACATATAAAAGCATCTGAGTCTTGCTTGCCATAATCGTAGCTGACAAGTTGCTTTATCGATCCCAGTTGTTAGGGAGGAAAGCCAATAGGAATTGCGCTACGAACGCACGTTTCTCCCTCTTGCAACCCGCTAGCCGATTTGTACTCCCCAACCACTCCTACAAAACCCAACCCGTCTTCCACTGCCCCTTTACGTACCTTCGGTATGATGTCATGTGCGTAGATATTGTCGCGCGGCGGCAATTTCGGCGGCTTCTCGCTGCGTTTGTGCGCCAATTGTTGTGTCTGCAGTAGCAGTTGCTCACGCGTGGCGGCCACATGTCCGCCACTGCTGCCGTTGCTGCCGCCGTTCAGATGCATGTTGCCATTAGTGCCGTTTGACTGGGGCTGCTGTTGCGACTGCGGCGGCTGGTGGTGATGGCCGTTGCTGCCCGCACCGAAGCCGGAGCTGCCCGAACTGCCGCCGCTGCCGTTGCCGGCCACACTGTACGGATCCTCGTCGGGTATGGGTATTCTGGGGCGATTCTTGATGTCCACCATGGGGCGTTGCACTGTAATAACAATGTTATTGGTGTATTGTTGTTGGCAACTACAACGCGGGCATAAATCAATAATTGCAATTGCGGCCGACAAACGAAATAGAAACATTTCCACAAAATGCAAATGCAATTGGTCGCTGCTGTCGTTGGTGGCTACATTGTTGTTATTGCATGGAGGGAGCATCGTTGGGGCTCAACGTTGTTTGTGCGTGCTTAGCGCTGACAACTGCAAAGTGCGTTTTATTGCAACGTTAAGTTTTGGGTCTTTTTTGAATTATGAGCGCGCATTGCGCAGACAATGCGAATCGAAGCGACTCGAGGCGCACAATAGCGCGGCGCATCTTTGGAGTCGGTGGCTGCGTGTGGCGAATGGTTAGTGGCCTTGTTTCAGTTCGCCTTCTGAGCGCACCAATGTGACACTTTGACATTTTGCAAAAAACACAATTTGCCTATGCAACAGTTTAGCTAAGATGGCAGCAGCGTTTGAAGCGGCTGCAGCCGAGCCGCTTCTATAAGTTTTTCTACACAATCACAACCTTGAACTGGCTGCAGTGCACATTGCAAAAACAAAACCAAAGACCTTATAAATACAAACTCGAATGAAAACAAAAACAAAAATTACGCGCAGCAAAACGAGCAGCAAAACAAGGCAGCAATAACCATTCACCATGAATCTGAATGTGCAATCTGCAGGCGGAATGCATGTAACACCAATACAACAACAACAACAATAGAGCAAAGCCCAAATCGCTACTCACCGAGTGGCAATTTACTTTTCAGCATATCCATCGCAACCACGTTCACAATGAGCACCCATATGGGGCACTCCAAAATGTCAGACTCCGACTTGACAAAGGCCACTGCCGACAGGCACTGCGTCTCCAAGCGTCGCCGATCGGGATAAGCGCGGCGCAGCTCACGATTGACATTCGATTGAAATTTTTTCATATCGAACAACTGTGTACAATGAGAGTTGTAAGACATTTTAAATATTTATAAAATATTTTATACAAACTTTAATGTATTATTTTATATTAAATACCTTGACTATTTTTTCGCTTTCGAGCGCTTGATTTGGCAATTTCAATATATCGGCACCGATGGATGTCTCTTCGCTTGCATTGCTCGCTGTGCTCTTCACATAGACATTGCTTTTTGCATAGCGACGAACCAGTATGTTGCCGGCGTCGTCCATTTTGATTTTCACGCCCTATAAAAGAAATAATTCAATCGTTCTTTATTTATACAAATTGGAAAAAAATTTTAACAAAATTTCAACAGGGTTTGTCATTGCCCGAAGTGATGATGTTGAGAAGAAACAATTATTCAGTGAATGAAATTAGTGAATAATATTCCAGTAAATTTACAAAATTATTATATCCAATTAAATGAAATTATTCTTATATTCAAGAATAATTTTTTAAAACTTTACGTAACTTCCATCCTAAAAGTACACACTTTAATATCAAATCAATAAAAATGGTTGACAAGTATTTCATTAACTCGGGACGATAGTCTTTGCCGCTAGATGCCGTTTTAAGTTATAGGACAGTGGGCTGAAAAGTTTACGACCTCAACATGAAAATGGCAGCACTCGTGAACAAAAGTTGGGGGAATCTCTTTGCGGGTCTTTCGAAAGGTACTCGTCGATATTTGAGTAATTTTGGATGCACAAAACTTACTTCACAATGCTAATGTTAGTGTTTTTGTGTAAATAAAAAAACCGAGTATAAAGCAGACATTAGATATTTGTTTTAGAGAGAAATAAAGACGAGTTGTACGCTCTGTACAGGGACTTTGCAGCATTATTTATCACTGAATTTAAGCGTTGAACGTTCGGAACGCCCAAAAACTGCACTAGCACTGACAATAAAATCACTCAAGTTCCACAAATGATGGTAGGAAAACGTCGAATTAAAGTGAAAGAGTTAGAAAAGGCTATGAACATGTCCAAAGAAGGCGTTGGCGCTAGAATTTTCAAGCGGTGCTTCTTCAAAGTGAACACAAATTTTCAATGCCCTCAGGAAGGCATATTTTGTGCAATTTTGTTTGTCCATATTTGAAAAGTTTTTTTGTCTCAAGTTTCTAGCTTAAGTCTCTAGCTGTCTCTATGTTGGCGATTGATTCTCTGCACATGTGCCAAATTCAAGTGACATTTAAGTATTCCGTATTGAACAATACAGCAACGTGGCGGCGCTTGAGAAGGCAAACAAGTGTTCGTTGCCTAATGGGCGTTGCTTGTATCGCCGACTCAAAGCGTGCTTACAGCGCAACAGGGCAAGGTGACAACCACCAGCCCGCCACTGTCAGTTTTGATTTACTATTTTGAATTGTATACATAAAAAGTCATATTTTTTTGGCTTTCGTGGGAGGCCAAAAATGCGTAAGTATTTGATTTTAGCTTTGAGTTGGTTTGTTCAGCGCTGCGTTTGTTGGAGTCATTTGTCACTGCTGCCACATGAACAACGTGATTTATCTCTGCATCAAATCAAACACTGTAAAGGAATTTGTTGTTGTTTTAATTGATTATAAAGCTGCATGCAATTGAATTATTAAGTTCATACGCGTCAATATTTCCAGTTAGAACATTTTTATGTCTGTTAGTTATAAGAGATTTATTGTTTGAATTTGTCAGGTGTCATTAGAAGTGTGTTGCTTACTTAATTTTAGTTAAGTTGAACTTCTGTTTAATTTCCAAGGCAATACACATAAGGTATTTAAAAAATGTCTAAATCGATTTAAGACAACGTTTTATTCTTACCTGCCCAATATGACGTTTGAACTCTTCGGTCTTTTGATCACGCATTGGATTATCAAAGCCACACAAGCCGATACTGCAAAATAAAGTAAAAAATTGGGGAAAAAATTAGGTTTTGAAGCAAAAATAATGTAGCTTATACAAACTTAGCCTAATTTAATTAAAGTTACATGGCAATAATTTCAATTAAGTTGCATAAATCAATCCTTGCTGTCAATGTTTTACTCGATCATACTAAAACTCAAATGAATATGTAACAAATTAATTATTTTCAACGTAACGAGTTACTCAACAATTATGTAAAGTAAGGTTGTCAGAATTTTATTTGAGTTAAGTTAAACTAAGTTAATGAAACCCCATTAAAAAAAAAACAACTTCAAAGAATTAGTTGAGTTGTTTATGGGGGTTTAATCAACTTAATTTAATCTAATTCAAATCAAGTTCTAACTAAACTTGAAATAAATTTTATTCAATTATGACTTAACTATGTATGCTAAGCCAGACTCAAGTAAGCCATTTTTTATTGCAGTCTCCAATTTAACCCGATCCATTAAAACATAACTTAATACAAATTCATTGAATTTAACTAAACACAACTCACTTCAACTCAACTTTTCTCATGTTAATACTTAACTAAGTGAGATCCCTGTCAAAACCGAATTGAATTTTACCCAACAAATTAAACTCAACATAAATGTGCTTAATTAAACCCGATTCAACAAATCATAATTTCATTTAACTCCACTGAACTTAATTGAACTCACCTAAACTGAAGGCAACCCAACTTGAATTTAATTCAATGTCAATCAACTTCATCTCAACTCAACCCAACTTTAACTTAACTCAATCAAACTCTAACTCAACCCAACAAATCTCATATCAACTAAACGCAACTCAACTAAACTAAACTCAACTCAATTCAACTCAACTAAGCTCAACTCAACTCAGTTTTACTCAGCTCAGCACTCAACTGATCCAAAAAAACTGAACTCCACTGAACTGAACTGAACTGAACTCAACTCAGCTCATCTCAACTGAATAAAATTTCAATTAAAATTAATTCAACTGAACTTTAACTCAACTCAATCCAACTTTATTTCGACTCCCTTCAAGTCAACTTAACCCAACCAAACTTCAATTCAACCTAATTTTTACTGAACCCAGCTTAACTTTAACATAACTCAACTCAACAAAACTCAAATCAACCCAACTCAACTCAACTCAACGCAACTCAACACAACTCAACTCAACTCAACTCAACTCAACTCAACTTAACTCAACTCAACTCAACTCAACTCAACTCAACTCAACTCAACTCAACTCAACTCAACTCAACTCAACTCAACTCAACTCAACTTAACTCAATTTAAATCAACTCAACTTAACCCAACTCAACTTAACTCAATTTAACTCAACTCAACTTAACCCAACTCAGTTCAACTTAACTCAAATCAACCCAACTTTAACTAAATTCAACTTCAACTTCATTCAACTTTAAATCAACTTAATTTCAACTCCAATTCCAATTCCAATTTGACTTAATACAGGTTAAGATTTCAGTGAATTTCAAAGTCAAATCAACTAAATTATTTAGATTTTTAATTTCAATTCTTAACCAGCAGTATCCCTAATCAACTCAATTATTTCGATTTTCATTTCAATTATTAACCAGCAGTATCCCTAATAAGACTAAATTCTTCTAAATAAACTCAACTGAACTCTGTTAAACTTAACTCAATTCAACAAAACTTAACTCTAACTAATTCTTACTAAACTACAACTTACTAATTTTAATCAGTCCTACTCAATTTCACTTAACGGAAAGACAAATAAATTCATTCCTTCTTTACTCTAATCACCAGTCAATCGAATTCAAAATCAAAATTCAGTAAAAAATCTGATGGAAATAAAAATAATAATAATTATTATTATTCTATTATCACTCACACAAAAGCGCTCAACATTCTGTATTCCTGATTAAATTACTTCAACTCATACAAAGTCTTTCAACACTAAGCTTAATTCCCAAATATTCTTTATTCTAATCTCCACTCAATCAAAGGCACTCAATATTCAGCAAAAATAGAATTAAGGCTCAATATAAATATCTGCAAATATTCCAGCTTCACAGCACTCAGTTATATTGAACTCAACTGCAGGGAACTTAATTCATGTCAACTTCACTCTACTCATTTGATTGACTCAACTCCATTGTGATTAATGACAACTAATTCAATTGATATCGATTGTTGAATCAACTCAATTGAAAGCCATCAATTTTGTGTACTTAAAATTCGTAAGCAAAGTAAATCAACACAAGCAAAACAAATCAATTTAATGTTTCTAAACGAAATAAAAAAAATGTTAACAAATTTGGCACACTTCTATGATGACTCATTCAACGTTATGCTGTTGAGTCGAAATGCAACGTGCAACAATTTGTTATACACTTAGCGGTACATGCAGCAACCAGAAAGAACAACAACAACAATAACAACAAATCGAATTATATGCAACAATGTAACAATGTGTGTCAAAAAGTGCGACAACATTTGCACATTTACCGTTTGCGAAAGACCCAACTTACGCCAACCCGACCACTGTCAGTCAGTCAATTAATGAGAAAAACAGTAACACCAACAACAACAGCAAAACAAACAAAATACTGTAAATTGCCATAAGTTGCACTTGGCGGCGCCACATTCAAACGCTTTAATGACTACAAAACGCTTGACAAAAACAATCAAACCGCAATGCACAAACCACTGCACAAGCAGAATTGGCAAACAAGTAAAAGAAGTAAAAATTGGGAAAATGCGCGCAGGTCATTAGAAGCACAAAAGGCGGCCGCCGACGAAATTTACATTCATGCGGCAAATGACTGGACAAAGCAGTTGAAAAGTGCATAAAAGGTGTGAATGATTAATGCAGCATTCCTGAACATTTGACCGCATTTGAATTTTTATAAAATTTTTTGTTTGCGTTGTTTTTGTAACACACACTTGGCTGGCTGATGCATGTGGCAAGGCGGCAGCAAATGCTGGCGGACTCAGCCGGCACGACACAACATTTCGGCAACGTTCGCATAGCAAATCGGGCCAATCAGATATCGAAAAGTGCGCTGGCGTATGCGGTGCAGTGGTGTGGTGTGGCTTGGCGAACGTGAGCGCGTTTGCACTGCGCGTGGCTGCGGGTGGGTGCGAATTTATTGCTCGCTTCAGTGCATTAATTACAACTTGTTCTCGCAATGTATGACTGCCTTCGTATGTACAGTGTTCACTTGGCGCACAATTTATTGATGTTAAGTTATAAAATGACTAAAAAAATATTGTAAATTTAAACAATGTTGTGGTGATTGGAACGTGCAAGGTTTAGCACTGAGTGTGGCGGAATTTGGCAAGTTGGCGGTTTGGCTACAGTGGAATTGGCATTGGAACATTGGGGCGTATGAGTAATGTGCACCAATGCAAATAAAGATTTGTGAAATATATTTTATTTAGTTACTTTTTTAAGAATACCTACATAAACGGGGTGAAAATAATTTTATAAAAATATTTATAAATATATGAAATCCCAAAAAAGATTTTTATTCAATTAAAGTTTCATTATGTAAATTATTTTTTTAGCTGCTAACCACAAAATTGTTTTTTTAAAAATAGGTTTTAAGCAGAAACTAAGGTTGCTAGTACTTTTTTAACCGAATAGTGCTCAGCGTGACCATATTGTCACACCAAATATGCACTCAAAAAATTAATTTTTTTAATTATGAATCATAATAAATCGATCAAAACATGTTTTCGCAAAGTTAGAAAAAAATAATTCTGGCACAATCGGCTAAAAAAAATAAATAAAATTATTACAAATAAATGAATAATTTTATTAAAAATCGTCTTCTTCTTCTTATTCTTCTTTTGTTGTGTGGAAATTTTCAAAAATTGTTTTCCAACGTAGTTTTTAAGCAACAACTATGGTTAGGTTGGGGTATGGTGGCAGCGCTGGCGCCTCACATAGACTCAATGGTCCATAGTACCATCGCATACGTCTGAGCCTATGACATCTGTTATGGACTAAGCCCGTTGTTAATACTTTTATGGCATTTTCGAAAGGTCATTGCTCTTTCAAAGAGGTTTCTGCCAAGTCGTGCAGCGAACCAAAAAAGACACTGCCCATGATTTTCGTCCAGCGTCACTACCCTTTCTTGGCCATCGGTTTTTCTTTCTCGGGTTCCAAACAGTGCTTGCAGAGGTTTGACTTGACTAGCTTCAGCCGAAAGGCCTGTGCACCTATTAGACAGTGGCCTGTTGTCATACCTATCTCTTTAATCTTTAATCAAAATATTTTACTGATCCCACAATTTCTCAGTTCTTCCCACTTCTTAGCCGAAGTTGCCAGAACTTTATTATTTATCAGCAACTATGATTTTTTAAAATTTTTAAACAAGAAAAAGTATTGTATTTCTTAAAAAATATTTAAATTTGAAAAAATCATTAAAAAATATAACAACCCATTTAATGTTTAGTTCTATTTAATACTTTCTCTCTTTGCTCTCCTACAAAAAGTGCTTTTACATCTTACAGCGAAATACTTTGTTTTATTTATCAAAAATAAAAAGTATAATAAAATATTCAAAGTACCGACTTATCACTAAACACAGGAAATTCCTGTGCTATATTTATGTTTACAAAATTAGCTTCGAAAGCTTCAAATTGATTGTTTAATAATAGCATTCCATCATAGCAATACAAACACCAACAACAACAATAAAAACAAATTAAATAACCATGTCAGCAGAATACAGCCAACAAATGATGTTCTAAGGTCGAAAATTGCCTTTGAGCGTGGCGTGAAGTACCCATAAACCTCAAAAACCACAACAAAGGCAGACAAGACAGAAGCAAACTTATTAGCAAAGTTATAAACATAGAAGTAGTAAGAGACAAAGTGTGGCAGCCAATAAAGTGGAATTACAGCAGAATAGTGAAAATGTTGGCAGAAAATATGAAAAATCATTCAATATGAAAAGTGAAAATACCAAAGCAAATTGTTTTTGTGAAATTTGTGCTGAATTCCAAATTACTCTCTCAAGTCTGTTGGAGTAGAAAAAGTTATTTGCTGTAGCATGTTAACCCATTTGTATTCAATCGGTAGGAGAGAAATTTCTAGGCATTGACATAGAACAAGAATAGATACATTAAATTTTTGAAGTGCGCTTTGCATTGCTATGAAACCAGAGCTGTCACTCCACTGAATAATTGGCGCGACAGCTTTGAAAGTAACCTGCAGTGAGCCGCTAAAGCAGTGAGATCTGAGCTAGAAACCGTTGGGCGCAACGATAATTGAATTTGTTGTTCTTGATCCCAGTTTGTTTCTTAAATAAATATTTTGCGTTTGTTGAGATTTACTTTTATTTCAAACTCAACGGGAATTGTTAAGTGAATTGTTAGTAGGTAGCAAATTCAGAGCTGTGCTTGGGATTAGAAGAATTATAAAGCTTATTATTGGTTAACTTTGTTTATTTTTCTCTTCATTATTAATGCTTAAAACTATTTGATTGATTTTTTTCCACTTTTGTACATAACTTAAAATTTTCGTGAAATTTTGAATCTTTAAGTTAAAGTTGAGTTAAAGATGAGTTAAAAAATAATAAGTTGCAATTTATGGAATTTTTATTAGACGTACTGGAGGCCTAGTGGGTGTGTACTAGGGGGCGAGCCAAGATTATTTGTGGACTTTTACGAGTCGAAATGTGCATGTCAGTCCACTTTATTTCAGTTTGAGTCTTATATGCATTTATAGAAAAAGTAAGTTTAAAACTAGTTCATAAAAGTTGACGTGGTATGGTGCATAAAAGTCAATCAAAGTGGAATCAAATGTTTTCTCTGATTTTGTTTGCTTTTATAAGCCCAAGAAACACTCAGGCGATGGCCTGTACATGCTTGAACATTGTGTTGATTCTAGATAGACAGATAGGTAAGGGGAATAGAATGTTGTCGGAGGAACTTATGAACATCGAATAAACGAACAATGAGCTGTATTGGCTCTTTAAAGATATGGAGGTGGCACAACGAATCAACATTAAAAGGCTACGCTGGCTTGGCCATGGCTTCCTTAAGGACAATGAAGCTCTGGTGAAAAAAATGTTCAATGCGGTAATTCGAGGTCGACTGCGACGAAGGAGATCGTGTCTCTGATTGGTGTGACCAACTGGAGAAGGCGCACTCAAAGCAGAGGTGCCTGAAAAGAACCTTCCCGGTAGGCCATAACCCGATAACGGGTTGTTATGACCAGTCAAGTAAGTACTTATCGACATCTCTTTTGAATTTATTGAGTTTTAGGGAATATATCCGCGGGCGCCTATTCCATAGTCGCATGGCACGTTTAAGAAACAAATCCTATCATTCCAACTGAAATTTTTCGTAATTACGCCTTGTTGCCAGCTTAAAGTTGTGTTAGTCTTTAACCTGACGTTGCTAGAACAACATTAAAACTAATTTCTCAAACCAAAAACCAACACTTCACTACTGTCGTCTGCCGCTGTCGCGTCGAGTCGAGCAATGTGTTGAAAGCAACAATTTTTCCAAGTAGTTAACCTATGTTTAAACGTCAGTTAGTAAACTTTAAATATTTTATTTTCAACATGAAATTGTTGTTGCAGCAGTGATTTATTGGTCAGACAGTGTAGCTGCTTTGACTGTGGCAGCAAGTCGCAAGTGGCAAATGGCTCACGATGGCACCGCCGCATTGAAATGTATGTCAAAGTTTCGCTGCGTTCTTTGCCATGTGTGGATGTGCTTCTTTGTCTGACTGTCTGTACGAGTGTGCATGAAATTTGTTGCAAATGATTGCGTTCAAGGTTGTTGGCCACTTTGACTTCTACGTCTTCATGCGCTTCGGTGTATCTATTACAACGTTCTTGACTTCGCATCGCAGGCCCAGTGAGTTGTTCGAGACGCTGCTGTGGCTGTTCCAGCACATCTAACAAAACACTTACGGAGCAACTTGCAGCGGCACACAGCCGCTGAATCGCATCGGTG
Organism: Melieria crassipennis; assembly: GCA_963668005.1. NCBI lineage: Eukaryota > Metazoa > Arthropoda > Insecta > Diptera > Ulidiidae > Melieria > Melieria crassipennis. The sequence goes on along the minus strand of OY764963.1, from coordinate 106,174,848 downwards.
TGTGGCATTTAAACGCATCGTTAAATTCGAAAACAACAACGTCTTCGACGTCGGTGTCGGCCGACGTTGTTGTTATCAGTTTCCTACGCATCGCGCACCCATCATTGCCATCGTCGGCGCAACAGCGGCCCCATCAAAATGTTCTTCTCATAATTAATTTGTTAATGAAATGCGCATTTTCGACTGTTATTAGTGCTCGAATTGAGAATTTTTGTTGTTGTCTGCATTAACTATGGGCGCACCAGTTCGGCTGTCAGCTGGAATGCTTTGCAATGCGAGGCAAAGGCAAACGGGCAATGTTTTTATGGCGCGTTTTTATGGCCATGCAAATTTAATTTTAACCATAAAATGAGGCATTTTATGGCGTACACTGGTCTAAAAATTATCTGGTAAATTTTTAGGCACTAAATTTTAGTGTGTGCGCGTGTTTGTTTATGTAACTTTTGGCTACGTTTAAAAGCTGGCCAAGTCATTGAGCAGGTTTTGGAGTTTTGAAACATGAATTTATATTTAGAATTCGAGAATCTTTAATTCAACTTTTACTTATTGCAACAACAACAACAACAACAAAAACAATAACAACAACAACAACAACAACAACAACAAAAACAATAACAACAACAACAACAATAACAACAAGTGAACAAGTGTCTGCTGGCGCGCTAAAAACAAGTTTCAACAAAGGAATTGTGCAGATAACTGCGCGAAACCACAAAACTGCAACAACAACAACAACCACAATGGCGAATTGCAATCATACAACAACAATAGTAACAACAACAAGGAGTAGAACTTGCACAGCAGCAACCGCAGCAGACACAACAACAACAAGCAAAACACGCCGAAAAATGCTAAACGAGAACGTCAGCGAAGCGTAAACAACGACAGGCATAAGGCTGCAAATGAAAACGCTTTGCCTCAAATTACTACAACAAAAGTTAAAAAAATTACAAAAAACAACAATAACAACAAAAAGTAACAACAGCAACAGAAAGAGCAGCACCGACTAAAGCGTTTCTACAGCTGCAGTCCAGCAGCAAAACACAGCAACAACAACAAAAACAACAGTTGTGAACTGCGCTGTTGTTGTGGAGCTCCGTTTGGCCTGAGTGGAGCTGGTGGACTGGTAAGCGTGGATTGGGTTGCAAGGTCGTCCAGTGTTAAATGGGCGCGCGCGTGCAGTCCACGGCTGCTACGACTGCAACAACAACAGCCAGGCTGGTAATAGTAATAATCAGCATAATGGCAACAGTCAGAACGGCAGCCGCAGTTGTGGTCATAAGCAGAACAACAGTGGCAAAAGCAAACAGCCGCAAAGCAGCGGCGGACAGCAACAAATGCACCAGTCAGTCAGTCAGTCAGCCAGCCAGTGAAAAAACGCCAACTAACAGTAAGGTGGAGGGGCGTAATAACCAGTCGCGCGACTGACAACCGAAGTGCTTAACCCTCAAGTGCTTTGAGCACTAAACAATTTTGTTATATTTGTTTATTAAATTTCGATTTTATGAATTAACTTGTAATTAAATTTTCGATACTTTGAGGCACCCGATGGACTCGATCCGTGTTTTTGTAAGAAAGATTTTATTCTTACGACAGCGAGATTTCAGGCGGATGATCCTAAAAACAAAAACCTAAATTTTTGAATGACACCGAAATCCATCCCCGAAAAGTCGAAAGCTTTTGGAATATAAACAGCAGCGTGAGTGACCTTTGCTCCTGAGTGAGTATATTTTAAGATACACTCGGCATTTCAACGTTAGTTAGCCATTCGAAAGCTAAAGTCAGTCAGTAGCGTGTAGCGTGCAGCAAAGTGACCAGAGTGGAAAAGTTTAAACTTGTTTTACCACGCCTAAATGCATTTTATAGCATTTTGTTAAGCTTTTTTCATGCGTTTCTTGTTTTGGGTTTTGCATATTAAAAGCATATAAAATTAACAAAAAAAAAAACATAATAATATATTTAACTAAATAATTTTGTATGTCTGTTGTTGTGCTATTTTCAGCTGCTACATCAAAGCTATGAAAATCGTGAATATTTAATTTGCGTTTAAGTTTGTTTGGCCATTTTTTTATTAAATGAGGTTAGATACGAAGAATTTGACTAGAATTGGCATAAAATGCATCGCAACAAAATCGAGCCATTTTTAAAGCGGGGTGTGACTGGTGATGAAAATTGGATCACTCACGACAACTTTAAGCAGAAACCCTCGAATGGCGGTGAGCTGTCAGAAGCGGTGGCCAAGCCAGGATTGACGGTCAGAAAGGTTTTGCTGGTTATTTGGTGGGATTCGCAGGGAATCATCTATTATGAGGTGCTGCCCTAAGGCCAAACTCTCAATTCGAACCTGTCAAAAATTGGACCATCTGAAGGAAGAAATCGTTCAGAAGCGGCAAGCTTTGGCCAATAGGCGAGGAATTGTGTTCCATTAGGACAATGCCAGGACCCACACACATCGATAGTGACTCGTCAGAAGTTACGGGAGCTTGGTTGGGGATTCTTAGGTATTTACCGTATACATAGGTTGGACCTGGCACCAAGACCTACCACCACCTGTTCTTGGATACGGTGAATGATTTCGCTGGTGAAAAATTGCTTCAAGAGAAACTTGTAAATGTCAGCTTTTTGCCAATGAAGACGAGGGTTTCTATGAGAGTATCAAATTGAAATTTAAATTTTTAAATAAAATAAAATAATATAAAATAAAAAAAAAACAAAATAAAATAAAATGAAATGAAAAAATAAACAATAAACAAACAGGGTGGATTTCTAGATAAATAAATAAATAAATTAATAAATAAAAAATAAATTAAAAATGAATTGATTAATAAATACATAAATGAATTGCCTATATAAATAAATAAACAAATAAAGTAATAAAAAAAAATCAATTAATAAATAAATAAATAATTAAATAAATAAATGAATAAATATATATATATATATACATACATATATACTATAATTAAAATAAATACAAAATATAAATAAATGACTGAAATAAATAAATAAATAAATAAAATAATTAGTTAATTAATAAATAAAAAATAAATACATAAATGAATGAATAAACAATTGAAATCAATATACAGTACTTTTCGTTTATAACGAACCCGTTTAAAGCGATTTTCCGCCTAAAACGAACCAGTTTCAAAAGTACGCGCTGTATGTTTTCGCTTATTACGGACCCTTTTTAAAGCGAACTTTCGGTTAAAACGAACCATTTTGCCCAGTCCCTCGAAGTTCGCTTTAAACGAAAAGTACTGTATATCATATATACATATATCAAACATGTAAATCAATAAATAAATAAACCAATAAATAAATAATTGAATAAATGAATCAATAACAAATTAAATAAATTAATCAACAATTAAATAATAAAAGAAATAAAAAGTATATAAATAAATAAAAAATAAATAATAAAATAAATAAAAAATAAATAAATAAAAAAACTAAAAAATTACAAGGTATTTTTTTAAATGTACTTTAAATTTGTAAATAAAATAAAATAAAATAATAATAAATAAATAAACCAATAAATAAGTAATTAAATAATTGAATAAATGAATAAATAACTAATTAAATTAATAAATTAATCAACAATTAACAACAAAATAAATAAATAATAAAATAAATAAAAAAATAAATAAAAAATAAATAAAAAACTAAAAAATTACAAGGTATATACCTCTTGGAACAATTTTGGCGCCCGTATTATAATTTCAGTTAAAAGTATTCTTACTGCTTTAACGGTTTTTTGAAGTTTTTGTTGGTTGTGGCAACTAAATTTCGGAAATCAAAAATTATTTTTAATTGCTGTCTTTGAATGCATGACAGCAATGCGAACCAGCAACACGAATACAAACATATGAAAAGCCAAATTTCCGGTTGCTGTAGGTGTGAAGAAGGTCGCAGCGATAAACAGAAGTGGGCACTCAAGCGAACAAGTAGTAGCCGTGAATGAAGTAGCAAAAAAAATAAACAAAAATTAAAAATAAAAAACAAAAAAAATATGCAATACTTGTATAAAATTTGGCAACAAATGCTTCAGTTTTGAACATTTAAAATAGAAAAAAATCCATTGATTTGCCTAACTTGGATTTTCCTCTCATTTTCTGAAGAAAATTACAAAACTATGCGATGCCACAATTTAAATAAAAACCAGCTCCAGTACCTTAACTACACGTCGCGTGCATGTTGTGTCACCATAAATTATGGCATTCAATATTCAACAACAAAATTGCATTAGTTGGTTTTCTGAATTGTCGGGCGCTTGCATTGCTGAACCTTGACGAGCCTTAAAAATGGGCGCCAACACTGTCACATTACTATTTTTTGTTATTTCTTTTTCACTTATCATTGCAGCGCAACAGTCACACAGTCGCACAGTCACTGTCGCGTCCAGTTTTCGCCATTAGTTAAAGTTTAGCAGTTGGTGCAGTTGTTGGTCGCTTTTGGCGGTGATTTATGATTTGCACAAATCAAACAGCAACGCCCACGGCCATGTTGCGGACGTAAATTGCGTAAAAGACAGCAACGGCAGCAGCGTCACTGACAAGTCAAAGTTTTCAAGTTGCCAATGGTGTTGTTGTTTTTGGCTAGCAAACCCAAACAAGTATGACTGATCGATATGAAAATGTCATTTATTGATTTCAATAATTTTGACAGGCGCCAGCGGCGTGATTTCCTTGCATTGTTGATCGATTGCGGCCACCAAGTCCAAAAATATCGAATATAGTTTGTATTTAGGCGGTGAAAGAAAACAAAAGCAAATAATAGACACATTTTTTAAGGTCATTTTAATAAATTTGCATAGATAAAAGACAAAAAAAATTTAGAGAAATATACTTTTGTATAGGTTTTTTTCAAAGAGTCTATGTGAAAAAAAAAACGTGAGGCTCACAAAAAACTCTCTGCTATTGACAAAAAAAATTAAAAAAAATGGAAATTTTGTTTATTAATAAAATCGTATATCTAATTTAATTAATAATTGACTGGCACGACAGCCCGCTTACGCGAGACTAAGGCCTAGCTTCCCGCAACCACCCGTGTTGTGCGTGTGAATTTTGTACGCGGGTAGAAGGGACCTACAGTTTTTATGCCGGTTCCGAACGGCAGGTTGGGAGCTTTATCATAGGCAATTTTTTTACTCTCAGAGGTTTGCCATTTCCAGCTGAGAGGACAGCCACCGAAAGAGAAAACGAATTTTCCCGTTATTTTTTTTAGGTGTTATTACGGGCAGTATCGTATATCTACATTTTTTTAACAAAAGATTGATACATTTGTCTATCAAATTTTGAAAATTGTATACTTTTTTAAATTCAAAGTAACGAATACATTTTTCTCTAACAAAAGATTGATAAATTTTTCTACAAATTTTCTATCAAATTAAAAAAAATTTAAATTGTTTTGTTAATTCAAAGAATTGAATATATTTTCTTTAACAAACGATTGACACATTTGTCTATAAATTTTCTATCCAATTTTGAAATGTAAATTTTTGTTAATTCAAAGAATTGAATAAATTTTTTCTAACAAAAGATTGATACGTTTTTCTATAATTTAACTTTTTGTTAAAGCATTTCTTATTGTTGCTTCCTTATTAAAATTTTTCATATAAACTAAAACGAAAGACTCAAGCAACGAACCACATTCTTTAATAGATCGTCATTTTCTACATATAAATGCAAATTAATGTTTTATTTTTTCTGATCTTCAAGCTTATGCAAGCGGCCGAAGGAAATCGGCCATGATTGACGCGCGCTGACTAAACACGACTCGAAAATGCGCCTTGTCAGATTTTTGTGGTGTGCGGTCTGTGCATAAATTAATGCAAACCAAACACGATGCTGCAGCGTTACGTGCCAAGTAAAAAGGTGACTAAAAATAAATAAAATGCTTACACAAATCAGCAAATACATAAATAAATGAGCGCACGCAAACGTCAGCCTACGTCAGTGAAGACGACAAGCCAATGTCTAAGAAATGCCTGAGCGTTGAGACGTAGCTGGGCCAACAACAACAACAACAACAACAACACCACAACAAGCACCACACATGTTGCTTGGCAGGGAGCACAACTTGGCAGCTACTTTAATTAATTAAATCACTTTGAAGGTGCAAAGGGTTGGTGCATGCGTAGGCTCTGAGTCGAACTGAACAGAGACCACTGGCCGCCTAGAAGACTCACACACACACACACACACTTACACATACACATTTATTTATTTATTTATTTATTTTATTTCTTACGGCTTTTTAGGCCTAATTCATATTTCATTTTTGTTATAAATATATAATATAAACATAAAATATATAATATAAATATAATATAAATTATCTTATTGCTAAGGTCTTACAATAATTGTACAGCTTCGTTTTGAATAAGATTTTTTTACAATGTTTTAAATCCTCTGGCAACTCATTGTAGGATTTCAGACCTTTATAAAACAAACAATTTTTTTCCATTTCTCTTCCAACTTTAGGAAGTTTGAAATTATTTTTCTGTCTTGTATTAATGCTATGCGTTTCGTTTATGAATTTTAAGTGGGTGTATAAGTAATTAGGTAAGTTACCATTTAGAATGTTATGGATAAACTTCATTGTGTAGTAAAATATTTGCTGTTTTACACTAAGCCAGTTAAGATTACACAGCATATCTCCTATATGTGCATCATATCGTGATTTCAACATAAATCGCATTGCTTTGTTTTGCATTTTTTGCAGCTTTTTAATTTGATTATCTTTCATTATAAAAAATATTGTTGGGCAATAAATAAAGTGCGGTTCGATAATGGACTTATAAACCATGATTTTATATGATTTTTGTAAATGTTTGCAAGTTCTTTTCATAAAGAAGATTTGATTGGCAATTTTACTAATTGTGTAATTAATGTGATCTTTGAATGTCAGTTTCTCATCAATTACAACACCTAAATATTTGATTTTATTTACTTTTCCAATCTCTACTCCGTTGAATTTCAGTCCATTCACGTGTATCTTGTTGTTTCTTGTGATAAACATAAATTTCGTTTTATCAATATTAAGCTTGAGTTTGTTTGCACAGAGCCAACTATAAAAACTGTCTAAGTCTGATTGCAGCTTTTCGTTCATTTGATCTATGTCCTTGCCACTTATCATGATCAACGCATCATCCGCAAAAAGCTTTATACTACTGAATTGAAGTGATGAAACAATATCGTTTATGTAAATGTTGAATAAAATTGGAGCCAAAACAGAACCTTGCGGCAGGCCGATTTTAACTTTCATATTGTCAGATACAGAGGAACCTATAACTGTTTTCTGCTTCCGGTTTTTCAAAAAACTTCTAAACCATTTCAATTCAACATTCCTTATACCTATTAAAGACAACTTGCGCAACAAAATGTCCTGATCTATAGTCTCAAAAGCTCTTTTGAGATCAACAAACACAGCCAAAATAGATTTATTGTCGTTCATATCTTCATTCCACCCCGCTAATACCAGGTTTAACGCTGTTTCACACGAGTGCTTTTGTCTGAATCCCGACTGTTGTGAAATAATTATTTTATTAAATTCCAAATATTCAACTAATTGGTTTTTTACAACAGTTTCCAAGATCTTTTCATCACAAGGTAAAGTATTAATCGGTCGCAATTCCTCTGCTTTTAGAGTCCCTTTGACCTTTTCTATTGGAACAACTACTGAGATCTTCCATACATCCGGTACGATTCCTTCTTTAAGACTGTCATTTACTATTGTCGTATACATACATACACAATCATTGGTGATGTCAGTAGCATCAAAATATAAGAGACAATAAAATAACTGAATAAATGTATAGAATGTCATATATAAGCAGAAATTATTTCAGTAATGCATATGCAAAATTTGTACCCAATTTGAGCATGAAATAAAAAGCAATATACATTTGAATTTGTTTATCAAATTGTCACCAATATACATTTTTACAATCAAATTTCAATTAATAAACACATTTTAGAATTTTTTAAAATAAATTGTAGCATGTAAAATTCTATTCGTCTCAACTCTTTATTTGCATGCTGCATCTGTTGGCTCCTCTCTGCTGTCGTTTATTGTCATTTGCTTAATTTGCATTACGCATATTGGCAGTTTGGCGTTGTTTTTGTGTAATGTTGCACGCGTCACTAATTAAATTACATGTTGCAGTTGCAGTTGCGATTGCGTATGTGTAATGATCTGTGTGTCCGTCCGCAGGCGAATGCGGTGTCATCAACAGGCAGTGCAGGCGCTTAACATTAATTGCAATAAAAAAGAACCGCATACGACTAGACCAACAGTAGCGCAGTCATTGGTTTAGGTTGAATGCTATAAAATCGTTAACACTGATACGCTCCAATGGGGTTGATGCTGAAGTTAGAACCGTAACAGTTTTGATGGAAAAATGGTCAACAATTTTTTATTAAAGGGTCAAAATTTACAGCACAGATAAAACAATGTAGGAATATAACAATTCGAATGTCGTTGCCACGTTTTATAGGAGCAGTCATTTTGTAATATGAGGTCAAGGCTGCTTGGGGACCAAACAAGTGCAGCAGAACTTGATAGTTGCAATATATCATATAATATTTCGCTTCATTAGGAGATCAAACTGATTTGATCTGGAAAGTGACTAATAGGTCGCCATATGGTAAAAATTACCCACAGGGTTTTCAATGCAGCAGAAGTTTAAATTTCAGATATACTTTGCTTTATCAAAAGTTTGAATTGGTTTGCTTCAGAAATTGCAGATTCTATAGAGATATCTTTCGAAGAGAGAGAGAGAGAGAGAGAGAGAGAGAGAAATCATTAGGGAAAGAAGCTGAATATAAATTTATATGAATAACTAATTAAATGGACCACTTCAAATTAAAGAGAAGATGTTGTCAGTGGACTATGTTGTGGCAAAACTAGTCAAAGTCAAACTTGTCTGGAGATCAAGTAACCAACTAAAAAGATGGAATAGTTTGTTATGGGCAGGGAAAGGATTTTGAGGACCTAAAAACCTATAAAAAAGGCAAAATAAAATAGCAAAAAAGGCACGGAAAGGCACTAAAAACTGCCAAGAAGGCAGAAAACGGCACTAAAAACTGCCTAAAAAGGCAAAAACAGGCATTTAAAAATAAGAAACAAATACTAGAAAATCTAAGAAAAAGGGGAAATGGTATGTATTTTTTATTAATTTTATTTCATATGACGTATGCAACATACAATATTCATACCTCATTTTTTGTAAAAGAAAAGGAACATCAAGATTTTCAAAGATAGTTTAAAAACTGAAACGAAGATATTTTAATTGAAATGTAGGCACATATTTTAAATTCATATTTTAACTTCTCATATAAAAGCATAAAAGCCGTACTTGTATCACATTTGGCATGTTTGTTCTTTAAATTTTCCACTGCACAACAAAAAATAACGGCTTAGGAATGATCAAATCAATGTAAAAGCATCGATAATAACGAAATTGCAATGTTGCCACTTAATTTTTTATTAGTTTCAAGGTATTTTTGCGAAACAAAAGGGAGAAAATATTAAAAACGAAAGAAAAACAAAAAGGCGCTCGACAAATCTTGAAAAATGCATTGGGGGCATTTATAGATAAAATAGGCACTAAAAAGGCATTTATGGGTGAAAAAGGTAAACTGCTTTTTTAAGGCAAAAAAAAGCAAAATAAAAGTGGTACTTATATTTCTAATCAGGAAGACCTAATTCGTGCTCATTTTCAATCAGAAATGCTCTATTTAGCAGCAAACAAAAAAAGGCAATTTCCACAAAATCCTTTCCCTGGTTATGGGCAACATTTGATTATAAAGCAAACTGTCTAGAAGTCCAAGTAGAAAGCCTACAGAATAAGTAACCAACCAATAAGGCGGAATAGATTGAAGTGATCTATATTTGATTGGAAATCCAAGCAAATTCTATGGAGATCAACTAACCACCCAATAAGATGAAATAATTTGTAGTGATTTATATTTGATTAGAAACTTAGACAAACTGTTTGTAGATCAAGTAACTAAATAGTCAATAAGAAGTTTGGATAAGTCTAAACTAGGAGATCTCTTGTTTCTAAAATATATTTGATAAAAAGATGCATCAGATGCATTTGATGGTCGCCTCAATAATCATGATGAGCAAAGACCATAGAAGACATTACGTCTTCGCTCATGTTTCTTTTTACAACTGTAGAGATACATCCTATACGAATATTTCGAACTTTTTTTAACACAAAACTGGGCACAAGACTAACCAACCAATTAACCAAACCAAAACCAACCAAATCTATAGCTTCAAATACTTATGACAAAATATAAAAAATTATAAAAAAAATCCATATAAACTGCAGTAAGTGTTGGGCAGAGGTGTGCATGTTGACAAATTCAAATATTTCTTTGTTGGCGTGGGTGGCTGCTGCTGTCACTTATGCAAATCTGTGCACACACACATTTCTCAGCTTTGGTTTTCTATTTCAAGTGTTGGCACAGCCAATCGAAAATGGCATTGCGTGCCAGCGGCTGCATTAAATGCTAATCAACTAAATAACGAACGCAAATGTTGGCACTGCGACAACACGACAACTTGTGGGCCGGCGTGCATGTGCACATCTGATAAGCAGCAATGGGCACAGTGCTTCCGGTGGTTGAAAAGGATACTTTTTTTAGTTTTTTTGTTCACTGCTGCGATTATAATGAGTCAAGTGTTAGCATTCATGCAACTATGTTATGTCAACTGCTGAAGGCGACTGGAGCAAATTTTTCTATGTGCTTAATTGATGGTTGCTTCTGGGAAAGGGAATTGCAATTATTTTGGTTAAATTCAAATTTTAGTCAATTCTTTTGTATTATTAATCAAAAATAACAAACATTGATTGAAAAGCAAAGAAATGAAAAAACGAAAAAAGGTTTGATTTGCACATTGAAATTGCATATAGAAGTGCTGCTGCAATGTTACCGCAAATACCGCAAAGGGTGAAAAATTCACCTGCCACAAACACGCGCAGCCGGCAGTGTCTTCCCTTCATGGCTGTCGGCGGCGTGCAACACAGCCGACCGCATCAAACAGTAGCCGCAATCACATTGCTGGCAATTGTGGCCATATCAAAGTTGTGGCCAAGCGAAAGCGTGCAAAAAACTGGCGCCCAAATACAGGTTAACATTACCAACAAAGCTAAACGACGCTGACCTCGCCGCGGCGTGACTTTCGCTTTTTTGTTGGTGATGTTCGGTTCGAAGATGCGCCGGCGTGCATATGCAAAGCGGCATTTATGGATTTCGCTGCGGTCTTATCGCGCTTTGTTTTGCATGGCGTTTCGCTGATTGTGATTTCGGCAGCAGCCGACGACAGACGACAGTCGACAGGCACAGACAGCTGAATTGTGCCACAAATGAAATAGAAAACAGAAAATGGGTAAGTCAGTCAGTTGGCGGCGGCTGAGTGGCAGCAGCCTTGTGGATGCGCCGTGCATTGCACTGCACTGCACGGCCGTCGTCGCTGTGACTTGGTGACATTTCGCGCGACATGGCCGTCGAACGTGCTCTGCATGTGTTGTGGCACTTTGTGTGGCAGTGTGGCATTTCCGACATGCGGCCCGCGACGAGTGCTTTTGTCTTTGTTGCTGGCGGCACAAAGCGAACCGCCGAACATCGGTAAATGTTACACAAGTGTTGTTCTTAATTGAAATCTTTGTGTACTGGGTTCGGCCTTCGTGCGCTGCGGCGTCTTCAACTGCCTCGATTTACGTTTTGCGCTTCTTTTTAGTGTTGTTGTTGTTGCTGTTGCCGCTACTCACAAACGTCTTCGCCTCTTCGTCGTTCTCGATTTGGTTTATTTTGTATGCTTGTAGATTTCATAAAATTTTGTTAGCTTTTTGTTTTTTTTGCTTTGTTTTGGGTATGAAATTACAAACTACAAAATTGTGTGAATTTTTTGTTTTTGGGTTATTGTGTTTGTGTCGTGTTGAAGTTTTTAAATGGGTTCAGTTGCAGTTGCAGCAGCTGTTGTTGATTTTTGCATGACTTGTGTTAACAAGTTTGTTGCCCAAGTCTTTTGATTTTGCCAATTTTTGTGTTTTTGACTTTTGACAACGTGTGCAAACGTTTAGTGCAACGTTGTAAATTTTTAAATTGCAACTCATTTGAGTTAATTTCAATATAAACAAACACGATTGGGGTAATAAATTTGCTTGTTGAGTGTGAGTGGTGTGCGAATAGTTGTTGTTGGAACACTAAATCGCAACAAAAGGATTAGGCAAGCACATAAATTGTTGTGCATTAAAAAAGTTGAGCACATAAATTTATAAAATGAGGTTGAGAAAAGAGATTAAGGTCTAATTTTGCCTAATGGAAAATAAAAATAGAGGATTCAAAGGATTTTTGTGAAAAGTTTTAACATTTTTCGCTTTCAGAAATTCGAATTTGTAATTTTAATTCAAAATAAATATTAAAACCTCATTACCAGGGACATTAAAGTTATAACGTTTTTAGAAAAAAGTTTCCATTCATAATAGTTACTGCCAACGGAAAAAATATTTTACAAAATATAAACGTTACCGAGCAACGGAAAAAATATTTTTCCAAAAACAAACGATACCGATTTCATAACAGTTATGCGATTACGGAAAAAATATTTTTCCAAAAATAAACGTTACCGAGCAACGTAAAAAAGAGTTTTTTCTCATAACAGTTATGCGATGACGGAAAAAACATTTTTCAAAAAATAAACATTACCGAGCAATGGAAAAAATAATTCTTGCTGATAATAGTTATTAGGCAGCAGAAAAAATATTTGTCACGAATAATAGCTACGTAATTACGAAAAAAGTATTTTTTCCTCATAATAGTTATTGTCCAACATTTATAAATATCTCTTCAAAATGGGCAACGTTTTCGAATTTAAAAAAAATCATATTTGTTATTTTGGGTCCCTGCTCATTACTGATTGTATATAAAAATAAAATATTTTACTTTGTAATGAGCAACAGAATTACAAAAACAGAATTTTTTTTAGGATTTTTGACATACATAGTTCGAAATTGTAAGTTTTGCTCAAAAAACACATTTTTTATGATTTTGGTGAAAAGTTTCATTTCATTTTTATTAAAAAAAAAGCTAAAAACTGTTTTTAAAAGAATTTTGTAAAAAGTTGTAATATTTTTCGCTCTTCAGAAGTTCGAATTTGTCATTTTATTTTAATAAAAATTATTTAAAATTAGTTATTGAAAACTAAAAATACTATTTTGAGTTTTTGTAAAAAGTTATAATATAAATATTTTTTTGCTCTTTGCAAGTTCGAAATTGTAATTTTAACTTAAAAAAAAAGTTTTCTGGATTGTTGTTCTGAAATGTTTCTTATTTTGTTACATTTTCAGAAAAAATATGATGTGATACAAGGTAAATATTTTATTTTTATTAAAAAGAAAATATAAAATTTTGTTTAAGGATTTTATAAAAAGTTGTAATATTTTCGTTCTCCGGAAAATAATTTTTTTAATAATTTAAAATTGATTGTTGATTTATATAAAATAGTATTTGTTACATTTTATTGTAAAATAAAAAAGTTTTTTTTTTAGCAGTTTTATAAAAAGTTGTAATATTTCTTTGTTTTTCAGAAATCCAAGATTGCAACTTTTTTTAAGTAAAAAGCGATTAAAGGTCACAATTTTAATAGAAAAAGAAGATTTAAAAACAGTTTTCTTGGGTTTCAGGAAAAGTTGTAATATTTCTTTATTTTCAAAAATTGCAAATTCGATTTTTATTTGTTTGGAAATTAATGAAAATATAAAAACGCTTATCTTTAAAATTTTTGTGGAAATTTATAATTTTTTTTTGCTGTTCAGAAGTTTTAATTTTTAATTTTGATTCGTTTTAATTTTTTAATTAAAGGTCACACTTTTGGTTTTAATAAAAAATGAAGATATAAAAGCGGGTTTCTTAGGTTTCGTGAAAAGTTGTAATATTTTTTTATTATTCAGAAATTCGAATTTGCAATTTTTTTGTTTTTTTGGAAATTATACTGAAATGATAATGAAAAAAATTAAAATAAATGTTGTACTATTTTGTTGCTCTTGAGAAGTTTGAATTTTTAAGTTTCATTCGCTTTCTTTTTTTATATTTATTTATTCAAATTTATATATTATTATTAATTTAGTATTTCTATTGACTTTTGTTAAATAAAAATCACTTAACAAATCTTCTTATAAGAACAACAACAATTTTAGTAGAAAAAACAAAAGCAAAATGAAAAAAATCAAACTTGTAGAATTCCACAGCCGCATAATTCACTGTCAATAAAATTCGTAACAACAGCATTCAGCAATGACACAAGCAAACTAGAAACTGCCAACCACATAGCAACAACCACAATTGTTGTTGCAAAAATAATAATTACAACACAAACAGCCTTAGAAATAAACAAAAGAATCTGAATCTCTGTACAACTCTTCACTCAATCGAATGTATGGCTGAGACAAGTCATCATCAACAAATGGCGAAAAACCAACAAGAACAACAACACATCGTAGAATTGCATTGCCAGTCTTCAACGCATGCTTGCATGACAGACAATCGACTGGGCCAGGCATGGTTTGGTGTTGCGTGACATTTGCATTTATCGTCGTTTTTTCATTGAAAATTTGCATATTTGAAGTTTTGGAAAGTCTCGAAAAGTATCTGCAATGAAATGAGGCTCGAATTGTTGTAGCAATTTTGTAGTCTAATGGCTTTTGATTGGAAATAAGAAATTAATGCCAGATCAAATCGTTGCCAAATTGCTTTTCAATCGCTGCTCAGTTCAAAGACCGATCGGCAATTTGACACTTTACTTCGAAAGCAATTAACTTTTCATCATTTCCCGCACGCTAAACGTTCAGGTCAACAGTCTTTAAGTTGTACACGCCATTTAATTTCAGCTATTCTTAGTCTTCTTCTTTTGCAACAACAATTAACCTTTCAATTTGTAATCTCTTACAGCCGTTGGGCAAAATTATTCAATTCCACTTATTTCCTCGGTGCTTCAAACACTTTACAAATGACACGTTTGCGATTTTGATTTGAATTTTTTGTATTCTTTTGATTGCGAAGGTTTTGTGTTTTTTGTTTGTTTGCAATTTTCCTTAAAATTGCCACTTTGCAAAATTTACTAAATAGCCAAAAAACGGAAATTGTTAATTTGTGCTTTATTCAGCAGATTTACGATTTTTTCCGTTTCCTTTTACACAGCCGCTGCACGCGTTGTCCGAAACTGACTCAAGGACTATGACGAGAAAAATGAAGAGAGAATGAAAATTAAATGGCCATAATTGCCGAAAATGTTGACGGCAAATCGTTAGAAGAATTGTTGGATGGCGTTGTTGCTGCGTAGCTGCCATCGGTGCTGTCACAGTGCGGCCGATTGTGGCGCGAAGGTGTGCTCGACAGAGATCGACGATTTGTTCCGTTGCATATGGCAAGTCAGCACAATGCCAACGCGTATGTCCATTGTTAACTGACTTTTTGAATTACTTATTTGTCTTAATTGATGTGTGTGTGTTTCTTTGTTGTTGTTGTTGTTGTATCTATGTGCGCATTCAAATTGGGACCGAGATGCTGAACGATATTTGGTAGTTTTGCAGAGAGGTGCGCTTGTGACGTGGTTAGTTCTAGTCATCACTGCGGTTGAATAATGGAATGTTTAACAAAAAGGGCGTGCCATTAAAATATTCACACACACATGGGTTGTGAAGTTTAAAAGTTAGTTAGAGTGTTGAGGGCAGCGTAAAAGTAAGTATACCCGGATCGACTGAAATTGTTATAACCTGTTTTTTTCCAGTGAGCTACGTTTAGTGCTGTGGTTAGTTTTAATGCTCATAGCGGAAAGTTTGACTTATTAGGTTGTGCCATTAAACAAAGTGCCAACAAATGTTCTAAAAGTTTGATCATTAGTATACAAAATTTCAACAACATATACAATTTGCACAAATTGCATAGTATTTAATTATTTTTAATATTTTCAATAGGTTATTTTGACTTTTTGTTAATCGTTCATATATTAAAAGTAAATGTCAAGAGTTGAGTAGTCGAATATGTGGCGCGAAAAAGTAAAATTAAATCAATCTTCGCCACACCCATAGCCACGCATTGTGTGCATTCTCATACAAATTCATACGTTTCAACTTGACAGGTGACAGGTTCTACCACAGCCACAGCTACAACATTCTGTTCAGGCAGTTAGCCTTGTTGTGGCCCTATGCGCTTTCAAATAGAGTGGAGTAGGACACAAATAGAGCTAAAAAAGACGCAAATCGTCAGGAGACAAGGTTTTGAATGAAGAAGTTATGAGCACTTTAAGAGTTTACGGATTTGAACCCATAAAAGTCGTAGGTGTCATGCCACAATCGCTCAGGATTGGCCATGCGTAGGGCGCTGGAATATTGTATCAACGTGGAATGCAATATTACTCGAATGTAAAGTAATAATTCATTGTTATTTTAAATTAATTAATATTTGGAAAATGTTGTGTGAACCAGAAAGAGGGAATTCAATTACATTTCATTTGCCAACTAGAATCGGATCTGTTTACACTAAAGTTAAAACACTTAATTGCAAAACATTTTTCAGAAATTATAAACTAACTTATTAATTATTTAAAAAAAAAAAGTTTTGCTTCATTCTTTGAATTCAGGTCACAATTTTACACAGAAAATTACTATTTAACATTGAGAATATTAAATCACTTTAAACTACTGCAGTCGGTTTGGTGAATCAGTTGAATCGAATTTAATCAGTTTCGGTCCTCAGCTCAGATTTGATCTTCAAGGCAGCACCCCTAATATCATTTTTTAATTACCTTTAACAATAAATCACACATAAATGACACAAAACAAACAAATCCAGTGGCTTCAGTGTCGTCGAAACGATTGAAAATGCAGCGTCGATTGGAGGCTGTGTGCATTTGGTTCACATTCAGGGGCGCAATTAAGAGATTTTTGTTCATGTTGACCATTTTGTCATTATAAGTTCGTCAACTAGTTGTGACTGTTGTTGTTGTTTTAGTGGTAAATATTATGTTGTGAAATAAATAAATATTTTCTGTGAAGCAAAATGATGATAAATGTTTGAATATGACAAGTGCTGGTTGAGATTTGCTGGTTTGTGTGTTGTTGCAGTGATTATGACGCTAATAATTATATATGATGATTACGATTTTGATGAAGTGATGTTTTACTGTTGTTGTTGTTGTTGTTGTGGCTGCTATGCGATAAGTGCCGTTTGCGTCGAATGTGCTTTTGGCGCGCATGAGACACAGAAATTTCACGTAAAGATGAAAAAAATGAAATCTCATTTTTCCCAAATAAATTTTGTGTTGATGTTGTTGGGTTTTTGTTTTTGTTTTTGCTGCGCCTTACTGGGTCAAGGGTGGCGCCGTTTCTAATATATTTTTTTCATTCATTACTTGTGCTGGTGCCTGCGTGTGGTAATTCATCATGAGCGCTTAAAATATGAGCGTTTCAGAGTGATTTGCCAAAAGTACAATGCGTCGAAAGTGCGTTAGCGCAGCTTGAATGGGGTTCGTTGTGTGAGTCTTTTGTGCGCGTTGAATGAATGAATGAACGAACGAACGGTGTGGTGCGTAAATTCTGAATGGTTAGAAAATGTTAGCAATACATTTTTTGGTTGATTGATGTTGCATTGAACGGTTGATGCACACCAGTGGCGGATTCAGGGGGGCGGGGTTTGGGGGTTGAAACCCCCCGAAATATTAGGGCGGACTTTAAAACTACATACAAATTAAAAGGCATTTTTGTTTTTTTTAACGGTTTTTAACCCTTTCGACCCCGAATTTTACGCTGTATCTCGATATTACTTTTTGGTATTTAAATCATGAAACACTTGCCTGAGAATTGTGCACACGACATTTGAAGTCGCCACGCCTCTTTGTTAGAGTTCTAGAGCTAGTTTCCTTTAGAACAAGTTTAGCTTAAAATGGGTTAAATAAATTTTATAACAATAGTTTTTAATTACAGAAAAGTTATTTAATATTTATGAAAAAATACAAAATTATCACTTTTTGATTTTATTTAACCATTTTTGAAGAAACAGTGTTTAGATCAAACGCGCCCAATTCGTAGACTTCAATTAGAACACAAACTTTCCCTGATATCGCTGCAAATTGTTGGAAATATTTTGGGACTAATAGTAACATTTTTGTAATTTGCTTTGAATTCACTTCTAAAAATATTAATTTGTAGGTGCCTACTTAAATGAAACCCATAAATCAATCGTAGCTTTTGCTATAAGATGACAAATAGGTGAAGTTGCTCTCAGGCAACTTTGGGGTCGAAAGGGTTAAAAAATATTAAAGAATTACTTTTTGAACCGCCCCCCCCAAAATATTTTTCTGAATCCGCCCCTGATGCACACTGCATGTTTAAGCTACACACAGCAGTTGTTAATGTGAAAATGTTCATTTACATACGCGCTCAGCTTGAGCTAAAAAGTTGATGCATTAAATAAATAAATTTTTTTTTGTAAATTTGAATTTTAAATTTCAGCAACAAATTTGTTCTCATGCGCAGGAATGCTGGGAATGAGGTGGCTACAACATGCATGAATTTTTTTCTTCAGTGGACTTCTTCAGTGAACTTGCGCGATGAGCTAATTTATATTGACGCAAACAAATTCCCAATTTTATTGGCCATATTTTTGTTGGTTGTCTTTAGTTGTGCTCAGCATAACTTTGTGGCATTGGCATCGTATAGCAACAGTCCAAGAGTTGCTCATCGGCCTTATTTGCACTAAAATTCCAATTAGTTTCATTTGGAATTTGCATAAAATTCCAGTTTCTCCAAAACTTTAACAAATCTACTACTTAAGTAATACTTTTGTATGCTTAGACTGGCAAATCTAAAGAAATTTCCAGTTGCTGCTGAATTATGATTTCTTTCATATGTAAATTTTAAGATCTACCCTAATCGGTTCGTATTAAAAGTCTATCAAATTATTATTTTTTTAAGTAAATTAGGAATTCGATTGGTCACACTTACCGCATGCCATCGAAGCCATCATCCGAGCCATTTATGGTGAGCACAGGCGCACGCGCGTATGCTTTCGCTACGCGCCGATTGCGCTCAAATACTATGACTTTTGCCCAGATTTCATCATCGATCTGGGTCCATTTGTCCAGCACTTCCTGTATGTGTTCCTGCAAAAAGAAAGAAAAAAAACAAGAAGATTACAAAATTTGTTCTTACTGTCACAAAAAACTTATGAGTTTGCTAAATTTTGAAGTTATATTTATTTCTCTTTCAAGAAGTTTTACAACTGAATTATTTCTTATTTTAACTTTTTTTGACTTAATGTTTATTTGGCTTTCTCAATTTCCAGTGCATTTCGAAATAAAAATAGTTTAAATTAAGTACTTTGCAGTTCAGTTAAACATGCACGCTATTCTGATATATATTTTAAGTTTTTGTAATTTTCATTTTTGCTGCCAGCTATTTGAATTTTTCAATTTTCGTTTTTCTTGCATTTTGCTTCGCCTAATGTCAGCAATTTGCACTTTCATTTTCAGTCAAGCAACGTTGCATGCCACAGCAGCAGCATGCAACTACCTCACACACGCACACACACACACACACGAACTCTTTTGACTGGCAGTTACTACAAAGTGAACGGCCTTGCATGGCCGCTTTTGCTTTACTTTTACTGCGCGATATTAAAACCAAAACAACAACAACAACAACAGCGTTTTGTTTTGTTGCAAAAATATAAGTTTTTAAATCACAGCAACAGCAACAACAACAGCCAAACACCAACACAAATGTGCACAGTCGCCGGTGTATGCAGTCAACAGCAGCACAGGAACATTTTGTTATTGTCGTTGTTGTTGGCTGATTGATAATTGAGCCAGCGCCTACAGTTGCAGTTGTTCGCTCGCTCGCTTGCTTTGCATTTTTCGGTCTGCATATGTTTGCATGCAATAGTGATTGTTGTTGTTTATTTTCGGTTTTGTTTCAACTGGCTGGCTGGAGAGCAGCAGTTGGCAGCAGCGCTTGCGTCATGCTCAACTGCACTGATTTTTAATGTTGTTGTGCTGCCAGTTGTTGTTCTTGTTGTTGTTGTTGATGCAGTTGTTTTCATTGGCTTTTAAACTTAAATTCGCTATTTAGTGAATTTTTGGCAGTCCTCTTACTTGACTGACGCTCTGCTTTGGGCAGTGGGAAAATCAAAAGACTTAAGCAACAAACTACACCATGTTAAATTTTCACTTGGAATTTCTTGAAAACAAATTTCGTTTAACAAACACAAAACTCCAAAAGTTGCCTTAAACCATGAAAGTTGCATTTATTAAAGTGAGTTAAAATTCTTTTTTTATAACAAAAACCTTAAAACACATCAAATCAAACTCAACTACAACAAATAAAAATGCAAAATACAAAACTTGAGTCTTTATTTATTTGCGGAAATGCTGGCTGTATTTGCATAATTTGACGACTTGATAAGCTGCATTCGGTAATAAAATTCCAATTGTGTGTATGCCACTTTTAGTTTGTCTGTTTGTCAGCATTTCAAATGCCAAGCATAGCTTTTGACAGAGTCACATCACGAATCAAATAATGACATGGAAACACAGCAACCAGCACAAAAACATGAATCAAAATCTTCAAAGACGTTGTTTAGTGAAAAAAAAAAAAAGTTGTTAACCTATAAGCCAAGTTAAGGCAAACGAATGCGCATTGCTGGTTGGAAAATGTTATTGAACCAACCCACTTGTCTGCCGATTTAATGATTTAAAAAAAAAAAACAGCAACAGCAACACTAACAATAACCACGAACAAAAAGCAAAGTTAAGACTCAAGAAACAATTTTCATTAATTTCGTATAATTTTGCTTGGCGCACTTTGTTGTATTTGTTGTCGACTCACTTGAAATACCAAATAACACAAAATGAATGCGCATCATTGCCATTGCATTGTTTACTCGGTGCTCTTTACTATTTATTTGTTGTAGTTGTTGAATTAGTTGTTGTTGTTTTTCTTGAATAGAAGCACATCAATGTTTGAACTTTAAGTTCACTTTACTTCAAAACAATTACCAGACAATAGCACAACGAACTTAGTAGCAGCGTCATAAAAATAATGACTTCATAAAAATGTGTAAAAGTGCGTAAAGTTGGTACAGTTATTCGAATGAGCAAGTAGTAGTTTTTATAAAATTTTATTGAGACGACTTTTGTAGTCTGGAATATGAGACCTGATTATTTACTTAGTGCTTCGTTGACTAATGATGCGATTTCTGTTGGAACTTTTACGTTCATTTCTACTTCGACAGAATTGTGAAGAAAAAACTTGTGGCTTCTCACCACGACAACGCACTGGCTCACACATATAATCTTTTTATTTATTTATTTTTTTATTTATCTATTTATTTACCTAACTTTATCACAAACAACATCTATACCGTTTCACAAGCCGTATTCACCCAACAGGGCTTCTTGTAACTTTTTCCTATTTCCGCGCCTCAAGTTACTACTTTGCGTAAAGTTTTTCGAGATCATTGAGTCGATAAAGTAGAATTCGCAGAAGAAGGCATCGCCTTCAAAAAATCAAATCACCCTATGAAAAGTGTTTTCAAAATTGCTTGCAATGGAGATTACTTTGAAGAAAATAATATGAACATCGATGAATAATTGAACCGTTTTCGTGTTATTGATGAATTCCAAGTATTTTGTGATCCGAAGATATCTTAACTCGGCACCGCTTTAGCATATCTTTTGAACTTGTGCTACATTTTGTCATATATGCAAAGAATACTTCGGTTTTTACTTCATCGATTTATTTTAGTATCAAAGGCCTGATGCGTCTTTAATAAGTTTTGAATCAGTTAGAAACTTTATGGGAACCAAAGATCTTCCCACTTTGGGCGCCATCTCTTCTATCAGAAAACCCTTTCCCACTCATAATCCTCCTCAGCCTCACTCGGCTTGCTACTCTTTAACTCTGAAATTTATTTCAAGTTTCAGCTTTATACATCGACTTAAAGTTTAGCTAATTTGCCTTAATTTCTACACTATTTTTATTTTCTTTCTCATAGCAAAATCCACTGATATTTCCTTCATTCGTCTCTGAAATTTCCTTCTCTATTGAAAACTTTAAATGACGTTCGTTACCCAACTTTGTTACATTCTTTCTCCTCCTTCTGCTCACCTTTTCGCAACAGCCCCCTTACTACATTTACTATCCCGTCTATTACCACATGCTGTGCTCAAACTCCTTGGCATTCTACCGCCCAATTCTCTCACTTCACTTGCCCCGCACACAAACACTGCCGGCGTGCGTCAGTGCCGCCAGCGCCGGTGTCGCTGCTCTAGTCGCGCCACACATTACAAATGCAAATAAATCATTTAGCAAAACTTGTTAACCTTTTCGTATAAAAATTTTCAACCATTTTTTTTAAATTGTTGTTGTTGTTGCTTGAATTTAATTTCATTTTCATTTGAAAAATGTATGCTTGTAGGTATGTGTGCCAGTTACTGTTGTTGTTCTCATATAAGAAGAAGCAGCTGAATAAAAAAAAACCGCTACAACAATAAAACGCGCTGAAAAAACCCGAAATTGAAACAAAACCACTTTTGATTTCTAAAGTCACCAGCAGCGGCAGCGGCAACAACAACGCAGCAGCAGTCGTTGACGGCTTTGCAGCGCTGAAGACGTTACACGCGCGCCGGAACGTGGCAGAGCCGCAACAGCAGCGGACGCGCTGCCGCAGCCTTTCATGGAAATGTGCTGTTGCTGTTGTTGTTGTTATTGTTGTTGCTGTTCTTAGCTGAGCATGAAAAAATTGTAAACGGTCGCAGCAGGTTTTCTTGTATTCATTTCAAAGGCAACAACAGTTAAAATGCTGTTTTGCTGCTATTTGTTGTTGTTGTTGTTGTTGTTGTTGCTGGGGGAAACTTCTGTAGGCCTCTTCAAAGTTTAAGCATTTCAGTTTAATTTTGTATGCTTGAACGCTTGAACTTGTCGACCTTCCCGCAGTCGAATTGCGTTCGCGCCCCTCCGTTCAGGCGCCCCAAGTGGCTATGGCGGCCGACATTGCTGTGGTTGGTTTCTGTTTATTTAATGTGTGTGTGTGTCGTCGTGCTCATCATTAAAACATTAAAATGCCGCAGTTCATCAATGGCGTAGTTGTTGTTGTTACTACATGTATTTTGTGGTATCAAGTTTTGTTGTTGTTATTGTTTTTTTGTGTGCTAGTAGTGTTGCTGATAATTAGGCACTGCTTGGCTGGTTGGCGAAGGGCGTGCGGAGAACAGTGACAGAAGGCCAACGTAACATTTAATGAGCAGCAACATTTGTATGTTGCATTGCTGCATTTAATTTTGGACAGCAATTTGCTGCACAGGCACAAGCGCAACAATAATTGCTGGCGGAAAGCATTACTGGTGGCAATTTGTCGGCATTTCGACTACAAAGACAAACCGGTGTTACATTTGGGAGCAAGTGGGAGTGCCAAACTTAACACTCGAACTCTCAAGAAAGCTTGAAGGCACACTTGAGATGTGAAAAATGACAGAATGATGAAGACAAATGTTCCGCGTTTCATTTCAATTTAAAGTTCTAAGCCTCTAAAAAACTATCTTTACAATCAGATAAATGCGATGTGCTTTTATTTCTCCCATTTCAAGTATCGTCTTCTAACTTAATTAGAAATAAAATTAGAGATAAAGTTACAGTGGCCTTGTCACTGTGGTCAATCAGCTCCTTTTATGACTGACATTTTATTGATACCAAATTCGTTAACTTTGGGCAAAGACTTTTTTGTAAAAACTTGTCGTATTATGTAGAAGACGGAAGAATCATCTGGGCAACTTCTTCTTCGACAGTCTAGGGGTTCTAGCCGATAGAACTATACACAGTTTTCCGATTCTACAAAATATCCTTTACAATCAGATAAGCATAATTTTTGTTCTACTTTCCGTAGAATTAAACTTGGACCTAAAATTTTGAAGGGATAGGGATACAGTGACCTCATCATTGTGAGTGGTCTTATTGTAATGGAGTCCTCATTGACAACAGATTCTCCGTGTAAACTTTGGACTTAGACTTCCCACTGACTTTAGTCTTTTTTTGATCATACTCTGTTAGTACTTTACACCTCGATTGTCCCGCATTATCTAGAAGAAGAAAGACTCAAGCTCTTCTTCGAAAATCTAGGGGATCTAGAGCTTTGTAAGGAACTTAAAGGAGTTTGTCGAAACTCAGAGGAGTTCCTCGAAGCTCAAATTAGCTTCGCAAAGAGTTCAACGGGTGGACGGCCTTAATTTTGAATGTTTGTGGCATCACAATGGACCTTCATGGCTTCTTCTGATTTCTCCTACATTTTGTAATAAAACATTTAAAAAATTGGGTTATTGTTGAATTAATTGAGCTGCTCAACCAGATATGCGCTTTGCAAAAAGTTTGAGTAAGA
The DNA here is from genome assembly GCA_963668005.1 of Melieria crassipennis. NCBI lineage: Eukaryota > Metazoa > Arthropoda > Insecta > Diptera > Ulidiidae > Melieria > Melieria crassipennis. The sequence goes on along the minus strand of OY764963.1, from coordinate 106,150,405 downwards.
AAAACTACATCAATATCCAGCAATAACTTCTTTAGCAACTCAAGTTGACGATTGTGAACAACTTTGGATTTCAAAAAGACACAACCATATTTTCTTTAAGCGCTCCACAATAATTATCTGGCTTTCATTGTATCATTAACTAAAACAAAATCTTGCACACACTGTCTGCGCGTGCTCAGCTAATTCAGCTTAGCTGAACTAAAAGCAGTCATTTGTTTAAATGTTTTAAATTATGAATGCAAAATCAGCAAACAAAAGTGAACCTAACTGGATATTAAAATATGTGGATTTTTTTTTTGAAGACAGCGCTGACCCAAGCCATGTGTTTGTGATATTTATAATAAAATACTTGATGCTTTTTTTCGTTGACCAGACAAGTTTCGAAAACAAGTTGCTGGCATTTGCAAGACACGTTAAGCGGCGATGGAGACGTTGAGGGGGGCCCAAAGTTGCTGAAGTGGCAAGCAAATTGCAAGAATGTCCAAGTACATGAAACGGTGAAACAAGTTTGTAAAGAAATTTTTAATTTAACAACAACTATTAGCAGCAACAGAAAAAATTGCGCTTTATGAAATGTCAAAAAGTCAAAAAGATGCATTAATTATACGTTGAAAACAGCAACGAAACCAACAACAACAATAACAACAGAAACCACTGTGAATTGGCCAATTGGCATAATGGCGCTGCAAACCGTTATAAATGTTGTAAAATTGTATAAAATTGTATACAGCAAACATTTAAGAATTTAGGCAAATTTATTAAACACAACAATTTCTTACACATAAGTAAAATACTTCAAAGAATTTCAACAGCTTTTTATGCAAACAAATATTTATTTCGAAAATGGCGTTGCTGCATAATTAACGGTTTTGAATTTGACCACACAATGCAACACAAATGCCAACTATGTACTTAAGCAAAATGCTAAATAATTGTTTTTACTATTTGCTGTTGTTGTTTTTGTTGTTGTTGTTATTGATGTTGGCTGTTGTGTCTGTATTTGTTGTTAGTAATTATGGCTGCGATTTGTGATTAAATAAATGCAACTGACACCATTCACGATCTGTGCTGTACAAGTGACTACAAATAACAACAACCACAACACCATTAAAATAACAGTAGCAACAACAACAACAACAACTATTCCATACAGTACAAGTATCTATATTGCAGCATGCGGCACGTGCAGCTAACCGCAAAATGTTTTTAACTGTTTTTTGTGTTTGCATGATTTAATGGCAGTTTTCATATTTTTGCTTTTATGGCAACGCAGCAACATTGCCAAAGCGACTGTAAAAATCGAGTGGGAATTGTTCGATTTTCGCCTGAAAGAATTTCTGGCAAACATTTTATCGACACTGCAGTAATGCAGTTGAACTTTTACAGTCACGATTTGCGTTTATTTATTTCGAATGTGTGTTTGTGTGTGTGTGTGTGCCTCATTTGTTTGTTGTAAACAAATGGCAAATGCAAAGGCGCCACCGTTCGGCAGCAGATGTGCCGCCAGCATCGGTTGCTGCTTTCATATTTAAGTACTGTGGGCAGCATTTTTGTGGTTGATATTTTGTTGGTGCTGTTGTTGGTTGTTGTTAGCAAATGAATTATGACAAAAACTTATCTAATACTGTTTTACTCATTGAAAGTGTGTGTGTGTGTGTGTGTGTGTGTGGGTTTGGTAAATATTGGAGAAAAATGTTTAGTTTGTCATTCAAGAATTTTCGGTTTTTTTGGAGGTGATTAGGTTGTCTGTTTGTAGTGTTGAATAATTATTCAGAAGAATAGTTATGAATAGGTTATGTTTGGTGAGGTTATGAGGTTAGGTTATGCTATGTTAGGTTTTGTTATATAAGGTTCAGCTTGTTTCTTATAGGTTAGGTTAGGATTTGATTATTAAAAGTATGAGTGGGTTTGGTTTAATTTTGGAGAAAAATGTTTAGTTTGTCATTCAGGAATTTTGGGTCTTGTGAAAATGTGAAATGTTGTGTTTTTGTAAAGTGTTAAATAATCATTCAAAAGAATAGTTAAGGTTATGTTTGGTGAGGCTATGCGGTTAAGTTATGTTATGTTAGATTCAGTTTTTTATAATAAGTTAGGTTAGGTTTTGCTCGTTAAAAGTGTGCGTGGGTTTGGTGAATTTTAGAGAAAAATGTTTGGTTTGTCATTCCAGAATTTTGGGTTTTTTTGAAAGTGATTAGTGTTTATAAAGTGTTGAATGATCATTGAAAAGAATAGTTTAGGTTATGTTATGTTAGGTGAGGTGAGATTAGGATAACTTAGGATAGGTTAGGTGTAATGACGTTAGATTAGGTTTGGTTTTTTCACTGGTCTCTCCACGCTACTCGCGCTTTAAGTAAAATATTATTTCAAGGTTAGGTTAGGCTAGGTTTGGTTTTTTGCCTTGTCTCTAAACGCTATCTGTGTTTCAATCAGAATTTCTTTAATGAATTAACAATGTTGTATTAGTTCAAACAATTTAGAATGTGTTCCTACGTAAAGCTTATGAATAAGAAAGACAAAATTTGCCAAGTATCGAAATATTTTATAGGTAAGGTTAGGTTAGGTGTATGTGCAGAAAAGTGCATAGCACATAGGGCCACGTGATGGAAGGTCACATGCCACATTAAGGAAAACTATTTCCTGCTATTTGTGAACCAGTCGGCGCTTTTCCGGAACAACTCCAACGATTTTTGTCTGACTGACAAATTAAACATTCACTCAGCCCTTAATTGGGTGTTACAAATTTTTAAGTGCTTTATTTTTTGTCGTTTTATGTTTAAAATTATTGCCAAATTCTTAACAAGTTTTTCTCAACGTTCTTAAATTAATTTGAATGTTAAATAAATATTCATGTTTACTGATTTTATAATAAAAACTTGAACTATTTCAAGAGCATTTGCTGCCCTTTAAATTATATACTTGTTCCTCTACATATCGGCTTATTCAAATCTAATTTTAATTAAACGAAGCAATAAACTGTTGTTTATGGTATTTTATAGCCCAACTGTGCGGGTTTTGCCGCGTCAACGTAGTTTAAATCGAGTTAATCATATTGTTACTCGCATTTCAATTGAATTTTTCAACAGCCAACTGACAGCACACAACGCCAACATGGCAACGCCGCCCGACTGTCAGCCAACCAGCCAGTCAATCGGCTAAATCAGCCAGTCTACGGGTACAACTTTCGCTTGCAACACTTTTACTGTCGCAGCGCACAAAATTTAGACTGAAACCGTTCAACGATAGCAACAAATACAATGTTCACAACAACAACAACAACAAATAGACAACAACTACAAGAATTACCACTTGAGCTGGTTTGCCATTTTATGGCCAAATACGAGTGGCATGTACACAGCAGACAGCAGACAAACAAGTAACAAAAAAATTTCGCTTTTACTGCAACGCAGCACAGTGGAGCCAATTGATAAATTGCACAGCGTGCAACTGAATGTGCATATAGCATCACAATATGGCCAATTGTCGCAAAATGCATTTGTCATTGTTGCTTGTTTTATTTTTGTGATAGTTGACGCCCACTCGGTCCGACACATTGCTGTGTTTGCGGTCAAATTTTGTATGTCAAATGCAAACATTTAACACAAAACTTTATTTTATTCTATTTGTTTACTGTTTTTATTATATTTTTTTAATTTTAATTTAATTTTTTATATTTTTAATTTTCAGCAAAAATTGCTGGAAAATCAGCGTGTCATGTTTTGTTGTGGTTGCGAAGTTGGCGCAATTTGCAAATCTGACTGGCAACGCTTAGACGTGGGCGCTGGGCATTATGTCACTTCAATTCAATTCTTCAAGCACGAGCAACGCCATTTTACCAGCCGCTGCAATCCTCGTTTCGTTCCCCTTGCAACGCTCCTTTGCTTTGAAGTGCTGGCGCGGGGCGCAGCAATTGAAAGCGCAGCAGCTGACAGACGGAAAATGAAAATGAAAACGAAAATGTCTTTGTGGCTAATGCTTTTGTTCACGTAGTTGTTGTTGTTGCTGTTATTGTTGTTGTTCTGTTTCTCATCTCATGCACCTTTATAGCGGCTGCTTTGCCTACATTTAATTTATTTCTTTCTTGTTGTTTTCATTTGTTTTGTTTTCAACTGCAACTCCAGACGGCCCTTTTTCCCATCGTAAAATGTTGCGGACAGAACGTCAGTCACAGCGGCAAACTGTTTTTTTCTCTCGATGTTGTTGTTGTTGTTGTTGTAGCAGTTTTGTTACGCTTTAGAAAAGCTATTTAACAGCGCAAACGACTGCTGATTGAGTAATTTGTCTGCTTCTTCTTCTTCTTTCCTACATCGGGCTATGGTGTTTGTCGACCATACAGTCTAAAGTTTTTCCCACCCACCCAAAGTTTTTTTATGGTTTAATTTTAATTTGTTGTTTTCGGTTTCATTGTGTATGGTGGCTGGTGTTGCTTTTGTGTACACTAATTTTTTCCAGCCAGAGCCACAACAAATCTGAATTTTGAACGCTTGGCGTTTTTTGTATTTTTGGAAATCTTTATTTGTGGGAGCATAAATAAATTGTTGAATTTTTTTTTTCCGTCAACAAACAATATGAAAATGGGTTGGCGCGCACTGCGTAGTTACCACATTTTGTGGGCAGCTACAGCGACAGCAACAACAACAACAACAACACTATAGCATTAGCATTTGCATAGAGTGTCGTTGGTTTGATGGCGTTCCCATGTCACAGGCACACACGCCAAGCGCTGTGCCTGCAAACGAAAGACTTGAGCAACAAACTTGCTAAATTATTTCCGTTTTTCCGTAACGTTACATTTTAACACAGTTATAAATACCCACAATTTATGCAAAGTGCGCAATTGTTGAAATACTGGCAAAAAATAACAATCACAACAACAACTATAAGCAAGAACCAGATGCAGCGAAACTAACGCCGTGTTTAGAAAATGAAAGTTTTGTACTTTTCATTTCAATGCGTCAAGTTTAACTGTCGTTTTTAGCTCTCTCAGTGTGCAAACACAGTGGCGTAGTTGTAAATTTTTAGTGACAATTTAAATTTTTCTGCAGAAAATTTTTAATTAAAATGTATTTTAGTTATACTTCTACAATTACTAATAGAATCGCAATTATTTTTTTGTTTTTCCAATAATCATTTAATACACATTCGCTCCTCTTATTACGTCGCTGTGCATAAGTGCACGCAAACAGTTACAACTCCGGTTTGCCACTAGTTCACCTGGTTTCGCGCCAACAGGATTGGCTGCTTAAAATACCAAAACGAAAAAAAAGCAGGAAAACCGTAACCACTGACAACAGAACCATACACGCCGATAAACAGGAAAGCCACAACAACAAAAGACATTTAGAAAATAACAACAACACGGCGAGCAGCAGCAGTAGCAATTTTAGCCGCTGCAACGAGCGTTGGGTAACTCGACTTGAGTTTTGCATTAAAAAATTCTCCATACAACCAGTCAGCCGGCCCACCAGTCAGCTTGTGTGACAGCGAGTCAGCTACAACAACGCCATTCAAGCGTGCAGCCATTTGTGCCACTCCTCTCTGCAACGCTCTGGCTGGCGCGCATGCGTTCGCCCAGCGGTAAACACGCGCTGCGAGTTGCAGTCGCGCCTGCCTGCGGTTTTGGTAGCAGTAGGTGTGCGGCCGAGGTGACCGTACCAATGCAAAAATCAACAATGGTGGTATAAGCGTTTCGAGTCGCTAATTAATTGACTCTGGCGATAATATTTGAAAAAGTATGGCTGGAAAATGCGATTTTTTTCTAATAAAAGAATTTTAAATGGAACGAAAACTTATATTACAAACAGGTAAAATTTTGTAGAAAAAATTTTTGAGGTTTATAAAAATGTCATTATTATAATTTCATTGTTAATGCATCGAAAAACAATTTTGAAATAAGAATTTTGAACACTTCAAATCACATAAACAAATTACGAAATATATTTCTTTTAATATTTAGCTAGCAATAAAAAAACAAAAACTATGAAAATATGCAGTCATATTCTAAAACTTACTTTGAAAAAGTTTGTCAAAATTAGTCGCTGCTTATGTAACCAGGAATGTACAATGCACAATGTTGAAAAATTATTTGAAACGTAAATTTCATCACATTGATTGGTTGATAATGTTATGAGAATCGATAAAGTACAATTTTCTGTTAGAAAATGTTTTCAAGAATTTATTACAATAAATCTTAGAACAAAGTTATTTCCAAATTAAGCAAATTTCTGCTTAAAAAATTATAGAAAATCCTTCCAACTGTTCAAAAACTTCCAGCACTTGGTGGAAAAACTTATTAAAACGCAAAATTACTCTTATTAATTGATTAAAAATGGTATAAGAATCGATAAAGTACAATTTTATGTTAAAAACTTTTTCAACAATTGACTACAAAAACTTTATTACAAAATTCTATGTTTAGCAAATGTTTAAAAATGTTCAAAAACTCCAAGCACATTGTTGAAAAATTACTTTGAACGCAAAGTTCATCTTATTTATTGGTTGAAAATGATATAAGAATCAATAAAGTACAATTTTCTGTAAAAACGTTTTCAAAATTTGACTACAAAAAGCGAATTTTTTCTCAAAATGTGCAAATTTTTGCTTTTAAAATGTTCAAGATGTCCCAGCAAAATATTGAAAAATTACTTTAAATGCAAAACTCATTTTATAATAATCAACAAAGTACATTTTTCTGTTGGAAAACATTTTCAAAAATTCACTAAAACAAATCTTTTCTTGAGGTTGTACCTAAAATTTTGTAAATTCCCAAAATGCCCAAAATTGATTGCGAATCTTTCAAAATCAACAAAATCAACAATTCCCTTCCCAACAACAACAACAACTCTTCTATCACATAATCAACAATTTCAACATCAGCTGCCGTGCTTACAATTTACGAGCACTTGTCACATGCTCCACTCCACTCCACTCCCTCTTCGCCTCGTCTGGGCGCCGACACAGCTGTTGGTTGGCATTTGATTTGCCTACAGCGGCAACTTGAATCAACTTTTGATTGATTTAAAAAATTGTGTTTGTGTTGTGGTTTTTGCAACTTTTCCGCAATTTCATAATTTTTTTTTATTTTTTTTTTGAGGGAAAAAATTGAAAGATCACTGAAATTTTTCATAAATTATGCTGGCGCAATGCTGGCCGTTGAAAATTAATTGCAACGATGCAGTTGTGGCTGCTATTTTCAATTGACTTTACTAAATCTGTTTATCGAAAATGTTTGTTGTTGTTCGCGGTTCCTGCTTGACTCTTTGCACTTTGGCACTTTTCTAATCGATGAGTGCGAATGCGCCTTCAATTTACTACCACAGCATGATTGATTATACGGAAAAGGTCATAAAGCTGACAACAAGCGATTCATTAAAGGTGCAAAGCGAACGCTTGACGTAATGAAAATGTGTGACTAATGCGAAAAAGGAAAATTGTTCACTACTTAAGTTTGTCGATTTTCAAGTGAGCTGTGATGTGTTTCGAGTGGGAAACTGATTGCATAATGGTGAGAAAATTATGTTATTGAGTGGTTTGAGCTTAAAATAAGCGAACTTAAGTTGAGAAGAACTTAGAAAAGCAATTATACCGGGGAAGTTTTAGGGATTAAAACCCCCCAAAAACAAAATTTGCTGGTGCAAAATATGGCTTTGAATGAAATTGGACTCAAAAGTTGTACGCAAACCCCCTTCCTCCAAAATTAAATTCTGCATGCGCCACTGTCTACATATACACATATAACTGTTTGTCTTTACTGACTGACTGATTGACTGAGTCATCGAAATAATTCGAAAGGTGTTTTGCACTTTTTTTAAAATAAAAATCTGACGAGGTCAAAAATAGGTTTAGACTTTGTTTGGAGAAAAATAATTTAATGGGCCTGTTAACTCTTCAGATATGGTGAAAACTTTTCAAATGAGAAATAATTAGACAAGGGTTCAAAGAATTGTGATTTATTGGGCCTTTTGACTTCAGATTTGGTGAAAGTACTCAAAATCAGAAATAATTTAAAACATGTCTTTCAGTGTTCGCAAATCAACTTCAGTCAGGGAAAAAGTTTAAAAGTTGATGTGAATAAATTAGATAAAATTATAAAGTAAGTAAAGATTATTTCAATGAAATCATACAAATGAAAGCCGCCGGGCCCTCCTAGTTGCATGTAAAGGCTTTGTTGATTTACAAATTTATTAAGTTATTATTAAAACTTATTTTAAAAAACTATCAAATTAATAATAATGACTGCAATCAGTTTCAATTACAACAAAAACAAACACAGTCAAATATTGTGAACAGTTACACAAAAATTTGCAATATCAATTGAACTTGACACTTTCTATTATAAATTATTTGCTATCATTAAAATCACAAATTTATTAGCATATTATTAAAAGTTATTAATAAAAACTATCGATTGAATAATAATGACTACAATAAGTTATAATTACAACAACAAAAACACAGTCAAATATTGTAAACAGTTACAAAAACATTTGCCATATTAATTTGACTTGACACTTTCCATTATAAATGATTGGCAATCATTGAAATCAAATTGGTCATTTATTAGGGCCACTTCAAAGACAAAACATGAAAAAAATGCAAACAAAATTAAAAAAAAACCTATTAAAATGCTTGAATCAGCAAACAAACAAACAAAAGCAAAATACAAAAAAACAATAATAAAGAAAGTTGTCACAAAAACCATAAAAACACACAAAATTCAACACAGAGACATATCAATCTATTAGTTGTTGTTGATTTTATAAAAAACCCCAATATTCAACGTGCATGAAATGAGAAAAAAATCAGAAGCCAAGACGAAATCACAATAAAGTAACATGGATGATGATGATGGAAAAAAGTTTATTAAAAAAAAATAAAAATAAAATACAAAAATAAACGCTAAATGTTAAATGGCGTGTGCGAAAAAGTCACAGCGATCAAAGTGAAATTACGTAAGTAATGCTTGTTAACGCCGCCGCTTCTTCTTCTTCTTCTTGGTTTTGTGCTTTCTCAGCCCCTCATCTCGCTCGAAGTGCCGCCGAAAAGCAACCACACGCGCGCATTGTAGCGAAAAATATGTAAACTGTGTTATTAAGCAGCGGCACTTATTGACAGGTGAAATGACGGCTTGGTATGTCGGACGTGCGCTGCACAGTGCTTTTCTACCAACTGACAACATGAGTTTGTATGTAGTTATGCATTTGTACGTGTGCACACAAAGTAAATACCAACACTTGCACTCTCACTCCCACACACACACACACACACACACACACACACACGCGCAGCTACACAATGCAATGATGAGATGGCAACGTGAATAACGCGGCGCATGCAAAAACTCAATAAACCACAAATTAAAGTAAAATTGTTGATTGATAAATCTGTGTGTGTGTGTGTGCGTAGAAAATCAACGAAAGAGAAGAAAGCAGCAGACGAGCAGAAATATTGACGTTTTTGTGTTTATTTTTTGCTTCTTTCTTAGTGCGGAAGCAAAATTTCTGATAATGTTAAGTGTTGTCAGGTTTGGGTTAAGCGTTGACTTGTTTTGTGCTTTTGATGTTAGCTATAATTAATTTGTATGTTTGTTGTTGCTGTGCACTGTTAATCAAATTTGCAAATTTGTATTGGAAGAAAGAAAAGAGACAGTAAGAATGGAAAGAAGATAAAGAATAAAAAACTAATTTGAGTCAAAAATTTCTCAAAAAGTATGATAAAAGATGAGAGGAGAAAAATTAAAATGTGAAATGATGGAGAGGCAGGCCAAGGTCACAAAGATGCAAAATAAGGCAAATCCAAAATTAGTATAAATAGATCAATCAACGTGAAAATTGGCTGCACGCGAACATTGTCACACAGAGACTTCAAGTCTTTGTGGATAATTTGCTGAATGTTATGGCCAAACCCAATCAGAAACGATGAGCTCTGGAAACTGAAGAATGAAGACCTCACTTAGGCAGATAAAGCGAAGAAAATGGCAATGGAGGTCACACGTTAAGAAAACCACTATCTGGGGCTGGATGCAAGAATGACACTTGGATGGAACCCGCAAGGGAGCAGAAGTCGCATATGAACGAAAAATAACTGGAGAAGGTCGATTCTACGCGAACTAGCTGCGGCAGTTCGACAGTTTCATATCGATTCAGATGGAAAAGCCTGGTTGAGGCCTTATGATCCCAAACCGAGTGAAGAAGGAGAAAACAATAGAATAATGGTATAAGAAAAATTTAAAAAAAAAATTTTATAAAAAACGCAAATGCTTTTAAGAAATAAAAGTAGAAGGAACAGTAACGAGAAGCTAGTAAAAAAGCAACAGTGAAAAAATAAAAATAGAGGAAACATCAGTAAAGAAAACAGAATCGAAGACATAGAAACAGCATCGAAGACATAGAAATAGAATAAACTTCAGTAAAGAAAACAACATCGAAGGCATAGAAGAATTTGAAACAGCAGTAAAGAAAGCAGCTGTGAAGAAATAAAAGTATACGAATTTCTAGTAAAGAAAATAGCCGCTAAGAAATAAACATATAAGAGATATATGTATAAGCACAGAATAAACATATATGATCCCAAACCGAGTGAAGAAGGAGAAAAAAATAGAATAATGGTATAAGAAAAAAAAAAAAAAAATTAATAAAAAACGCAAATGCTTCTAAGAAATAAAAGTAGAAGAACAATAGAATAGAACAATATATATATATTGCTTGTTCTGTGGTATAAGTAAAGCAAGAAGAAGCAAAAAAACAAAAGAATAGCAATAAAGAACAAATTGAAATACATAGATGAAGCAAAAGTAAAAAAAATAAGTGCTTCAAAGGGGAATAAGGTTACAACAGAAACAATAAAAATACTATTTAATAGGAAGAGGAATAAGAAGAGAAAAGAAGATTTACATAGAGTTTTGATTTTAAATCTAAATCTATACTTAATTAATGGTTCAATTAGAGGGCCATCAGTGGAAAAAATTGCAGACATCAAAGCAATAAAGAATGGGAAAAGCCTATTTATAGAATCAGGTCCGAGGATTGATTCCTTTAAAATGGACTTGAAACAGGACATTTATACCTGGGCCCCAAAACGTAACGTTAAATACTGTAGAATGAAACACTATGTCTCCATTGAATTGTGTCTCCTGAACTGTGTCTCCAATAAATTCTTTGTTTGATGCGAAAAGGGAACAAATGGGCAAAGACCGCCTCTTGATAACAGCCATCTGTACAAACTGGTCTTAGTTGACAACAAAATGTGCAGATTCTGTAACACAGAAGGAGACAATGGATCATCAAATTACGACGAAATGCCTGACGGTACTATCGGTGGGTAAACCGGCTATGAGAGAGATGGTTTTAGTGAGGTTAAAGTCCCACACTGACAGGGTTTTGGCTTTTGATGCTTTCCATCTCTTCAAAAAAAAAAAAAAAAAACTGGAAACTGCAAAAAATCCTACATTAGAAGCCAAACAGCAATAAAATCAACATTTAAGCAGAGTTTGCATTCATTGTTTCTTTGGATCTTTAATTCGTTTACTTTTGAACTCTTGATTTAGAGTTTCATAATATTAAATTAATAAACTGAATGTTTAAGTTTGAAGAAGCATTATAAACTTTTTTTAATGTTATGTCTTTACATAGTAAAGAAAAAATAAGCAGAAAAAATAAGTGAAATATTTAATTTGAATTTGTAGTTTCAATTCAGACAAGTTTTTTAAATATTTTTAGCTAAAGTAAATGAAGAAATTTTAAATTTTTAGTTTGCGTAGAAGCAGAAAAAATAAGTAAAATTTTTAATATGAATTTAATTAAGTTTAATTCAGAAACATTTTTTTAATAATTTCAGCTAAAGTAAATGAAGAAATGGTCGATCTTTCGTTATGCTTAGAAGTAGAAAAATAAATGAAATTTTTAATTTGAATTTTTTAAGTTCAATTCAGACATATTTTTTAAATAATTTTAGCTGAAGTAAATGAATAAAATTTCGATTTTTAATTGTTTTTTTATTGTCATATAACAACACTTTAAAAGGCGGCCTGGTAATAAAGATAAAAACATTTTACGGAATGTTAAAACTGTTTTCAATGAATGAATGTTAAATGTTTTCAACTTTTCTTATGTTAGGTAAATTCAAAATATCACTCATACTCTCACGCATTGATTAACTTCACTATTAATAATAGAGATATTCACACCGATTTTGTTTCGTAAAAGAATCGAACAAAATACACGTACAAAACTGACGAGTACCGAACTAACAAAGTAACGAGCTCGGTGTGAATACCCCTAATATTTCATTAAGAGAGTTGCAGTTACATTTTTTGCACATTGTATATAATTTTCTCACAATCGGCCAATAGCCGCCCATATAATATTTGTTAGTCCACAAAGCGGCGATTTATTCATTATTGTACCCAATTAAATATTTACTTTAAATACAAACTTTTTACGCACTCTCCGACTTCACATTGTGCCACTGTCTCTACCGCCTTGTGGCGAGCCGTCGAGCGTGCGCTTAGTATGCATTGTTGCCGCAGTTAACCCAGTTAAGAGTTGAATTATTTATGACACGTTATTATTGCAATGACCACAAAAGTAGCAAAGCCGAAAACCCTCCAAAAAAAAATAACAATAATAACAACAAACAACGCATACACGCCAAAATAGCCAAAAGTCGACGAAACAAGGCGCAGCATAACACCAACGCAAGAAACAACAACAACACAACGACTAAACGCTGACTAAAGCCGAACGCAATGAAAGACAACTGAAAACCAGTGGCCAGATTTTCTAACAAACAAAGCGTACATTGAACATTTGCTGGCTTCTCGTTGTGCTTCTAGATTTTTTAAAAAATTATATTTTTGAGCATTTTTCGCTGCAACTGTCATTGCAGGCCGTCGGCGCGCCGCAGCGGCAATCAATTCCAATTCCAAGCAATGCATTTGGGTGCAATTTTTGCGTTGTTGTCGTTGTGGCGCGTTTTTCTTCTCATTGACACTTTTGTATTTTGTGTGAGGCTGCCATTGTTGTTGTTATTGTTTTTGTGACTGTTGCGACTTAAATTAAAATGCGCGTCATGCGTGTGCTGCTGTCTTAACGGTAATTAATGCAATTGGTCAACTGTGGACTGGCTATTTCTGACTCGCTGGCTGCCTGACTGGTTGGTTTGTTGTTGTTGTTGTGTCGTCGTATTCTGCAATTCATAATTTTGTTGCCGTCTTTATGTGGAAATTTCATTTGAACGTGTCATTTGGGCAATCGGGTCAAGACTGGTGTCTGTGGTGGCGCGAGCCCAATTCGATTGCAATTGTTTTTGTTTTGATTTATACAATCAACAAGGCAGCGTACAAATAGGTCGCTGTCGTTGACCGATTTTTAATTAAAATATTTGTAAATAACAAACAGAAATATTTATATAGAAAACATTGAAATGCTCAAAGCAAATGGCTTCATTTAAGAAATGCAAAGGTTTGCGCTTGCAACAAAAACAAAATGAACAACAACAACAAGTGTTAAATTGCAATTATTCCATATGTTTGTTATTTGTTAGTGTTGCCAGTGTTGGCTGCGTGAATAATGTGTGGAAATTTTTTGCGGATTCGTTGCAGTGTTCCGAGGAAAAATTTTATTTATTTTTATTCATTAATGGGAATGACTGAAATGAATTTGCCGAGGAAAAATGTTTTTTTTTTTATTCACTAATGCGAATGACTGAAATTAATTTGCCGTCTGTTTGTGGTTCAGGATGACACATTGTGATTAATTAAGGATTAATGTATTCGCAAAGGGTTGGTCAATGAGTTATGTGAATTCTAAAGTCCTTAAAATTGAGGATTAGTGTCTTAAGTGCTGCGAGAGATTTTGATTCGAAATTTAGAACAGTGATGACCATTCTGCCACTCGCGAGTATATTTTTTGTAGCACTTAAGGCAGGTTTCTTTCTACCTTGTGCGGCCGAGAAAACATGTTTTTTTGAAAAATTTTTAATGGGAAGGTTTTTAAGATAAACACTGAAAAATTTTTCCAGATGTAGGTATATGTTTATTGTATAAGTAAAAAAAGTTTCAAGATAAAATATGCAAAGGGGGGGAGGGGGCCATCGAGCAATGGCGGCAGGACTTCCTTACTCGCGGAAGTCCTGCCGCTGTTTGAGATGACTTGAAACACAAAAATGAATTTTTTTCTTATTCTGTATCCTTTTGTCTATGGCAGGAACTAGGATTTTAAAAAACAAATGAAAAATGAAGGATATATGCGATTTTGACTAAAAAACTCAATTTTTACCTACTTTTTTCAATACAAATTTCTATTTTAATGAGAAAAAATTATTATTTCTTGAAGATCCTAGTTCGTGCCATAGCTAAGACCTTGATAAATGACTGTTTAAAATTTCGTAGCTATTGCTCAACTCGTGTGGCCTAAATCACTTCCGCCAGGTCAAAAAATTTAGTTTTGAGAAAAACGCGTTCAAAGTTTTGCTTCAGCAGGTCGGCGCGCTCGACACCGCTACCTGTTTCTATAAATTGCTTCCGTAATTCGAAAGATTTCAACTTCAAATTTTGGGAGCGTATTCTACAATCATGTATTAATCCAAAAATGCATGAAAAAGAAAATCGATTTTTTTTACCGCACAAGGTAGAAACCCCCCTTAAGACACTAAGAAGATCACTTATGACCAGCGACCAAACTGGATGATTCCATACTTTTTTTAGTAACCATTTTTCTTAAACATTTTATTCATCACTAGGATCTTTTTACGCTAAAAATATTCTTAAAAAGGTTCTCTCAAAAATTCTCAAGAATTGCTTGAATCACATTTTGGCTCAAACTGAAATCTTGCAGCTGACACATTTATGGCTCATATAAAAAATACAAAAATTCCATTTACATAATTCCACTTACTTTGTATAGTTTATCCTTTTGATACCAGATGTCCTCTTCCTCTTCTGGCGGACTAAAAGTCTGATCCAAATTTAGATCATCTCTAGAACGTGAAAGAATCTTTCTGCGTGACACCATTTTTCTGTAAGTGAACAAAAACAAATTCATAAAAAGGAGTTCATTAAAACGTCATGTTAACGACAAGAAGAAGAAAAAACTAAGAAACAAAACAAGCTACAGCAATAACAACGAAACTGTGTACGTGTTTATAAAAAAAAACGCAGCTATCTGTTATTTGTAATAAAAACAACATTTTATGAACAATCACTGAGTTGTTAATGTTCACCACATATGCTTTCTGTGAATTGAAACAGACTCAAAAAAAAAAGAAAAAAAAACAATAAGAAAAATAAAAATACAAATTTCTTCATGTTGAAAAAAAATGTGTGCGCTTTTGGTGATTTTCTGCGAAATGCTTAAAGCAACAGAAACTACAAAAGGGATTTGTGTACTTTGTAAAATTAATGCTTGAGAATTTTTGCAGAGTGGTGAAAAATTATGACTGCGTCAACGAACAGTCAACGAACTGCCCACACAACAAGGAAGTGCAGTCGCTGGCGAAACATCAAAGACGGCCATTTGAGCGCCGCTCGTTTGGGTAACTGCAAGTGGGTTAGTGTGTGTGTGTGTGTGTGTGTGAGTGTGAGGGTGTGTGTGTGTGTCTGATTTTAATAGCATACAAGTTTGACAGTCAGGCCGCGCTTCGGCTTTGAAGCGGCCTATGTTGTTGCCTGTTTGCGCTTCTCGAAGGCTCAACGACTTAATGACTCGATTAAGCGTCAACGAAGTGCATTAATATGTAAGACAGTCAGTGCACATGAATGCCAGATTCACAAAGCTCTTCGCTGATAGAATCAAGTACATGAATTCGTATTTTAATTAACATTTAAATATATTAAATATACAAAATTAAGAGACAAGTAGCTACACAATAATTGCACATAA
Organism: Melieria crassipennis; assembly: GCA_963668005.1. Lineage (NCBI taxonomy): Eukaryota > Metazoa > Arthropoda > Insecta > Diptera > Ulidiidae > Melieria > Melieria crassipennis. The sequence continues at coordinate 106,134,530 of OY764963.1, read as the reverse complement.
TTATAGCACAGAAATTTATTAAACTAATTTCGGATGCAAAAACTTTGACAAAAAACTACTCTTTAAATACCATTTAATGTTTGCAGCTATTTGGCAGTAAAAATTTCGTTTAGCTGCGCATTGCTTACAATGTCGAGGAAATTGTGATAACATCAACGCATCGTTTGTGGATATAAATTAAGGTGTACATGGTTTATTATGAGTCAGCAGTAGCTCTAAATCTCCGATAATGGCAGTCGGCTTGAATGTGTGGACGATGGTAATGTCGTCTTGTCGAGGCGAAACGTGCAATGGTTTCATAGTTAGTCGGTAATCAGATCAACAAGCGCGTGTAGAACAAAGGCGGCAAATGTTGATGAAATTATGATGGAACTTTTGGCATACTGACGACAAACTCAACAGGTAGCTACTACACGAGTAGATGAATGTAAAACAAAAGATCAGTAAAACTGATAGATGTACTTAAAGTGTATGAGTTCTAGGATAACCCTTATTTCAATGGTTACAATATTTGTTCACTCGAAATCAGTGGTGCACACACATTTTGTTTTGGAGGGAATCCGTACACAGCTTTTGATTCAAATATTTACCATTTGAAATCATATTTGAATTGAATTGAATTGAATTTTTGGAGGGTCTGAAGCCTCAAAACCTCCTTGCAAGCGTCACTTTTCGAAATATTTGCTTAGTTAAATTGCAAAAAATGTGACTGACATTTGATGATACGATCTGCTCGTTGTCTATGTTGATTTTGTCGGCTGGAAAGTTAAGGGGGAAAGCCACTGTGACGGGTAAAAAAAAAAATTTTTTTTTTTTTGTTTTAAATCAAAGCTTATATATTCAAAAATATGTGTACAAAATTTCAAGTCAAAATTTCAAAGACTCGATAGTTTAACACACGTATGAAAATTTTAAAAGATACATGATTTCATTACGAGAGAAATGGACTCAAAACTTTAAACGCGTTTTTCTCGAAACGACTTTTTTTGAACTGGCGGCATCAATAACTCGAACAATTATGAACCGATTTCTAATTTTTTTTTTTGTTTTGTTCGTCTTAGTAGTGGTTAAGGTTAAGCGTAGCCGATTTGGAAAATTTTGTTTTTTACTATTTTTTAAACTGTCTCAAAACCAAAAAAACAAGGTCGAAAACATGGAAATATTTTCAATCGGTCGCCATTTTGTGAAAAATCAAAATTAAAAAAAACGGCTACGTACAAAGATAGCTACATTCATACAGATTACAATAAAATTTTATTTTTTTTTTCTGAGTACGGGTTTTTGAGAAATCGATGCCGCCATGGAGGGGGAATTTTTTTTCAAGCGCTACGGGATCATCTCTATTGTTTAAACTATTTAATATTTTTTAATAAAAATTTGTGGAAATATTATTAGATGTCTGCTTAATAAAATAAAAAAAACCCGATCCAAAAATTCCTATATTTACTCGGTCAAACAAAATGTTTAAAATCACTAATTTTTTGACCCGTCACAGTGGCTTTCCCCCTTAAGTTAAAAATTATTGGTGATCTCTTCAAAAATCTACCAACATGTGAAAATCTAGGCAACACTTCAGGATCTCTTTCAACAGTTCCTTCATTACAGAAATTTTGTGAAGTTGTCAGTGCATAAAATCAAAATTAAATTATAATTAATTATGCTCAACGTTTTTATAATGTTAAAAAATATTTTATATGGTACTCTTGATTTCTCTTTTCCTGTAGAGAGAACAAACTGCCGCAGAAAAATTCTTTATGGCTAAATGAGTGCTGTTCTAGTGGCCTGTCAATCCCATCACTAAACCTACCCTTTCCATCTGCGGCCACCAAAGCCACTGCTAAGTAAAACGGAACTTCATCACATGCTTCCCGCCATCTCATTCAAATGCTCGCAGTTTCCAGTGTCATCATGCAGAAAGTGACAATTGCCTGTGGGGAGAATGTTGAAACGGCGGATCACGGCGGATAAAAATCAATGTTTAAGAGTTATTTTTTGACTTTTATTTAATGACTCAACAAATAAAAGTTATTTTTTATTTATATTTTAAAAATCCTCTAATAACAATTATTTTTGATTTTTTTCTTATTAGTCCACAAATAACAGTTTTTTTATTTTTATTTTAGTTGTCCTATGATAACAATTCTTAGTGACTTTTATTTCAAAAAGTCATCAATAAAGATCATTCAGTGACTTTTATTTATAAAAGTCATCAATAAAAATCATTCATTGACTTTTATTTATAAAAGTCATCAATAACAATTATTCAAAGATTTTTATTATTTAAGTCATCAATAAAAATCAGCCAGTGACTTTTAATTTTTAAGTCATCAATAAAAATCATTCAGTGACTTATTTATAAAAGTCATCAATAAAAATTATTCACTGGTCGCAGTGCCTAATAGCCTCAATATTATTATTGATGACTTTTATTAATAAAACTCACTGAATGATTTTTATTGATGACTTTTTTAAATAGAAGTCACGAATAATTGTTATCATAGGACAACTAAAATAAAAATCGCTATAAAACTGTTATTTTTGGACTAATATGAAAAAAATCAAAACTAATTGTTATTAAAGGATTTTTAAAATATAACTAACAAATAATTCTTATTTTTTAATTTTTCCGTAAAAATTACAAAAAAAAGTTTATTGCCAAGTTTGATTCCGAGGAGAAAGAAATTTATTGGTATATTTCATTTATTTGCATGATTTTTCCTTCATAGTAAAATTTTCAACTATAGTTTTCATAAATAACTGTTATCTCCGGTCCCTGCTTTCAATGTGCCTACCCCGCTTAAGCCCGCACTAATGTGTTGAGAATCGATCAGCTTAGCTCCTTGGCATTACAGGATCTACTCGGATCTCCGTAGGTCGAATAGATTTAAAGCAAATTAACACTGAACATCAAGTTGCAGTACAATGGACATATTTTTGTCTGAGTGCTGTTCCAACAAGAAAAAAACCAAAAGATAATCTCCCATATGTATGTATCATACAAACGATTTACTTGAAAGAAGGAAAATAGGTTTGAGAGTGAATCGAGTGGAATTCATTCAGACCTGAGACATAATTGGCCCATTAAGTTTTGCCATTTTTTTTTTGTATTTTCTGAGAGGGTCAAATAGAAGCTAAAAGTTAGGTATTAGCCAAAATGTTTCAAAATCGGAATATACAAAAATTATGTTATATATAAATTATAGTACAAATTATGCAACAGGAAGAGTTTTAAAGAAATTAAAATTTCCCACTTAGCAATCAAACAGAAACGATTTTCAAAACTGAAAAATAATAATTTTTTTAATATATCGTCGAGACATTTAAAAATTAACATAAGCAAGTAATTTGTTGAAGACAGCATTATGTGAAAAAATCACTGACGGTGTCTTATAGTTTGCTTTACCTTCATGGTGGATTATAAAATGTCTTGAAAATTGGTAAATGCTATTATTAGCTTTTTAAGTAGCATTAATTTTCTTGATCGAAGCTTCCGTAGGCATCATGACTACACTCAAGCATGGACCATTCACTGTTCATAATTAATGCAATACAGCTAAATTTTTTAGCCATTAATTTGTATTTCATACAACAAAGCGCAGAGAAAGTTTCTACGAAAATCGGCCACACTGCAATTCCCACAACAAACAGCGAATTCAATCAGACACCAACACCAACACAAGAACAACACAATTCTGAAGAATTTCAATCATTACCCGGCACAAGGCAAATACTTAGCAATTAGGCAGATCACGCCCATCGCTGTCGCTGTCGCCGCGGCAGTCGCAGTCGGGTGTACGGCCAGTAGACGAGTCGCTTGGCGTAGAACAGCAAAGTGCTGCAGAGAAAATGAACCGCACTCGAGACCGACAGCAGAGCGCGCATGCGTGAGCGAACGGCGACACGTGGCGCGCAAAGAACGAGCACAGATGACACTCGTCGGCGTTGTTCTGAGTGTTGGTTGATGAGTGTTGCGCACTTTGCGGAAAAGCACCGAACGAAACGAGAACGCAACGCGACGCGGCACGCCTTTCTTTTTAACGCGAACGCACAGCGACGACGTTAGTTACCACGCGACAGGTAGCTAAAGTGAAATATTGTTAGAAAACAAAAATCCGCTGCGTTGCGTTTTGTGTTGCGGTCGTAAGCTAAACGCTGGTCTAACTGACAACGTTCGGCATGGCGACTTTTGTTCCACATACAAATTGAGACACGTTTTGGCCGCTTGCCCGCGCCAGCTGGTCGTCGGCGCAACTTTGCGCGTCCGTCTGTGCGTTTGTCAACCAAATGTGCCCACCCGCGTACAAGTTGCTGACTGCGGCTGCGGCTGCGGCTGCGCGCGTTGTTGCTAGTTGAGGCGAGGAGCGAGGAAAAAGTAAAGCAAAGTGCTAAAACGCACCAAACTGTTGTTATTTCTTTTTTGAATGTGTCTTTTTGTTTTTGTTGAGCTCAACATACCAACTTAATAATTTTGTTGTTGTTGTTGTTTTTGTGGTTTGTGTCAACTTAACAGAAACGTTCATTGCATAATAAGCACCTTGCATGTGGTTGTTGTTGTTGTTGTTGTTTTGTCTCATCCACATTCACATTCACAGCAACAACGCACTTGCCAAATGCCGCAACGTGCCGCAGCGCGTTGGCACAAATCAATGCCGCCTAATGGGCGCAGCGCGTTGCGGAGGTGGCGGCGCAGGTTGCAGGGTGCAGCCGAAGAGTGTGAACCAACGGCAGCGTTGGCTGTTGCCGTTGTAGCGGTCTGGAGGCTTCTTCTTTCTTTATATGCAAATAAGGTTCGCTAACCTGTCGCAAGTCGCTTTGATTTTATATATAAATATTGTTCGTATTGTATTTGTTGTGCGTGGTAGTTGTTGTGTTTGCATTTGTTGCTTTAACTGTTGTTGGCGTTAGGCTGTTTGGCTGTCATATATTATTGTTGTTGTTGCTGACGGTTTTTGCGCTGCTGCTGTCATCCGCGTGTGACATTTGTTGGCAGTGGCTACAACGTCAACCGATGCATTGACTTCATTTGTTTTGTTGTCACTTGTTGCCAACAGTAACAACAACAACCCAGCAATTGCTGTCAATATTCCCATACAAACATGCACAAATAAATATTTTTGTGTTTTTAAGTATGTATGAATGTGTATGTGTGAACTTGTCATGCAGACCCAATAACGCTCACAATACGCAAAAATTTACCGTAACACATGGCCAGGCCAGTAGGCATTTGAATAAATACTTTAAATTGTTACGCATATCGATTGAGAGTCCGAACGAGTCTGAGGCCGACTTTCTTTTTTTCTTCATAATTTTGAGTTGTTATTTGAATTTTGTTTTATGTTGAAAAGAGCGATACAACTTATTTGTTATGCATTAGGTTCATGTGGAGAAACTGCAGTTTAATTATTGGCACCTAAAATTATGCTACAAAAAGATGGCTTTATACAACGTGCGACAGTACTTTTGAGCCATCCAAAAGATGATATAGGCGCGAAACTAAGATCTGTACAGTTTCAAGGACAAACATATTTCAAAGATTTTTTTAATATTTGCGGTTGTATAATGATGAGGAGATGGGTATCAAATGTAACAAATATCTTGTCGCTTTTTGTCTAAAATTTCCATTTTGAAATTTCAGGACCCAAATACGTCAGACAGGCACAGGTTTAGCACATCGAAGGATACATGTTTGAAGGGACCCTACTGACATATTTTTAAACTGAAAATTTAAAATAGAAAATTTATTCAAAAGGCGACAATTTTCCCCTTTTCAAGATACCCATATTTTTATTATTGCATAACTGAAAATATTTAAATAAATTCTTTAAAATATGTAAGTATAATCTTAAAGACCTTTTAAAAGGATCATCGGATCAAAAAACTAAAAACTGATAATTCAATGTTACTATGAATGAATTATATATCCTTTTGTATGGGTTTTTTGTCACACAATGTAATCACTGGAAGAGCTGCAAAAATCGGTATTGTTTTCATTGCGTATAGTTTTATTTTAATTAATACAGTTTATATTTTTAAACAGTGGCTAATAAAAACTACTCTTGGTGATCTACTTCGGAGAATCAATGAGTAACCGTTTGCTGTAACTAATGACTTATGTACTAATCGTGGTGAAATTTTTTTTATTTGAAGAGTCAGTGCACAGGGGCTGCAATGCATTGCATTGGTTCTGACCGCATTGAAAGATTAGAAGACTGGGGTTTGAAGAATCAATTTATGGACACTTGCCTTGAACAGTTCAAGGCCGTAGAAGTTTTACGACTGTGAGGTTTCAGGTTCCAGTTTAGATAGGAAAAGGTCTTTCTAAGGTTAACGTATACGCACTTTGAACATAAACGAAATTTAAGAATTACATTAACTGAAAGCTTGCAGAATTGCGCCTTAATAAGTGTTGACGAACTTATTTGTGGCCTCATTGACTGCTGGATTTAGCGCGGAAAAGTTCAATGCTCTATCTAAATTCTTTAGCTATCATTTGGCTTTTCATTACATCAAATACTAATTTAATAGTAAATTTAAATTTAATAAGTTAACTTTAACTTGAAGTTCTAAATCAATTCAATAATGTAACAAAAGTTATCGATTTCATGTCGAATGCTTTTTGAAAATGTGGGAATTTAGTGTAAACGTTGAATTAACAATAAAAACAATCCAAACAATTTCAATTCTCTTCTCCACTGAACTCATTGAAGAGACACTTGAAAAATTGCTCAAACGCCAGCGTTCACTCATGCCCGGCTATACATTTCATTCTGATTGAAACTCAAACCACTCGGAAAACATTCCAAGACAGGAAGTGAATAATTTTTGCTAAACAAACAAAAACATTGCACAATTATGGCAAAAATACGCCACTAAAGATGAATTTCAAATATGTTGCATATTCGAAAAAAGGTTCAATTACATAAATAAATAAACAAAGAGCTAACGCGTTCGAAAGTCAGCAGAAGACAAAAGACATCAAGCAAATCCGCAGCCTACGGGAAAAGGCAACTCCCGGCAATATAAATTTGAAGTGAGAAAATAAAGAAATCAAATTTCAAGTGCACACTTCAGGTAGAGGCAACAATTGTTGCCAGTTCGGTTGTTGTTATTGCACTCGATAGCACTAAATTAAGCCGAAAGCAGCCATAAAATTCAAGAACCAACCAGAACCAACAGTGGAATCAAAGTAGCAAAACAGCTGATGCGGGGAGAGGCAGTAAGAGAGTCTACTACTACTGAATTCAGCAAACCGGCAGTTGGGCTGAGGAAGAATGCAAAGCAGTACTAAAGTTGATGACTTTATTCTAGAGGCTCTTGGAGCCCTTGGACCTTTCTTTGGTTGGCTGTTTCTTCATTAAAGTTGCACTATTGGAGCATACAGCAGAATTGTATCTGAAAAGATAAACGCCTCGAGCGGTTCGAGTACTTCTTGAGAACACCGAATGAATGCCCATATCCCACAGTAATTTGAAGGATTCTCCTTTCTTTTCTCTTTACGTTTCTGACAAAAAGTCGCTACTCGCACAAATAAAGTTATCACTTTTTATGCATTTTGCAAACATTAAGAAAAGAGGAGAAAGAATCGCTCGAAACTCGAAGCGTTTCCTTTGTCGTTTGCTGCATTTTAACTACTTAAATGTTGCAAGTCATTACGGCTGTGCGCTGCAACAGTTGCGTTCTTTATTGCTTTATTTGATTGTTGATTCTTGTTCAGATTTCTGCTGTTTCATTTAAGTCTTTCATTTAAAGTTATACGAAATGTTTATCTTGCAAGCAATTAACAACACATTTCTTCAGCTGAGTTTCAAAAACATTTGCGAGTCGTTTGGCTTTTTGCTTTGGTGGCAGTTGAGGCCGATTTTATGATTAAATACTTGTGGCATTTAAATATTTTTTTCGCTCAACAAAGAATGCCAAACATACACAAAAAGGCCATAAAAATATATTTTTTAAGTTTGTGTTTTCTTTAGTTTGTTTTGAAATTTGGCGCAAAGGACGAAAAAACGCTTTATTACGGCTGCCAAATTAAAAAAACGTTTAGGCATATTTTTTGCATTTTTTTTGCTGTGTTGTATGCGAGCAATAATTAATGAGCGTTCATTAGTTAATACAAATTTGGGCATTTATGGTCTTTTATATGACCAGCCGGAATTGTAAAAATTAAGCTAAAAATTTTATATGTTCAGAAATTCTTCTGGTTAATTTTGCTGAACTGACTTATGGCCATTTGTGAGTGTTGAATTTTTGAATAAAGCGATAAAGCGAGTATCAAAGGGGCAAAAATGGAGACAATTTTGCATGAAAGGGAAGATAAACGTTATTGTCATTTGCTGAGCCAAATTTTGAAAGCTTTTTTGTGGTTTTTATTTACACATTTTAAACATCGTTTGACAGATTTATGATGACTTAAATCTGTGAAAGAAGAAATTTACATAAATAAAGAAAAATTAAACACACAAGCCAAATGAAATAAATTTGTTTTGAAATCGCAAACTTGGAGAGAGAATATTTGAAAATTTTTAATCGAAGTACAATGATGCAAAAACGCTTAGGTCTATTGGAAAACAAAAATTAATATTAATAAAAACTAGTCCAATAAGAAGATATAACATTGCCAAATTATGTTGTGATAATTTGGGTTTTATATTATTTCTAACAAAATTCAAACTGTGCAGTGTGAAAATATGTGTTACTCCACAAAAAGGGGCCAATCCCCCCAAAAAAAATACAAAAAAATATAAAAAATCACTTCTTGTATGTCAGCACTACGACAGCTGGTCAGACATAATTAAGTCTCACACACACAAAAAACACAATGGAGGTCACTCACACATGCGCTGCACGTTGAATGCGTCTTTGTACAACTTTAGTTTTACTAAAAGCATATTTTTTGTTATATTTGTATGTCTACTTTTAGGGTTTCAATGCTTATTTTAATGTTTATTTTTATGTTTTTTTTTGTTTTGTTGTTTCTGTTGTGTTGGTTGTTTTGTTATTTAAAATTTCCGCTGTTGGCAAAACCTTCGGCATTAACGAATTTTATTTTCTTGCTGCAATTTATATGCGTTGCATGTCGAGTGCGCGATAAAATAAAGACAACAACCAGAAGAACCAGCAACAGCAACAACAACTATAAGTCTAGCCAACTAGCCAACAATGTAGAACACACCTACGTGAAAATTTTTCGTAGTCAAATAGTGAGTGAGTAGATATATTTATGCATGCAACGTTGGCAGTCAAATGCATACCGACGAACAAGAGTGACCCTTCACAATGCTGGCTGTGGTTTTGGTATCTAGTTGTCGTCATTGTTGTTGTTGTTGTTACTGTTGCAACTGTAATGGACAGTAGAGCGAACAGCAGCAGTCACTCGGCGACGGTAATAAAAACAAATCAAGTTGCGTACAAATTTACATATCACCGACCAGATAACGTAGAAGCAATGCGCGTAGAATTTCAGCTGATGGAGGGGGGGGGGGGGGGTTGAATGCAGTTAAGAATGTCTTTGTCTACAATGAGTCGACAAAGTTTATTACAATAATTTAATTGATAAAATGCTGACTATTTGGATCTGATGTACTAAATACACATAAAGTCTATGTTGGTACTTTGAATTGCCAACAAATGCTTTGACTCAGAAGTTTTTAAATTTTGTAATTTTCTTCTTCTTCCTTCTTTCAATAAATTTAATAAACAATACAAAATATTTTTGTTATTTATTTTATCAATTTTAATTTTAATTTTACATGTTGTCAAACAAAAACCTGACTGCTACTTCTCGGTAAGCGCATTGTTGGATTATGTATTTGCTGTCACATTTGCATACCACAACAACAACGACGAACAACAATAATAACTATTTGCACAATAAACAACCACGTTCACTCGTAAAAATGCAAACAAATATTTTTGACACTACAGCTAACGGTATCGCTTACTGTAAGAAGATCAACAAATGCTCAAGTACACTTGAGTTGAATAAATGTGTTGTTGTTGTTGTAGTTGCGAAAAATTCATAACTTGCTGAAGATTTTGCATGTGAATTGTCATGTCTTCGAAATATTTGACAGCCAATGTTGACTGCCTGGCCGGTGTGAATGAACTGTCAAGTGTTGACATTGCGGCAATGCGGTTAAGGTGCCGCCATCGCCGACGTGACAGACGTGTGTCAATGTGCAAAAATCACAAGTACCTTTGGGCTGTTAACCCATAAACGATCAACTCAAAAGTGCTGCAAATTGTTTAATAATTTTTATTTTGCGAATTCCAGCTAAAAATGGATCAGTTGTATTTAAAATATGGCTAAGAAATAAAAGTCACCGCAGTTACAGATCACTGCGATTATTGTGTAATGATCAAATGCAAATGGCCATCGAAGATTTATGAAGAAGAGAGAAAGGACAGTTCCGAAATCTTGAGGCCAGATTCTTTGATGTACTCACGGAAATAGCTGATACAAAAATTAGTGATGCAAACAATATCCCTGCTAAGACTAAATACTATAGTTCTGAAAGTTCACGTCTGGATCTTCAGAAAACCCAACAGATAGGAGATAGAAGGGCACCGAATGAAGGGAATACAAATGCACCCAATATGATCCACACAATTTCTTTGCCAAGACCAAATCGTTGCCGAAAGATCCACACAACATTCCTGCCAAAACGAAATGGTATCCAAAAGATCCTCACAATTTTCCTGCCAAGACGAAATGGTTTCCAAAACATCACGTCTGGATCTACAGGGAAGCCATAGAAGGAAGATAGGAGATAGAAGTTACCGGTTCGAAAATGAAGGGACTCACAATGGACCCAACAGGATACACACAATTTCCCTGCCAAGATCAAATATTATCCAAACGATCAACACAATTTTCCTGCCAAGACCAAATGGTTTCCAAAACATCACGTCTGGATCTACAGGGAATTCAACTGATGGGACATAGAAGGTCACCGAAAAGAAAATAAAGTGAACCACAATGGACCCTACAGGGTCTCCGAGGGGAAGTGCATGCCGCACACACTCTATAACCTCTCTTCTATAACCTAACCTAATCTAATTTTAGGTATCATGGCACGTTAAAAAGGGGAATTTTGAATGATTTACAAAATTATTTATTTTTCAGCTCTTTTATTATCAATATTTTTGAAAATTTTTTACAATATATTAAAGGTTTAAGGAACACAAAAATCTAATCGGCTAATCTGAAACAAAAAAACAAAAAAGATTCATAAATATTAAGCTTTCGGACACAGGAATTCACAAGAAAAATTAAAAAAACGCTAAAAATAAAAGGTGTTTGAAAAAAAGTATCAAAAATTGACTGCGTTTTTCACCTTGTTTTTGCAAAAAAGTACTTTAAATTAAAAATTGTTCTTCAATATTGTGCTGGATTCTTGTAAAAAATAAGTTAATAGAAAGAACGAAAAAAATTTTTTTAAATCGGTCGAGCCAATACGGAATTTAAGTGTCCGCAATTGAGGATGTGTTTTTTTTCTACGCGACTTCAGCTTCACCTATATAAGAGACAATATGCTAAAAAAAAAATTTTTTTGTGTTCCTTAAACCTTCAATATATTGTAAAGAAAAATATATTTCAAAAAGATTGATAATAAAGGAGCTGCAAAAAGAAAAATTTGTAAATAATTAAAAATTCCCCTTTCTAACGTGCCATGATACCTTAAGAAGTAAACGGTTCAGTATAAAAACCAATTCCCTACTGATCGCTCAAGGCTTAAGCTTTCAGGTGTGTGCAGTTGAAAGGCTTAAAGAAGTTATACCAACGACAAACCGTTATGTTATATTAATAACTCTTAAAATTGCAAATAATACCATTTTGACAAGTTTGATAATTTTGGCAATTTTCGGCACATTTGCGCGCATTACATAAGCTGTTACAAATATATTTTGACAGTTGGCAAAGCGCCAAACTGGCTTACATTCACTTGTGCGACACATGTGGCATGCTGCAAATGCCTGCGCACATCAAACATTGCTTTCGTAATGTTGCTCATTTTTTGACAATTTATTTTGTTTTTATTTTTTTTTTTAATTTTTTTCCATTGCACATTCGCGCACGTTGCCGCTGTAATTGGAATTTATTTACACTCGACTCTTATCGACAATTGATGCCGATTGCGATTGCAATGCACAAGTCAATCGTTTGTTTTTTCTTTCATTTGTATTTAATACATAAAAACAACAGCAACAATTTCAGCATACAACAATACAAAATGCAAATTGTGATTTGGCAAAACTTTCACATGTGGCAGCGTTCACTTTTCTTTGCTGTTATTTATCTTTGGCTAATCATCGCAGTTTCCTTGCTTTTCTCTCGTTTCGATCTTTTATAATTGTCTGCTAAATTGTTAAATAATACCAGCAATAACACAACAACAGCAACAATAAACATGCAGCATGATGCCAGGCGCAGCCGACACGAAGCGAAGCGAACGATGACAATGCGCGTTGTTTCATAGATTGAAATGGAAAACCGACGAACTGCAGGGAAGAGGGGAGGGCAGGTAGGTAGCTCTCGCTTATTAGCCTTTCTCGACTTGTCAATTACAGCAGCTAATCGCATTGTTGACATTTTGTCAACAGCAACACACAGACACACACACAAGCCTACAACAACAACAACAACAACAATGGCGCGACAAAATCAACAGCAATAAATGCATTGAGATTACAAGCAAACAGCACACGACTTTTGCCAACACGCGGCGTGAATTGTGTGTTTGTTACTTAAATTTTGGTTTCAGCATTTTTTGTTAATTTTTTTTCTCACTGTTTTAGGTTTAGCTTTTTTTGCAATAAAATTTTAATTTTTTTTTAAATTTTGGCTTTTTGCACTGAAAGAACGAAAGCGTCTGACTGTTAGTTCGACTGCTAATGCATTTGAAATAGAAAGTAAATACATTTTGAAGAAGAAGAAGCATCAATAGCAACAACAATTGCCATTTTCTTATCGGCCATGCTGATTGCTCAATAAGTCGTGCGGCGTCGCTGCATGATTTTTGTCGTTTTATGTATGTCTCACCGTCCGTCTCGTGCATTTGACTGTCTAGTCGTTTGTTTTGTGCGAGTAGTTTGTTGCTGCCGTCTGCCGTTTTTATGATTCTGAATGAATATTTACTAGGTTTTTTTTTTATTGTTTTCAACACGTCAATAATGTCAACAATGAATGTAATAAATGATGGAAACCAAGTTGCTACGACAACAACGAATGAAGACATCGAAAAGGCGTTACAACATTCTTGCGCTCAATGTGGCTGAAAATATACGCAAAAGAAAGAAGACTTTCACAAAGTAATCGGCGATGCGTATTTCATATTCAAAGCACTCGCTGTAAGAATTTTTATGAATGAATTTTTAATGAAAAAATGTCCAAACAAATGTGGCAAATGTGATGTGGTTGGTGTGGAGAAAATTCAAGTTAAAAAGGTTAGAGTTGTTGTTGTTGTTGTTGTTGTTATAGGCCAGCCATTAGACCATAGTATATGATTTACTGTTAATGCTTAGAGCTGCCAGCTGCGTGCAATTGTTGAGTCTAAGCGGGAATCGAATGGAGAACGTGAATGGTTAATGAAGAGTGGGGAAAAAGAGAAACACGTGTGGAGCCAAAAGCAATAAATAGATAGAAAACTATGTAGTAATAAAAAAAAGTTAGGAGGGATATTAAAAAGAACGAGAGGAAATTAAGAAGGAAATCATTGGAACGATTGTGAGTAAGAATTTGAAAGGATTTGAAGGAATTGAACTGAGAGAAACAGAAATGCAAATGCAAGAGAAACAGAAAAGAGTTGATTTACTATTGTCGTGGGGTAATAAGAAGTAAAACGTTTAATATTTAAAATATTATAAAAAATTTAATTAAAAAATTAAATATCAGAAAATAATAAATAATAAAAAAAATAGTATAAAAATAAGGCATTTGAGAATTATTGAAGGAAATAAAGTTAATGTACACATAAGAAAGTGCAGCAAATAAATAGAGTGGCAAAAATTGAGGTAAACATAGTAGACGAAATAGAATGAGAAGAAGAAATGAATGAGGAAAAGTAGAGGTATTAAGAGGAGGAAAAAATGCTAACGAGAAAGTTGGAAAGAATTAAGGGAAAGAATAGAGGAATTAAAAAGTAAAAAGGAGGAGTACAAAAGAAATATCATAATTTAAAAGATTTGGTGGACTAGAAGAATACTGTAGAATTAAGAAGAGTAAAAAGTTAAATGATTGAGAAGACTAGAAAGCGTTTGGTGAACAAGGAAGAGTTAAAGATTCATATTAAGCTTAAAAAGTTTCAAATAATTTATAAGACTAGAAATAGAAGGAGTTTGTAGAATTAGGAAGAGGAGAGAGATTCAAGTGATTGACAAGACCAGAAAGATTAGAAAACGTTTGGTGGACAGGAATAAGCTGAAGACTCATAAAGCTTGAAGTTCCGAATAATTTGGAAGACTAGGAGCACATGTAGGAGACTGTAGGATTAGGAAATGTAGAGACATTCAAATGATTGAAACCACTATGATGAATGATTTAGAAGACTGTAAAGATTATGAAGCGTTTGGTAGACAAGGAAGAGTTGAAAAGTCAAAAAGTTTAAAGTTCCAACAAATTTGGATAACTATACGAATAGAAGAAGGAGGTTATAGCATTCGAAAGAGTAGAGAGATTATAATGATTGAGTAGACTAGAAAAATTAGAAAAAAGTTGGTTGAAGAAATAAGAAAGAAATGAAAAAACTACAAAAACATTGTGAATAGGATAAACTATGGAGGAGAAGAGTTTAAACAAAAACTCGGTTTGGGAAGTGAGAAAAAACAGAGTAAGAAAAAGAGAAGAATAAGAATAAGAATTTTTGAATCAAGCAGAAGAAATTAAGAGGAAATGAGAAAACTGCAGTAGAAGTACGGTATTCGAAATTTGAAAGTGAAATTTAAATACGGTAAGCAGAAAAGAAGAAGAAGAAAAAAAACTCGGTATGGGAAATGAGAACAATACTAACTATGAAAAAAAGAAAAATACGACAAATTTCTAAATCGAGTAAAAGAAATGAAGGGGAAATGAAAAAAACTGCAGTTAAAATAGTGAATGAGAAGAAGTAAAATATAAATACGGTATGAGATGTGAGAAAAACTAAGAACAAAAGTAGAAGAATTTGTAAGAAAGTAAATTAAAAAAAATTGCAGTAAAAATAGTGAATCGAATAACTATGGAGGAAGAGAAGTGAAATTGATGTTTGGTATGGAGTGAGAAAAAACAAACTAAGGAGAGAAGAATTTGTAATGAAGGAAATGAACAAAGTAGTAAAGCAGTAAAACTGTGAATAGGACAAACTATGGAGGAGAAAAAGTGAAACAAAAACTCGGTATGGGAAGTAAGAAAAATAAAGTTAGAAGAAGAAGAAAAATAATAAAATTTAAAAAAAAATAAAATGAAAAATTATAAAAATATAAAATAAATAAATAAATTTAATAAATAAAAAATAAAATAAATAAAAAAATAAAATAAAAAAATAATAAAAAAAAATAAAAATGATAAAATAAAATAAACTGCACTACAAATTTTTTATACTGAAAACTAAATAAGTAATTCAGATCAGGAAGCGCTGAAAAAAGAAAATAAGAAGAAGAAGAGGGCAATGAAGTGCATTAAGAGATGCTAAAAAGTGAAGAAGGAAAGTCAGAGGATGTCTAAGAAATGTGGAGTGGTTAATGGATGGCTAAGGGAGGATAAGAGTGATTGTTTTCAGAGAAACTGATTACGGTAAAACGATAAAAGTTCAGTCAGAACGAACAAGAAACATGCGGACTTTTCTCTCGTTTTGTTAACGAGGAAAGCAGACATCAAACACGAAATCTACGATGAGTAGAAATTCTTAATAAATGGAAAACTGAGAGAAAAATTTGAAGCGGTGTAAGAAAAGGTGCAAATAGTTTTAACCGCAATGAATATAGAAATTTTTCAAAGAAGAAAAACAACTAATGTAATGGAAATAACGTCAAAGAATGCATCAAAGCAAAGAAAATATATGTCTTTGCAAATATTTACAAAATATTTTTCTTTGCAAATTTTTTTCTCGCTCGCTGCAGTGGTTGTTGTTGTTGTGCACAATGCAATCGTCATTTATTTTCACAAGTTTATTTTTCTAATACTGCACACACGGCTGACGAGGCTGCTGCTTTCATTATTGTCTTTGCTGTTGTTGTTGTTGTTGGTATTGTAATTGTAAACAGCGCGCAAGCGCGGTCAATCACCTGCGCGTGAGTGTCGAACGGGGCTGTCAATCGCATGGAACGAACAGCCGGCAAGGCAGGCCAAACCTATGCGTCACCATTTGTTTGCTGTAAAAGCTGCGAATGTTGTTATTGTTGTTTTTTACAGCCTTATGAGTAGGATTGTTATTGCGAATTGTTGTTAAAAAAAAATAGGTATTTTTTTATAGATCTACATCTGTAAAAATGAAAAATGAAGAAATGCATTTTGAGAAATACATATTTGGTAAATTTTTTAGTAATTTTCTTTTGCTTTGTTTGTTAGAAGTTGACAACATTTACGCTGTGTTGTTGCAATAACAAGTTAATTTGTTTGTTGCTGCATTGCTGCGCTGTGTGGGCGTAGCACAGAAAATATTTGGCGTTGACATGTGTCAATTGTTACGCGAGCGATGATTTTGAGGTGCAGCCACACCAACAACAACACCAACATCATCATTTCAACGACAGCAACGAAACCCACATGCTGCATCTTTATTGCAATCGCCCTCCGTTTGCTCGCTTTGCTCTTTGATTACTCTTCATCGAGCGCAGCGTTTTGCTAGCATTTCAAATGCAGTTTGAGGACAAACTGTTTGATTGTTTGAGGAAATTGAATGCATTCAAATTACGCGCAGTTGCTGCGCATGCGCGTGTAGGTGGAAAATTTGTGCCGTGCGTGTCTACCAATTGTCGTCAAATTGTCCATTCGAATGCCGAACGTTGCCAGTGCAACGACGCTTTCAATATTCCTGCTGCGTTTCGAAAGTGCAGCGAGCAGCACGTTTCGGTTGCCTGCCTACTCGACGTTTGCGTGTCGCCGAAATTGTCGCGTTTGATTGCTTTGAAATGCATTTTCGAAACGGCATTTAGCCGCCTCTGCAGTCTGCAGTGCGTTTAGTTTAATTTTTTATTTTTCTTTTGTTTTTCGTTGGTAGAAAATTACGCGTTTTTCGTGTTTGGGGCAGCACGCGTCGTCTTTGCTTTGTTGACTGCCCGAATGCGGTGCGTGCACATGTGGACTGTGGCATGCCCCGCGCGCATGCCACAGCCACACAAGTGTGTGTGTGTGTGTGTGTGTGTCATGTTGTTGTGCCGCAGACTTGAAGGTACAATTGCTGTAATTGAAGCGCGATTTCCGCTTCGCGAGGCGCATAGAAAGATCCACTTAACTGTGTAAGTAGTGGGTGGTCCTCCCTTGGATTTTTGTAGCTATGGGTCTTTGTTTGTTTGGGAATTTGGGAGTTTTGTTTGGGAACAAGTTTGGAATTTGAATTGCATTTAATTGATATTTAAATATTTTCTTTGTTGCAACGACGACGTGGGAACCGTTACGCTGTGGGTGGCGTCTCAAATGCTTTGTTTGATGAATACGTTTTTTGCGGAAACGAAATTTTATTTCAATGAATTGTTTTGTCGAATGTGGTTTTTTTATAAGTTTATAATATATAATATTTATATAATATATATAACAACAAAAAATAAACGAGAAACATATAAAATGTTCTACTGTGCAACAAAATGCTTCATGAACTAGTTGTGGTTACATATCTGATTTAAATGAGAAAAAGCTCAACAGAACTAAACAGTCGAAGGCTGCTAAATGATTATTACACTGCACAACAAAATCAAATTTTTTTTAAATAACAAGGTTCTGACAACGGATTCTGGTAGAGGGGCAAAAAAAAATATACGTATATCGGCGTTTTGAAAGTTTACGTCCGCCTTTTTTTTTAGGGGGGTCAAAGTTCCCCTTTTTGCACATTCTTATGGTGAATCGGCATACGAAAAAAATGTAACCTCACATTTTAGGTATATGATGTGTTCAGAAATTTGATATAAAATACTACAAAGAACATTTTTGTGGAGCATTTTAACCCTCCTATTTGTATGGGTCAATTTGACCCTTTTTTCTAAAATGCCAAAAATGTCCTGTAAAACAGGACTTTTAAAGGACACAATCTACCGCGAAAATATTCGCCATAAAATTCTACTATAGGTATTCATCAAAGCTCCGAAATTAACTTGAACGCCAGAATTAAGCCAAAACTGAAAATGTGTTTAAGTGTTCATTTCGTACTTAATCAAAATTGGTACTAAAATCTCCTACAACCTAAAATGTGAGGTTACATGGTTTTTTTATGCCGATTCACCATAAGAATGTGCAAACAAAGGAAAACTTTGACGCCGATACACGTATATTTTTGTTTGCCCCCTCTACCAGAATCCGTTGTCAGAACCTTGTTATTTTTTTTTGTGTTGTACAGTGTTATTAACTATCAAATATAAAATTGTACTAATATCTACCGAGACTAGAACTGTTACATCTGCTGCTTGGAACTATTTTTTTTCTACCAAGTGGTTCTTGAAGCTTACAGGTTCAAAGAGAAATAGTGAACTTTGCCATTTCTTGACTTAATTGTATGAGATTCCTTCCGAAATCTAACCTAAACGTTCATTGAAAGTAAGAGCGCAAACTGATTGAAAACTAAACCAAACCTAAGTATTTTTGTTCACCAGCCATAACATTCAATAAGTCTCATTTATCAAACAAAAACAGGGACCGTATCGGTTATGAGTTTTATCAAAAAAGTCAGATTTTAACTGTAGTCTTTTTTACCGACAAAAATAAAAGTTATTTTGTGCCTTTTATCATATCAGGCAAAAATAACTGTTACTTGTGACTTGTATTTTATCGGTCAAAAATAACAGTTATTTTGTGACTTTTCGGTCAAATATATCAGCCAATTTAAATTTTTTCAAAGGCCGTTTGACCGACTAAAAAACTATTGATACTATTTTTTTCGTCTCAGCAGACCGCACATTCTGAGCAATAAGACTTGTGCGACGAAAAAAATGGTATCAATAGTTTTTTAGTCGGTCAAACGGCCTTTGAAAAAATTTAAATTGAGCGAAAAAATAAAAGTCACAAAATAACTGTTATTTTTGACCGCTAAAATACAAGTAAAAAGTAACAATTATATTTGCCTGAAATAATAAAAGGCACAAAATAACAGTTAGTTTTAACTTTTATAGTAAAAGTCTAAAATTTAAAAGGCGTTTAATATTCGTCAAGCTGAGGCCATTACGATCATAATCGTATATTTGAAAAAGTCCACAGTCGTGGACTTCGTTATGTCGTTATGCCTTTTTGATTTGAAAATTGTAAAATAACAGTTATTTTCAGTCCCTGAACAAAAATAATTACAATTAAAATAGTTGAATCTTACTTAAACTTTCATATCGAAAGTGACAGCACAAATTGGCGAAAGTCTCAGAAATTATAATTATTTTGTATTTTTAATACGAATTCATTTTCAATGCCAAAAACTCTTCAAATAAAAACTCTTCAAGTGATAAAAACACATTAAACTGTCAGTAGAAAAAGTTGAGATAAAAGTTATTCAACAGTGATGAATTAAATTTCAAATTCTCAACTCAACTTCCGCTCATTAATGTCTACATTTCTCCAACCTTCTTTACCTTCCTCGCTCAACTCCTACTCAGCTATTGTGCCACAGTGACAGCGTCTGTAGATTGTAATTTAATGGACAAAATGGAGTCTTGACAAAACAGCAACACTTTAGCCGCAAACTGGTAGCACATTTGCCGTTTGTCTATTTGCCCCTTTCCGGTTGCACTTTAACAACACTTAACCCACTACAAAGACAGTTGACCTGCACAGAAACTGCCAAAAACCAACAACTGTGGTACAATTAAAAACCACTGGCCACCAACTGGGGACCGAGGGGCAGTGCACAAAAGGGCAGTGGGCAGTGGCTGCAGCAAGAAAAGTGAAACCCTTTTCACTCGCAGTTACTTTTGCTGCTTTTGTTTGCTCTCTTTCAGTTAAGCTTTGACTACAACAACAAATTAATGCAATAAAATTAGAAAAAACAACTAATAAAAAAAACTGGAATAAAGCAAATAACTCCAAAAAGAAGTGGCAGCGGCGGCAGCTTCAGTGACCGCAGTGGCGCTAACGGCGTTAATAACAACAGGCCGCTGCCACTGACCGGCCAATACGGCTTTCACATTAATGCTTTTCTTCTTCTTTTTCTTGGACTTTCCGCTGACGTTTCGACACGTTGTACTCAAACTACAAACCACTCAATGTTGCTCTTCAATTATTTTCACAGCTAATGATGGCCGAAAAATGCACAAAAGCCGCAGCGGCAAAAGACAAAATAGAAATTTTATGTTTGTAAGGAAAATATGAATCAAGTGCAGACAACAAACAAATAAGCCAACAAACACATGAACAGTACAAATTAAAGAGCGCAGCGCATGAGACGTGCGCCAACACAAAAATTTAAAAAAAATTAAAAAATAACACTAAAGCAATTAAAAAAGTTTCAATGTTGGCAGCGCAGATGAGCGCCGAAAATTACCGAAAAAGCCGGATTGTTCATTTGTGCTGCTGACTGCTGCCGAACGCAATTGAAGCGTGTAAAAACATTATTTTCGATAATAAAAGTAAAATCGCTGCCAGACAGGCAGACTGCCGCATTGTAGCGCCGCACGCAGTTTTCACTAGTCGACTTCGACTTTGGTGCAACGGCGACGCTGCATGCAACTGTTGCCATTTCGTGGCGGCAAATAAAAGCAAAAGCGTTTTTTTATTTATGTTTTATTTTATATGAAACCAAACTTCCAGCAATAAATGCGAGCAAAAACATGAAATGCTCAATGCGGCTGGTTGACTGGCTCAGTGGCAGCTGCACTTATGGTGAGCGCATAAAAATGCAGCTGGAAAATGCGGAAAACTGCAATGACGCTTTGACTATACAGTTTTGTTTTTGTTGTTGTTTTTGTTGTTGTTTTTATGTTATTTTACTTTTTGAGCCAAATTGGGTTGTGACTACGTTGAACTGCATTTATGGTTGGCGCACATGAGATTGTTTTGCGCTCGTGTTGACTGATTTGGTTTGGTTTGGTCTGAGCAGGTCGACTTCTTATGCGCGCCAGACTTTATGTGAGTTTGTATGAAAACTAAAAGTAGATTTTATATAGAAATAAGAAATTATGAAACAAATTACTGGAGGTTGAATTCTTAAGTACAGACTTTTTATGAGTTTATATGATTGAAGTAAAAATTATAAGAAATTATTGAAAAAATTACTTAACGTTGACTTCTTATGTGCGTCAGACTTTATATAAGTTTATAAGATTGAAGTAAAAAAAATTAGAAAATATAGACAAAATTTCTTGTGCTCTTGAAAGAAGACTTCATTCGATTAGCTGGTCTCACTAAAAAGTTTCAATTTTACATTTTATGCATTTTCAACAGGGACCGTAACGGTTATGGGTTTTATCAAAAAAGTCAGATTTTAACTGTTTATATAATTGAAGTAAAAAAAATTAGAAAATATAGAAAAAAATTGCTTGTGCTCTTGAAAGAAGACTTCATTCGATTAGCTGGTCTCACTAAAAAGTTTCAATTTTACATTTTATGCATTTTCAACAGGGACCGTAATTTTTATCAAAAAAGTCAGATTTTAACTGTTTATATGATTGAAATAAAAATAATAAGAAATTATTGAACAAATTTCTTAACGTTGACTTCTTATGTGCGTCAGACTTTATATAAGTTTACATTTTACATTTAAATTTGACATTTTATACGTTTTCAATGATTTCAAAGGCCTCAAGTTTCAACAAAAACATTTTTACTATTATCAACTATTATTATCAATCTTTATGAAAAAAATTACTTGAGGTTGACTTCTTATGTGTGCCAGACTTTTTATGAGTTTATATGATTGAAGTAAAAATTATAAGAAATTATTGAAAAAATTACTTAACGTTGACTTCTTATGTGCGTCAGACTTTATATAAGTTTATAAGATTGAAGTAAAAAAAATTAGAAAATATAGAAACAATTTATTGTGCTCTTGAAAGAAGACTTCATTCGATTAGCTGGTCTCACTAAAAAGATTTAATTTTACATTTTATGCATTTTCAATGATTTCAAAAGCCTCAAGCCTCAACAAAAAAATTCTTACTATTATCAACTATTGTTATCAATCTTTATGAAAAAAATTTCTTGAGGTTGACTTCTTATGTGTGCCAGATTTTATATGAGTTTATATGATTGAAGTAAAAATTATAAGAAATTATTGAAAAATTCAATTTCACAATTTTATGAATTTTCAATGCTTCCAAAAGACTCAAGTTTTAACAAAAAAATTTTCACTATTAATAATTTTTGTTACGAATAATTATTATCAATTTTATGCATTTTCAGTGATTTCAAAAGCCTCCAATTTCAAACAAAAAATAATCACTGACATTTCCCATAGCCAACAGCAAAAGTTCCCCACAAACTTTGATATATTTATTATTACTGACAGTGTAACTGCAATTCATCACATCAACTTTTCGCTCACAAAACTCATTCATTCATTAGCGATTTTGTAATCACAAAATGCTTTAAAATCGTTTCCAGTTTTCAAATCGATTGCGCACACAACATGCAACTGTCAAAATATTGAAATGAATGTTGTTGTTGATGTTGCAGCTGTTAATGTTGAGGCTTGAGCAATGCCATTAATAAACAAAATCAGTGACAACGATTGAAAACTTTTCAATTGCATTTCAAGCGCACCAACCAACAAATCTCGTGGCTGATTTAGAAAGGCAAATTGCGTTTACGTTCCAATAGTTAGTTTAATTAAACGCGAAAGCAATGCGCTGCGGTTGCATTTTTGGCCAAAATGAGGAAGTCTTCCAAAACGCGTGAAAAGCTATGTGAAAGAGTCAAGCAGCGGCGGTCAGCAGACCGTTTTTTTTTTGAAGCGTGCAAAGCGCTCAAGTCATTGGCCATTAGTTGTTGGCAAATCAACTGACTGCTATGTATGAAACTTTCTTCAATATGAAATGTGGCGAATAAATGCGTGCGCGCTCACATATTGCACGCACATTCACCTGTCGGCTGGCTGATGGCCAAAAGTTTGTATGTTACACGCAGCGCTAAGTGAGCGCGCCACAGCGTGTTAATGTGCGTGTAAATGAAAATGTTAACAGCTTCAAAATAATAGAAATGGTAAAAAGTGGTGTAAGAGAGCAAATCGTTGGGTTATTGAAACCAAACCAACCATTGAAAAGCCAAAAGAAAAATAAACCTATTTTTATTTATTTTCTATTTGAAAAATATTATTTTGATACTTATTTATACTTTTGACCATTAAATTTTTGCTACAAATTGTTGCTGTAATTTATAAAAATCTCCACATTTAATTTTGTAGACGTCAAACTTAAACTTTCCAATGCTGCGCTCTAACAAAAGACTCCAGCAACGAACGCGCTCTGACTGCATGCACCACAACAGTGGCTTTAATATTTCAAATAATATTTGATCATTGAAGTTTTGTTTTCAATTGTTGCTGTAATTTATAAAAATTTCCACCTCTGATTTTATAGACATTAGTAAACTTTCCAATGCTGCGCTCTAACAAAAGACTCCAGCAACGAACGCGCACCAAAACAGTAGCTTTAATATTTTATAAATATGCCAACAGCAACGTTAACTGAATTTCCTCAATCTCAGCTGTGTGCATGCATAACAAAATGCAATTAATTAAAAATCTGCCAACGCTGAAAATGTTTTTGTTTTCCTATTGAAAATTAAATATTTTGCTTTTCTTTGATTTTCTGCTTTCATTTTTCAACAATAGCAAGCAAAGTCAATCTTTACACAGTTTCTTTAACATTTCAACGCAGCCAACGTTGACTTCAATGGCAGTATTCACGATTTGTAGCAACTGCACTGGCAAAAGAAATAAATCTACATACACACACACACGCGCGTTTGCATATATTGTGAATGTAACCAATGTTTTGTGTTTTACATTTGTTTATTTGTAATTTGTTTTTTTTTTTTTGAATTTTGATTTTGTGAAATATGGAAACTTCCTGCTGCCTGGCTGCATAAACAAAATTTGCATAAACTTCAGCGCAAAAAATCAGCATTGGTAGCCGCAAGCTAATTGTTATTTTCTTATGTGTTTAGTATGTAAAAGTATGTGTGTGTGGAAAACACTTTCACGCTTTTGTTATGCAAATTAAACAATTAAATTGCACGTAAACAACGCCAAAGCGCCAGCAACTGTGTTTGAAACTGAAATTATTGCCACTGCCACAGCTGACAGTGGCAATGGCACAACTCTGCAACAAATTTGAATAGACGCATAAATTTGTGGCGACTTCTCCGCGCTACTAATCTCATTTTTGGCATAACTCATATCTAAACGCAGCGCGTGGGTGGCGAGAGGTCGTTGAAACGGCGCCGCCTAACCAACCAGTGTCGAGTTCAAGAGGCGCTCAAGTATAAAGTTGCTATGAAAGCAATTATAAAAATTGTATCATTTACATTTGCTACTGCAGGAAGCGCGCAAGATTAGTAGCACGCCCGAAGAAAGCCCCAGAGTCAAAAGGAGCAAAGAAAAGTGTTAACTGCAAGCGAGAGATGCACGCAAGCATAACGCCCAACAGTTGACTGCAGGCAAATAAACAAAACGGCGCCAAGACAAACAATGCGCCCAATCAGCTGTGCTGTGCTTCAGTTTCAGAGAACACTGCGGCGACGTGAATCGCTGTAGCGGTGCCGACAGAAACTTTCAGCTATTTGTTTGTTTGACTTGGCGCTGTCGGTTCATTTGCCCCCACACTGTGCGCTGGCCAGCTTACAGGATTGAAGTCAGCACAAGATTTTTGTTGTTACTACCAAAGCGAAGTCGTTGACTTTTTAATACCCTTTTTTATGTGCATCTTTTTGCTACACATTTTCCTTGAATGAAATTCGAAACTCTCCTTAACTTCGGCTAACAAATATGAAATAATAATATTTAGGCAAAAATTGCTAGCTTCGTTTCACTTTTGACGGCGGTACACTATGCGTTAGAAACAGTGTGGGGCTTCAACTGGCTATAAGGCAGACAACATCAAATTAAATTAAATTAATAAAGTTTAATTGATGAACATGAATAGAAGTGTCTATATTGGTATGTAATGTTGTATGTCTGTTTATCTTTATTTTATTTCTGTGGCCAGTAGACATGTAGAAAGAAAATCATCTGCTGAATACATTTAACAGTGTTCGTCTGCATATCCCACATTCGTCTTTGTTAGTCACACGAAATTATTAATGCCGTTTGTTTCGTAGAATATTAAACTGTAAGCTTCGTACTCATACAAGCTTCATACAGGAAACTAGCCTAAGATGGTCTGAAGATAGGATTCACTGTCAGCCTTTAACTTCCGTTGTTCTAGAGAGCTTCTCTCATTTAAAAGGTGAGATGAGAACCATGATTGATCCGTTCACTTTGTATGTGGCAACCACAAAGAAGGTTTATATTCCTTTAATGACTTCACTCGAAGGTCTATGGGCAAGAAATGGGAAGAAAATTGACTTTACCTGTTATGCATTTGTCCTGTATTATCTACAAGAAGGAAGACTCATCTGGGCAAATTTTTCTTCGACAATTTAGGGGATCTAGCCAATAGAATTATTTACAGTCTACTAGGTTTCATGAGAAGCTCAAACTGGTTCAATGAATGAGTGTTCCACTTTGGGGCCACAGGTTTTTCCTACTTGTCTACCTTACCATATGAGATTCTAGTCTTTTTGGAAGATTTCTTATTAGAGTCTTCAACTATTTTTTTATTGATTTATTCTCCATCTCTACAATTTTCTTGAAGCAACGCAATGCTTTTTATTAACTTTTTCCAATCAATCCATGAATCAAATATACACCATAATCCCTACTATGTAGCCTACAAATAGGTCGTTAAAACCCCACTCAAACATTCTTAATTGCTTGTAGATACAATTGACTTCTATGCTTTGGCGAAAAATTCTGCGAATTTATTTTGCCGGTGGTCTACGTTCGTCAAATGAAATGAAATGGAAACAAAAACCACAAATAATGAACTAATAAAGTATAACACAGCACACGTCAATTCCGTTGGCCAGCAGGCCACATTAACCCTTTTGGTATTTTGTTGTCATATGGGAACAATATTAATTTTCTTCAAAATATTTTTAAATATAGAATTGAATATTTAAGTTTAAAACAAAGAAGTATTCACAATATTTAGAAAGTGTTTAAAGTTTTGAGAGCATTTCGAAATAAAAAAACTGAACGTTTAAGTTTAAAACAGAAAAGTGTTCATGGTCTTTAGAATAATTTAAAGTCCTGATAGTATTTTGAAATAAAAAACTAAATGTTTAAGTTTAAAATAGAAAAGTATTCACGATCTTTAAAATAGTTTGGCGTTTAAGGAGTGTTTTAAAATTAGAAAAATCAATGGTTAAGTTTAAAATTTAGAGGTATTTGCGTTTTTCAATTCTATATTTTCACGTTGTAATTTAAAAGAAGAGGATTAATTGAAAAAAAAATATTCTGTTTTAAAATTATAAAAAAAAATTAAGAAAATAGTTAAACAGTTATTAGAAAAAAATTAATTATTAGAAGTAACTCAATGAATTTGTAATCTTAACATTTTCCCACTAGAAAGCAGCAATACAAATGTTAAAATCGTATATGCAATAAGGCACAGAATATGTGAAAAAAGAATGAAATATATATCTTAAACGTAGAAAATGTTAAGGCAAACAAACCTCAAATGTTAACTGACACCTAATCATGCTTTCGGCTCTCGCTGAACAACAAAATTGGCGCACACTATTTACAACAACATGCTACATATACCATAGTCACCGCATTAAACATTGTCATCAACAGCAACAACAACAATAACAATACTATTTTTGGAATTTTTTCGCGTTCCCTCTGTCACACACACACACACACACAGCACAACTTAAAATCGGCTTAAACTTTACTTTTGTGTCAGTCATTAGACTTTGGTGTGATTCGCCTTTATTGCTGCGAGTGTGCACAACGCCAGGAGAGATCGTTTTGTTGCGCGGCGCGAGGAGGACAAATGTCTAAAATTATATGCTTAATTAACGCAACATTAAGCATCAACAAACAGGCGGCTGGCTGGCCAGTTGTCAGTCAGTCACTTTTACTCGTTTACGCTTTCGAGCGTCTATCAACGCGACACCGCGTCAACAGCCACACAAACGACAACAAAATGTGGAAGCTTTTTGCGACCATTTGGTCAACAATGTGCCACAACATGTGGCATTGCTGCGGGCGCCATTCTCGGCTCTTTCTTCAACCTGGGTTGTAACAAATTTCTACTCAACGTTACGCAACTTCAAAGTCAAACGTTTTTTTGACGCTGTCAATCGTTAAATCGTTGCTGTAGCAAGCACTTTCTATTTTGTTTGTGTTGTTTTTGTACAGAGATGTAAAATATTTCTGGTCTTTAAAATTTGCATCATGTAATTAAAAAAGACAAATACTGCCAGCATTTTATGACCAACTGGCTGACCTTAACTTCGGCACAATGCAATAATCTGCAGTGTTGTTGCGAATGTTGTTTTGTTTAGTATAGTTTATATACCATAAAAATATTTCCGTTTGGGTTTTTGTTCTCTTTTTTGGCTGAGCTTGTCTCATCTTCAGCTTGAATTGCCTTTAAGTCGCACAACATAAGGGCAGCAACTGACCGCACCGTGCAGACAAAAGACTTGTGCCGCAAACTTGTTTGCCATGAAATGCGCGCAAGTTGGAAGTTTTTGCTAAATGAAAAAAAAATGCAAAATAAAGAAAACGTAACGCTGGTTTCTCATCATTTTAGGGTATTTTCGTACTCGAGTTTTTTCTTCTGGTTGAAGCGGGTTTAATTTTTTGCTTATTTTTGGACATTCTGCGGTATAATGGAAATTCCCGACATAAATTGCTGCGCTGACCAGCTCAAAAATTTTAGTCGCAGCGCCTACAAAAAAGAAACGTAAAACGAAAAAACAAGAAAATTGCAAAGAGTAAAACGCTTAAAAGGAGGCTGACAATTTTTTTTTAATTTTAAGTAGTTTGACTTTCAGTAAGCGTGAATCAAAAAATATGACGCGCAGCTGAGTGGAATTTAAGCACCAAAAAATGTCTTTTGGATGGCATAAAAAATGCAATATTTATTTATCTATTCAAGCATTAAAATAACTTCTAGAGACCTGCATGTAGTTGACCTGATTTTGAAAATGCTTGTTGTTGTTGTGATGACTTGAATCAATAGACAATTCCACTAAAAATTTTCTGTTTGGTTTTTTCATTGATTTAATTGTTTTGCTTTTTCTTATTTTGCCTCTAGTTTGTTATCGAATTTCAGTGCTGTATGCATTAACAAAAGAAGACAAATATTTTCAACACCATTCAGACTTCGTTCGACTGCGTCTAATCAAGCATGCCGCTCGCGCACTCGGCGCGCATTTCAAAACCCAGGCACATGGCTGGCGTAGCGAAGGCAAATAGCCAAACATTTTGGCATTCAGCAAAAACGATGACAACAGCAGCTAGACAACAACAACAACAACAAAGTCGCATTTTAAGCGAAAATTCTAATTTTAAATTTAAGCATTTCGCGGCGATTTACATCATCAGCAGCGGCTTATTGAATAAACCGTAGCCGGGTGACGACGACACCGTCGCGTCGCTTCCAAACGACGCAAATGCTGGCCAGCATATTAACACACAAACAACTGAGATGCTACGTGTAGAGTTGGATGGCATGCTGAGAAGAAAATATTCAATATTTGTTTGCAAATATTAAGCAAATATTTATTTGCGTTGTACTAATAGACCGAAGCTCAAACGGGACTTTAATGATTTGGTAATAAATGTTTAATCTTAATTTATAAGAAATGTACATATGTTAGTTGTACATATAAGTATGAACATATGCCGACATGCATTGCTCAACTGGAGCCAGCTTTATGCTTCAAGTCTCTAACTAAGCGCATCGCTCAGCTCTCTTAGCTCTTTAGTCATTTTTCTTTCAATATCTGAACCCAAGTTTTTGCATATTTAAACAAGTCTGATGTCGCTCAAGTCTCAGCTGTTTTCGAAGCACGTTTGGTTTTGTTGGTTTTGCAAAATTCAATAATCTTCATCGACAGAAATACGCACACATTTGTGTGTCTGTTTGAAATATGATGTTATTTATTTTTCTTTCGGTATGGTGAGAGCTGCTTGGTTGAAGAAAATATTCGCCTTATTATTTTTTTAAGTAGGAATAACGCAATTTATGTTTGTGTTTAAAACAACGCCGCAGAGTAATTTTAAATTGCTGCTCATTAGCGCATACTACGTCTTTCTTCACTCTATTGGCATTTTTAGTAAATCGTAATTTAAATTTTTGGACATTAGTCTTTTAATTTTCAACAATTTTGTGGCAATAATTTTGTATGTTTCTGAAGTCTACCGGAAAGCACGAAGATTGATATTTTGTTTGATTTACGAGAAGAAAATATTTATTTTGTCCTGCCTTTGGAACAAGTATTTTTGAAGTGAGAAAAATATGAAATCAGGACATACAGGATCATGAATACAAATGATTGAAAAACAAAAACAAGTATATGTGTAGCAACTATTAGCAGAAAAGAGCAGAAAAGTGTTTTAATAATGAAAAATTAACTAAGATGAACTTTTACTGCTTTGAAGAAGTTTCTTCCACTTTTAAACCAATAAAAGCAATAAATTCTATCAATTTTTAGCCAAATATTAGGCAGACCAGAACAAAATCTGAAAGTTTTAATAAGGCTTGTCCACGAAATAACTTTTACATTTTCTATTATTAATAGCTACTAAATAAAATATTGAACTAATGTTTGTGTGAGTATTTATTATCTCTTATAACTCAAAGTTTGTGATAATGTACAAATATTTTAAAGTTCAATTGGATTTCTTACAAATCTACGTATTTTTGCTTTCAATCCCCTCATCAAATGTTGCACACCAGATTTTCCAATTTTTTTGGCCATACTGTTCCACTTTTTTATAAAATCAATCTTTCCCTTAGCACGTTTTTTATATTTCAGTAAGTTTCATTTCATTATTGCCCAAAATCGTTCGACTGGCCGAAGCTGTGGGCAATTTGGGGGATTGTGATTTTTCTCAACAACACGGATCTTATTCCTTTGGTACCACTCTTTGACAATTTCTGCATAGTGGACTGTTGCTAAGTCTGGCCAAAATAAAGGTGGAACAGCGTGCTCTCTGTACAATGGCAAACGTCGTTTGTTGAGACATTCCTTCAAGTAAATTTTACTGTTAAGACTGCCAGTTGTAACAAAAGGACGAGTGTATTTGCCACAGCTGCATATGGCCTGCCAAACCATATACTTTTTACCATATTTGTCCATCCGTTTATACTTGAACGTTTTCATAACGCCACCCTTCAGGTATGCTGTGTAATATCCTCGACCTGGAAGCTGTTTGAAATCTTCGTTGACATACGTTTCGTCATCCATTAACACGCAGCCTTTAAAACGACACAGATCATTCGATAAAAGTTTTCGGGCTCGATTTCTGGCACGCTTTTCCACTTCGGAGTTACGATTTGGCACTTTTTGAACAACGAAAGATTTGGGCTCGTAGTGTCTTTTAATTTTCGCAATGTATGATTTCGAAACTTCGAATTTTCGTGCCAAATCTCGTAAAGATTGGTTTGGATTTTTTTCCAGAGAAACTTTCACCTTACGAGCTATATCTTTATAGACGAAACCTTTTTTTCGTCCGGCTCCGACGATACGGGATGTGGACAGGTCCTTCTTGTATTTAATTACCACATTTCTAGCTGTTGCCCTGGAAACTTTGGCTAGTCTTCCCAACAATGCGTACGAAGCCGTTGGATTTTCGAAAAAGTGGGCAATTATTTTTTGTCGAATTTTCTTTTGTTTAGATGCCATTTTGATTGAATCACTTTGAATTTCAAAATACAATTGACCACTAATAGCTGAAATTTGACAGATTCTGAAAAGCGAATTTTGTTTTTAGAAATTTCGGTGCTTACTATACTTTTTTTCGTTTTACATTGTAAAAGTTATTTCGTGGACAAGCCTTAGTACAAAATTGACTAAATCAAACACTTATTTTGTTTTAAAGAGAAGATTTTACAGTTTTGCCAAATATTAGCAAACCAGAGTAGACTCTAAAAAATTTTAAATAGTAAAAAAAAATGACTAAATCAAACTATTTTTTTGCTTTAAAGCGAAGTTTCTTACACTTTTGAACTAACAAAAGTAATTAATTCTATGCATTTTTAACCATTAATTAATATTAGCGAACTAGAGTAGACTTTGAAAGTTTTAATAGTAAAAAAATGACTAAATTAAACTCCATTTTACTTTAAGAAGTTGTTCACTCTTTTGACCCTACAGAGGCAATGAATCATAGCAATTTTTGGATTCAACTGTTGGGAAATCTGTAAACAAAAATTTGAATTATAGCGGAAATTTAACTCCATTTTAAACTCCAATCAAAAAAATAAGAGTGTTTGGATTTTTTTTAGTGTTGTTGCTGTAGATGCTACTAATTGTTGAGGTCATGAGCAATGAGTGTCGCCTCAAATACTAATGGAAAATATTTTATGAATTCTGTTTTAGCTCTGCTAAATTTTTTTCCAAGTGCAGCAACGGCTTTTATGCATTTTCTGCCAATATTATTTCACCAATTGTCGTGGTTGTTGTTGTTTTTTCATACACTATGTTAGTCTAAGTTTAAAGTGTTGTTGTTTCGTTTCCTCTTTGTCTCTGACTGCATTACTCAATTGCTGCCAACTGTTAAATTAGCAAATGCAGAAAAACACAACAACACAGACAACAGCAACAAAAACAAGGTGAACAACAACACCAACAACAACAATATGGACAGCATGTGAACGCATGTTATGCAATGCGCGCCTGAAGTGCAAAAAATACAGTGGCAGCGGCAATAGCAAACGCAATAAATGTACATACAATAAAAATACAACAACAATCACAACAAGAATGCAACACAATAACAATGCAACACGCAACAGCCAACACCAACACCAAACTCGACACCAACGCTGAGGACGTTGCGACGTTGACGACCCTCCTCGATGACGTTTTTGCCTTCTTTTTGCATTTTTCTTATGTCTGTCTTATTGTTGTTGTTGTTGTCTATGTCACTGCTCTTGCAGACCTTCCTCTGGCATATTTTCTTTATTGCTTTGTTTTCACTTCTTGTTGTGTTTTTTTGTTCACCCGTTTTTTAGGCTTCGCATAAAAGTTTGTGAAAAAGTGTAGTCAATTTGGCTGACTGACATTTCCCATTGAGTTGTTGTTGTTGTTGTTATAGTGTTGCTTTGTTTTGCCCCCGCTTGGCTGTTGAAATTTCATTTTCCATATTCTTACAACACAACACACACACACACACAACAAAGCCAACAAAAAACTGAAAACAACAACAACTGCCACTAAAAAAGGCTAATTTTAAAATTACTACCAACATCTTTGCGCTGGCGTATTTGTTTTTTGTTGTTATTGTTTTAGCATTTAAGGCTTCTGCCACGCCACGCCACGGCACACGGCACAATGCGGCAAATGACGCACGCGTTGACTTGCCTCAAAATTTTATTGCCAAGTAATCGCATTGTATTGTTTGCGTTGATTGTCGGTCGGTCCGTTGTTGTAGCTGTACTTAATAGTATAGCAACAGTTGCTGTTGTTTTTGTTGTTGCTTTTTGTTAATATTTATGCTTAAATTTGCAAACTAATTGCCGCCCACCAGCGGCGAGAACCTGAACGTGCCGACAGCAATAACACCAATAGCAGCAAAAACAGTAATAACAACAAAAACAACAATCGTAGCCACCGCCGCAGCCACCACACACACACACACACACACAGCAGCCATCGCGATAGCAACAGTTGCTTCTTCAGCAACAGCAGACGTCTCATTAATTTTTTGCCGCACCATCGCAGTGTCTTTGCATTGCTGTTATTGCTGTTGTTACTGCTGTTTTTGTTGTTGTTGTTGTTGTTGTTACTACAAGTACCTCATTAGTTGCTTGCATCTTTAGTGGCAATCAACGATGCGGCATCAGCAGCATTAAATTCATTATTATCGTTATTATTGCTCGTGCCGTAGTGGTTCTTCTTCTTCTTATTTTTGTTATTGTTGCTATTGTCGTCTGCTGTCCCAAAATGGCAGCAATTGGCATAACACCTACTCAACGCGCATTTTGTTGCTGCCAATTGTTGCCGTCATCGGCGCAACTTATTAGCTGCAATTGTTTGAGACGCATACATTGTCGTGTCATTCGCGAGGCTACAGTCGAGAGTGAGAGTGTTGTAGAATGCGGTTGACGTGTAGAATTATTCAAAGTAGTTTAAGTGGGTTAAAGATTGTAAGCAGAAATTCATTTAAAGTTACCAACAAATAATTTTTTCTAGTCATTAATATTTTTGTGCTTTATTAAACAACTTTCGTTGTTCATTTATATGGTTTTAGAAATATAGTTAATTATTTTAAATATAAATCAGAATTTATAAAAAATTGCATGTTAAGCTCACTCAATCAAACTCACAACTCACTTTCATTAATTCAAATCACAACATTTTAAATATAAATTGTTTTTAAAATTTGCTGGTAAACACTTGCAGCTCACTTTATGGGCTCAAAAGAATATATAAAATTTTAATAAATATAAACAATTTTTAGAAGGAAAATTAACTGTTAAACATTTGCAGCATAAAATAAAATAAAATAAAATAAAATAAAATAAAATAAAATAAAATTAAATTGAATAAAAATAAAATAAAATAAAATAAAATAAAATAAAATAAAATAAAATAAAATATATTAAATTAAATTAAAAAAAAATAAAATAAAAATAAAATAAAATAAAGTTACAGTTATAAAATTACAAACCAACTTCTGACTTCACTTTTATCGGCCCAAAAATATAAAAAAAAAAAATTTTAATTGAAGTCAAAATTTATAACAAACAACTACAAACTTCATCCGAAAATATTAATAAATTAATAAAAAAAATTGTTATGATAACAAATTATTATTAATGAATGAAAAAAATTAATTAAATTAATTACTATTAAATTAATTATTAAAATTAGAATTAATAAAAATATTAATAAATTTAAATTTAAATATGTACCCAAAAATATTAATAAAATTTTTAATTTAATTTATAAGAATTTTATAAAACACATTTACGTGGTAATACTAAGACACTGAAGAATGATAAACAAAATTTGTTGAACTAACTAAATTCAGTTTTAAAAAACTCACAAACATATTTCTTGGTAAAGAAATCTCTCACAAGTGACTAATTTTATCGTTAAGATAATTTAATTTAATTTTACGTTGAGATTAGAAATTCAAAGAAATATGAATGGCATACATATTTCATACTTAAATATTTTAATTTTATTATTTCGTACTCAAACATCCACAACATTCTTAATGGAGTCCGAAATAATGACTAGCGAAAAGATTTCAGATAATTTTTTTCTATTTTTAGAAGTTGAAACGAGCGACATTCCACTAAGAAATCACAGTGTTGAGTTCTTTAGTAAATAAATAAAGTATGAAAAATGAAAGTTGATTTTGGAAGTCAAAGATCTTTTCTATTAAAATCTAGTTTGATTATAGAAGTTTATAGAACTTTTCAACTTCAGGCAACTATTTTACTTTCAGCTGTCTGCAGTAGACACATCAACGAACGACCTGAACAGGGCAAAGCAAATGCATGGAAATCGCTAGGATAATATTGCAATACTCATTGCGGTTCTTACGAGTCATTGGCCGGTCATCAACAAATTCTATTCTTTTTAAATTTACTACTTAGACTGCTCAAAGCGATGGTTTGCAGCGATCATTTGCTGGCATTCACGTTAAAATACGAGGCCTGTTACAAAATTTTACTTTTCAAAATTCATCTAAATATTTTATCTTATGTTGGTACATATTTTGACATCATCAAACATTTTGCATATTTAGTTTGTTGTTAGCAAATTTATTTAAACACATTGACGTAAGAAAAGTTTGACGTGTTTTGATATATTACAATTGGAGATTTTCGGTTATCAAAAAATCAATCAAAATAATTAAAAATGAATAAAAATTGTTCTCTGCTTTTTAGTGATTGTTTTGGCCAAAAATAACCCCATAATTATGATTCAGTCAACCTATTCACCATACTTGGCCCCCTGCAACTTTTTCCTGTTCCCAGAACTAAAAAAAAGACACCAATGAAAGAAGGAAATTTGATACGATTGATGAGATAAAGACCACTGGATTGCTGAAAGAACTCAAAACCATACCAAAAAGCTTACTTACACCAGAAATGCTTCGAGGAATGGACAAAGCACAGGCACTAGTTATTGTATTGGAGGTGGATTACTTTGAAAATAGATACTGATAAATGAATAAATATTTTGTGTGAAAAATTAACAGACCTCGTTGAAAGCTGTTCAGTTTTTTGTTAACAAATTCTATTCCCTTCAACTTTATTTGAACTGTACAATGACGCAATTGACTGCAATCATCTACTGACGTTAACTTCAAAATATATAAAAAAAAATTATTGAAAAATCCTTAAAATATAGATGGAGTCTTCAAATTTCTGCAATGAGGGCAAATTTTATATTAACTCGAAGGAAACTGTGGAAAATCGATGCGCAAGGGTGACTTTTATAAAACTTGTGTACGTTTGCTAAATTGTTTGCAGAAACCAAACGCATAGATTTATATCAATGAAAAACATTTAAAATGTAGATGGATTCTGGAAAGAGCGCAATTGAATATATTTAAATTGTAATATGGGGAATTAATTGCTGCAACACGTTCCAAACCCAAATCATTCGCTTTTCTTTATTATTGCATATTGTTTACTCTTTTATATACTACTATGTATACAATGTACTATGTATGTATATGTATATATGTATACTATGTACTAATACCTATGTAGCTCAAATCAAATCAAATCAAATGAATTTAATGCCTTAAACGGTTTCATAAGAATTGTTGAAGTCCAGCGCCATTTCTGTGATTGTGTAACTTATGGTTTTCGATCAATATTTCTTCCACTTTATCGCTGTTCTGGTCAGTTTTCGATGTCGACAATGTCTACATTTAACATCTTAGATGGACTGGCCACCAAGTGTAAAGCACTGGTAAACCATTGTTTCTTCCAAGGGCTTTTCATCATTGAATACTTAAGATCTACTTTCACTTCGTCCGGACATTAATCAACCACACTGCTTCGCACTACGATTGGACAACAATTCCCATTTGGCCCACACAGAAATTGGCCATTACCAAACGAAGTGAAGCCAGCAAACGGCACTGATAGCAATTGAAAAAATGTTTTTATTGTATTTTTTGCACGCATTGCGTGAAACGCCAATTAAGTTGAAGTCTGGGCGCAGCCAATTAATTTTAATATAATTATGAATATTGCTTTTATAACTCAAGTTAAACTTATTCAACTCAATGTTCATATGTCCGCATGCATGCCAATACACATCCATACACTCACACGCACACACATACAACTTAAGTTGAATTGAATTAAATGAAATCATTTCCTATTACTACATGCCGCAGCATTGCTGAATGCGAAAAAAATGCGCATATGGTATCTGAGAGAAAAAATATATTTTCTGCATAAATTAAAAATAAGTATGAAAAGAAAAAATTAACCAAAATAACAATAGCAACAACGGGCAAAAACACGCTTATGAATAGCGCCAAGAGCAGCGACATGACATGACATGAGAAAATGCCACAATCTTAAACGACAGACGGCAGCACGTCAACCAGCGCTGCTATGGCGAGCGTGTGTATCCATTTGTGTGAGTGTGTGTGTTTGATTGTAGCGCAAGCGCAACAATTGGTGACAACGACCTTGACTCAGCCTCCCAGCTATCCAAGTAATTTTTGTTCGTTTTGTGCTTTGAATTTGTTTACTTCCCCAGCGCTTTGCGCTCATTTTGACGTTTAAAATGTGAGTTGGTGAAGAGGCAAAATGCGATACAGAAATCATAAAGCAGGAAGTTGGTGCCAACCGAAATTAGACTAAAATAATAATAGCACTTACACCAATAGCAACAACGACAACAACAATAATTGGAGTGTAAAGAGCGGCGTTAAGAATGCGCTGCCGTATAATTACGCATACGCCTGGCATGCCACAAAAATAACAACACCACATTCGTACTTGAAAGGCGGATTTAAGATTGCTTTCAATTTTATTGTTGTTGTTGTTGTTGTTATGTTTGTGCTTGTGTGCACTTCTTTCAAGTACTATTCGGCTTGCTAATGAAAACGAAACTTGAGCGTGCGAACTTACCTTTTTTGCTATATGTGTTTGAGTGTTTGCGTTTGTTTGTTGTTGTAGCTGTTGCTAGTGCAGAATTTGTGCAAGAAATTAGCAAGTTTGCGTTGGTTGTTCTCGGCGGGGCCTGTGTTACGTATACGCCCAGGGGGAGGTGCTCGGCTCAAGCGATTTTAAGTTTGTAGTTGCAATTATTTGTTGGCATTCAGTTTTTGAATTCGTCTAAAGTTTAGCTAAGTAATGTGAGTTCTGACTCTTAGAATCTTTGTGCCTTGTACATTTGTTTGCAAAAATCATTTAGTGCTAACAAACTTTACTATTCTTTATGCAATTTTTTCAGTTTATAATTTTAAGGTTTTGTGGTCTTTGCCACACTGGGTTTTAATTTTTTCAAGGAAAGTATTTTTTTTTTACAATATTTGAGGTTTTGTGTTTTGTTGTATATTTTTTACCACACAATTGTTAGTTGCTGGTGTAGCCGTTACTGATTGGGTTATTGTTGTTGTAGCCGCAATTAATTTCACTTTTTTTCCACTTTGCAGAAATACACAATTTGCAATTTTTACAGTCAAATGTGGTTTTTGTTGTTACTGCAGCTGTTTTTGTTGTTGTTGTGCTATTATTTCACCGTAGTAGTTGTTGTTGAAGTTGCTTTTGTTGCTGTTGCGGTCGTAGTCGTTGCGTTGCCAACTGGTTTCTTTCTTTTTTTTCTCTCTCTTTATAATGCGAAGCTTTATTTTGTATTGTTGCAATTTTTTCCAATTTATTTTTTGCTATTTTTAAAATTTTTTTACTAATTATTTTATATATTTTTAATTTTATATTTTCATATTTTTACATATTTGTTTATCAAATATTTGCAAGAAATTAGTTTTTTCTAACATTCATTGCTCATCGAAATCATTTCACTTTTCATGTCTGCCAGTTGCAACTTTCACAGCAACAACAAGTGCATAGCTCATAAAAAACTGGCCGTTTGTAAATTTTCTTTGTTGTTGCAACTGTTTTCGGTGATTTTTATTTTGATTGCGTTTTGATTTTTGTTAAAAATTTACAATTTATAATTTTGTAAATTATTCACTTTGAGGTTTTTCGTATTTCAACATTGGCTGCTGCGGTTACGGCAGTGGCTGTTACTGTTGTCGTTGTTGTTGTTGTTGTTGCTCAATACGCATTCGTAAGAAAATTGAAATTGTATTCACATTGGCCGTTGTTTTCCTCGTTTCTCGCATTTACAGTTGGTGCACCTGTTGCCGCTGCTCACTGCCCACTTCACGTCGCACACACTTCCATCTGCCCCACCGCACACCATTCACTTTACAGTTATTGTTGTTGCTGTTATTGTTGTTGTTATTATTATTATTATTATTATTATACGAACTTTGCACACGCTTTAAATTTTGATTAGCATTTAAATCGAATTGAAATAACTGAACTTATTGTAGTTAACCATAAATGTGTTGGTGGCTGTAGTTGTTGCTGTTGCTGTTGTTGCTGGTTGCCGTTACTGACTCGCAGCTAACGCAGAGGGGAGAAAAAAACAAGCAGCAGTCCAACTCGGCAAACGCACTCGACGACTTACG
Source organism: Melieria crassipennis (assembly GCA_963668005.1). NCBI lineage: Eukaryota > Metazoa > Arthropoda > Insecta > Diptera > Ulidiidae > Melieria > Melieria crassipennis. The sequence continues at coordinate 106,095,459 of OY764963.1, read as the reverse complement.
CGACTCAACTGGCGACGCTGTGCTGCAGCAAGTGGCCACTCACCAACCAAGTTCGTTTCTTCGGTCTTTCGTTTCTGCTTTGGCCTCACTTTTCAGACAGTTGCCTTCGCCTACCCACCAACCAACACTTGTGTGCGTTGCTGGCGCACGTCACCGCCATTGCTAATATTTATTATTATTGTTGTTGTAGCTGGCTGTGGTCGGGCCTGCGCCCGAGTCTGTGTCGGTGTTTGTATCATTTGTGTGTGTTTTGTTGGTAGGAGGCATTCGGCATGCCATGGTTAACCCGACTGCTGGTACAATTGCTTGGCTTTTGCTACATGCTTTTGCATTTTTCTTTGCATTAATTCAAAGAAAAGCTTGCCAAGTGCAAGACGAATGAGCGCGCAGTCGAACAAACTAATAAAGGAGCGCACAAAGAAATAACGGCAAAAGCAAAAGCTTTTGCTCTCTGCTTGGTTTAAATTTTAAATTCGGCATTTTAAGAGTGTAAAACTACTCTTTAACGGCGAGTGTTGGTTTCATATTTATTCAAGTTGATGTGTGCGTGTGATTTTAAAACATGTTTAGTCAAAATAAGACGAACGTTGTTGTCATAAGCCCTGAGCGTTTTCTGGCTTAGCGTGTAAATATTAAGCGTGTTGGCAGCAGAAGGCGAAGTAATACAGAAAGAGCAAACCAAAGAGTGTAGTTTGTTTATTTGCTCAAAACGCGATACCACATGAAATGTGCAAAAAACGGTTTGTTAATATTAATAAAAGCATTCAAAATGCAATTCAACTGATTATGAACAGGTTATGGCAACGAACACAAGTATACTTCATACCACAAATATTGATATAAGTGTACGAGTATGTTTGAAGTGTGAATATCTACTATATGCACAAATATAAATATAAAATCTGCTATATCTGGAGCAACTTTTTGAACGCTGTATACGTACTATAAGTTTGTACGTGACCTGTGGGCTGGTTTGTAACTTGATTCATTAGCGATTTTAGTGGATTATATGCAAAACCACTTTAATATTTGGCCAAATTGAGTAGAGTAGAGTGATTTGAAGTCACATGAAATGATTTGAAATGACCAAAAGAGTTCAAACATTACAGGCGACACCATAGTGGATACATAGCGTATGGACTTATATGACTTATCAGGCATGTGCACGATTTCAATTTGAATTGGAATTTGAAATCAAACGAATTTGCTGAGGGTTCAAAAAAAAGACGGTACGGTTTTATGTCATGTGGAGTTTAAATTTATTTTTTTGTTCAAACAATAACAAAAAGGTACGAAATCTAAACAAAATTAATCACACCCCATCACGTTTTTGTGAAATAAAAGGCCTAAAGCTAGTGCTGGGCTGGATTAAAGGGTTGCTGATATAAATATTTTTGGCTAGACTTCTTCAGGCATGCAATACACGAAAAGTTAAATCCGCTTAGGCACCTCCCCTCTTACGTACCGACCATGCGCTATGTACGTTTAGTACTCAAGCTGCTGAAGTACTCCATACGCTTAACCCTTTCGCTACAGGTTATTACTGGGGAAAGTTAAAATTTTAAATTTTACGTTTTAGGCTTCTATGTGGTTGTATTAGCAATATTCCATAAGAAATTTTTTAATTTTTATATTCGGACCATGTATTTTAGACTGTTTTCTATGAGAGCAACCACATCGTTGTGGCTGCAATAATTACTAATTAAAAAAAAGTATCTAAATTGAAAGAAAACGTCAAATTAAAAATTTCTATTATTTTTTCTGCTTCTTCTTCCTTTACTATGTCAAGATATACCATTAAAAAAGTGTATACTTCTCTTCTTAGACTTAAAATATTCAGTTTATTAATTTCGTATTTTTCGTAAAACTTCAAACTATTCTAAAGACCAAGAAAAGAATGTATTCTTGCAACCATAGAGGATGCAGACGTCCACGAAGTAGCATGTTGCCATAGGGCAACAAAATAGCGAAAGGGTTAAGATCAAAAAGATTGCATTGATAGATGTGATACTTAAAAAAATTACATTTATAGGCATTTATTGCATTTATTGAGGTCCTTCTGTGTCTTCCTCCTCTTTTTCTAGCTACAGAAAATGAGGTCAGTCGAGCGGCACATCGCTTTGAAGTGCTGCTTGGCACGAAACTTGTTTTCAGCGCTGGAGACAGGGGGAACCCTTTTTTAAATTCTTCCATCTAACAGAGGGAAAGCAGTTGATGTGCGTGCTGAGCTTATGCCTCACCGCAGGTATCAAACCGGTATCTCTGATTGATCGGAATGGACGAACAACTGCTGGAAGGGCTTTAAGCCTAATTGGACAGTTCCGTACATGAATGGGCCACTGATGAGCACTGGCCTTTGCGCTGGAGTTCACTTTGACACTGATAACAGTGTATTCCATATCTGTAGCAGCGCTTGAACTGCGGCGGAGGGGAATGTCTGGATGTGGCATATATATTTGCTCCGACAGTCAAGCGCGGCTGTAAAGGCTTTCCCAGCAATGCAGACAAGATCCAAAATGTGCGCGAGGCTGTCTACAGACTGAACGAGCTAAGCATTGACAATGTGGTAACACTTCTGTGGGTACCTGGGCATTTCCATGTCGAGGGCAATGAAAAGGCCGATTAACTCGCCAGAGTTGGATCTATGGTACATTTCGTAGGACCTGAACTAGCATGACATGGGTAAGCATGACTTGAGAACTATCTTAGCGCTCATCACAGGGTTTATTGCTTTTAACGAGTTCCTCACCAGGATTGGGGTCAAAAACTCGACTTTATGCGACATTTGCCTTGAGCACGACGAAACCACGGTGCACTTCATATGTGAGTGTCCGGCTTTTAGACGGGTCGGGCATATGAGCTTCGGCACTATGATCCTTCGCGAGGATGAGCTCAGAATCCTCAAATTGTCTAACGTGTTCAGCTTCGCGATAGCAACGCTACGGCTAACTGAGATTCAGGGCTTATGGAAACCTTCTTAGATCATCATCATCATCTTACGCTAGTAAATTTTATTGAGAATAAAACTGGAAGGTTTTGACTGGAAGACACGTGGCCTGTGGGCTGTTTCGGCGAACTGCCCTATTAAAATTGCTACGAATACTTGAATTCCTGAGCTCGACTGTATCTACTCGAAAACATTGCAATGTGTTATATATTTAGGCCTCAGTGTTGCATCTGGGTTGCTGCGGTTAGTAAAGTAAATAAGTCTACAAAGAAATATTAACAAAATACAACTTAAATAGCTTCTTCTTCTTATCTTAAATGGCGATCAATGCAATTCGTGACGGAAACAGAAGACTGACCTAATTTTTTCTGCGTCCTTACTCTAAATTAAAAATTTTTACAATCACACATTGCCATCTTTGGTATAAATCTTTATTGCGTAAAATCAAATATGGCTTATCTTTCACTGTATGATGTGCTGTCGTTTGCCCGTTGAAGTCATTTAAGGTTTTTTCTGGCCTATAAAGCTATAATTCATGCATTGAGTCGTTGATTTATACGTTTCGACTGATTCAAGCGATGAATATCCAACATTTTTACGATTGATTTATTGCTCAAGAGCTCAAAACAACTATAAACTTTTTTAATCACTCCAATGCGTCGTAGGTGAGAATGAAAGTGAATAGTTTTGTTATTCAGTTGTTAACTATTGTCAATACTATAAAAATCAGGCAGTGGGAGTCAAAAACTGGTTTGACTTTAACTTCATAGTTTGACAGTTTTTTTAAATTTAAATTTTAATGAAACTATTTCGAAATACTTGATTTTGCTTTATTTTAAAAGGGAAATCTTTGCAAAAAGCAACAAGTTATTGACAAAGTAGTTAAGGCGGCACTGACTGGTCCTAATGCCTCGCAGCGACTTCGTTCGAATCTGTAGAGTTACCAGGTGGACGTCTTCAACTTTGAGAGTAACCTTAAAGATCTATGAACATACAAGTCCTTGTAGAAAATCTTAGTAAGACGCTGGCCTTTATTTTGGAGCCCCCTCTAGTGCCACAATCTGCGGAGTACTTAAGTGAGCCAATCGTAATATTGGAAGGCAGAGGCATTGTGGGCATGTCAACAGGCAGTGACCTACTTTGAACAAAACTAAAAACTAATCTTCCTCAATTTTTTGTGTTTTTTTTTTGTTTGTTTGAAGTACAAATTAGTAACTATGGTTCATAGTGGCAGCTGATGGCGGTGGTTCCAGAGAGATTAGACATCTATCAAAAGTATTCATTTATTAATTTTTTTAATTTTATTAAAAAATTTTGGTTTTTTACTGTATAGAATATGTCAAACTTTGTGTTAAATGAACAGCATTTTCTAGTGGTGATTTTTTAATTGCAAACAGCTGATTGAGAGGCAAAAACGAAAGGGGTTTTTACATGGGATTGTGACGGGATGAAAAATGGATATTCTAAGACAACCCCAACTAGAAAAAATACTACGCTATGCCCGGTCAATGGTTGCCATTGACCTCAACATCAACACTAGAAAGACTTTAAGTCGTGCAGTACGAGAAAAACAGTCAAAAAAGGAGCTAACACATGACAAAATTATCTTTTGCCTGACCAAGCTCGGCCTCATGTCGAAGAAGTCGTGAAAAATATTTGAAAATGCTCAAGTAAGATATTTTACGCATATCAGTATTCTTCTTCTTCTTATGATAACTGATTGTTCAGACGGATGCAGCACAATTTGGCAGGTCGTAGGTGTGCTTGTTTGCAGAAATTGAAAATAGACTCCTAACTTGGATCGCCTCAAAGACGACATATTTTTTTTTTTGAGATGGAATTTTAAAATTGCCTGAGACATTGAAAATAGTAGTAACCAGCGATGGACAATACTTTGATTACTCCATTCATTTCTTTTTTAAATACATGCATTTTTGGCCAAAAAAAAAACGAAAGCAAAAACATTTTCCCATTTGGATTTAAACAATTTCATCATTTCCATTTCTGAACAATGAAAAACTCAAATATTTACCTTGTACAACTTTCGCCGACATTGTGGGCTTCAAATTAAATTCAATTTAAAGTTAATTCCCAAAAGTATTTGCATTTTGCCAACTAATGTTAAACAATTTCAGTTTGTTTCGCATAAATAAACAATCGAGAAGCATCGATAACAACAGCCACTACTACCCACTCAAATTCATTAAACAGTAACGAATTAAAGCAAAACACATATTTATTTACCGAACGATGACAATTCTGGCTAGCAACAGCTGCACCAACAACAATAACACGTTCGTTAGAAATTAGCTAAAAAGCGTCAACGGTGCAGAAATGAGCGAAAAACTCACAAAAAAGTCGCTTCACAAATATTCACCGCTAACTTGTCTGCGTCTGTGGCTGATATGATTGGTCGATGCGACTGCGAACTAACGCTTTGACCTTCAGAATTGTCATTCGAATTCTGCTTAAACACAAAAAACAGTTATTTCGCTGCAAAATTAACATTGTCTGCTGGAATTGAGACAAAACCCAAGGCAACAACTTAGAACAGAAATGCAAAACAGATCACAAAAAGCTTACAAATAAATTTTAGAAAAAAATTCATAAAGACATGCACCAACAATGAACAGTAAGATAGAAATTAGTATGAATAACGCTTAGCTTACTGCCTATGTTACGTATACGTAACGGCTGTGGGATGCTGGATAACTGGTAATGTGTGATGTGGCTCGATGGGCTTTGTGGCTGACAACGTTAAAAGTGTTTGGTGTTTGCTAATTTGCTGCACCTTTTGTGCTGTTTATGTTGTTATTACTTTTGTTGTTGTTGTACTAATGTTGCCGCTGATGTAATTCGCACATGAATGCCCGAAGAAAGGTTTTTGCAATTTTTTCTGCAAATTGTTTTTTTGCGCTACTTCATTCTGAAGAGATTTATTCTGAAAATATGCAAATGCGTAGACATTTTTGTAATACTGTTTGGTTTCATCCAAAGATTGGCATCATAGTGTATGTGTGCGTTTGTGAATTTTCGCATATATTCCTTTCACTGCGTCGGCGCCCACAGCCTGAAAATTTTCAGCATTTTTAAATGCTGAAAATTAAAATTAATGCGTAAACTTGCAGCCGCAGTTCAACGTTTCAATTATAATTTCAATGTGAACTGTGCTTCGCTGGGAGCGTTCTGGCGCAGGTGGCGCTCAAGTAATGATGTAGAAGCGTTTTTTTTCCGGCAATATTCTGTTGAGAACACGCGAACACATCAATGGCGGCAATGCAGAAGTCAACATTAATGATTGCCAATCATTTATCATGTTTGAGGCCTATTAAGTAAAAATGTTGGCTTACTGGAGCTGAAATGTGAGTTATTGGATTCTCTGGCCTATTAGTGGGCATTGTGATTTTCAATAAATCAAGTCCATGCAATAAAAGCGAATGGTTTGAATATTTGTGTAGGCGAAATCTATGATTAGTAGAAACTGTGGGTGGTATACATTTTTTCCTAGAATATTTAATAATGTATTTGGAAGTGGTTTTTGCAGCTTTCATTGTTTAAATTCCGTACTGAAGTTTGTCTAATTGTTCTAAATATGAAATGGAGACCATTGATTAGTTTTCTATAGAAATTCGTGGCCATGGAATTACACCTAATAATAGTAAACTGCTAAATTTTTGATTATGAAACTATATCTAACAATAATAAACAGCTGTCAGATTTGTTGGCTTTTCATCTTCTTAATTAAAATGAAGAAGGCTTATAAAAAAATCAGCTGTGAGATTGGTTTGCTTTTATGTTTTTTTTTTAATATAAGAAGGCTTACAAAATTATAAAATAAAGCAGTACTAACATGTGGAAATAGTTCGAATTAGTTTGAAGTTGGGCTCGAGACACTGGATGTTTCATTTTATGTAAATTTTTGTATACAAATATTTTCTATGCAGGAGTGTCTCTGTGTTGAGCCTCTCTATTTAAAAAATGTCTTTAGTCAAATTGATTCAACTAAACACTGTTCTCAATTGGACTAGAACCTGTGAAGTTATAAAATTTATTTGTTGCATTTTTATATGATTTTTTCTTAACTTTCCATCACAAAAATTATGTTGAATATTTCTAATCAGTTTATAATTTAATACTTCACTGATAAGAGTTGTTATTTCTTTAAATATTAGAAAGAGAATACGAGATCGAGAAAAAAGTTCTTTTTCTAATATTTATAAATGAATTTCTGATAATTTTCTTTTGACTAAAATAATCAAAAAAAAGTTATCACCAAAAATCAATAAAAATATTTTAACATCGTTACTTCCCACTTCAGACAAGTTATGCGTTGCTTTAATATAATTACGCTTTTTAATTTGGCTGATTAACTTTTTTATTGCAAATTTTTGGCCAACAAATCAGAAGCTAGTTTAATGAAAAAGCGCGCGCAGAGTAGAGGCGCCTGGGGAGAACTCTTGCAGCAGGCCGTAACCCGGTAACAGGTTGTTTGATGGGTTATTTGAATATGAAATACCATTCAAATTTAAATGCTTTAAATACATTAAACTTCACTTTGTAAACCTATTCACAATCTTCCCATTTAGTTGCACACACCTGTTGATGCGATCTGGACAACGATTTGCAAACAGTTTGATGTGAATCCCAGCGACAGTGGCGCACAGTGGGAGCTGCAAGTGTTGCGCTGTCAAATGCCGATGCGTTTCGAAGCGAGTAGAAGCGCACCAAAGCAAAACAAAATCATGCCAAGCAAATATTATAGAACATGTTGGCAATTTGAGCGAAGCATCACGCGCCGCCGCAGCGAGCGCAGAATTAATGAATTTTTAATGTTTAATTGCTTAATTTAGACTTCAGTTGTCGGTTTATTTGTGCAGATGTATTTTTGCATGTGTGTTGTTGCTATTGTTGAATGATTTTGTGATTTTATTCCACCTTTACGGTTGCTTGGCGAATGTCAGTTAATATTCTGTGTTGCATGTGTTGGGCCATATTTTGCGCACTGTTAGGCAAAAATGCGCACAGTGCACAGGAAAGGAAGAGAATAAAAATATGGCATGAAGTAATTTAGTAGCACAACATACGGACGGGCAACCAGACAGACAGAGCGACTGGCAGACTGACATGCTGCCATGGCGCACGAGACATGCAACGCGCACAGACTCACGGCTAACTCAATTCAGGCAGTCAACTTAATTTCGCTGCATTGGGGGTTTGTGTCACTGGAGCAGTTGTGGCGCATAATTTGTAAAAAAAGCAAGAAACGGAACGACAAATTCAAAGCAAAACAAACAAGTGAAACAAAAATTATCATAATGCAAAAATGTGGAAATGAATTTGAAATCAAAATGAAACCGAGTTCGCATTGGTTCAAGTTTTCAGCTTGAGAATGGCACAGCGTTGGGGAGTGCGGCGGCCAAACGAAAACGAAATTGAAATTGCCAAGTGTCGAGACAATGATGTGAATGCATTGAAGTCAAAAGAGCAGAAAATTAACATTTCAAATAGCAGAACGTGTACACTCACACACACACACACACACATACATACATACATAGGTGCACATACACGTACGCAAATGTAAATGGAACTTCATTACCACTTCAACTTCAAACTCAGTTCCTTGTAGTGCACGTTCGTTGCCCAAGTCTTTTGTTTATGTTTTCATTTGTTTTCAGTTTTTTATTTTTTTGTTTTGAGTATGCGAACTTGTCTGCCACACACACTTCCATACAAATGTTGAACTTTTGTTACGATTTATGTTTACTGCTGCTCAGCTGGCCAAAAGCATACAATTCAAATTGTGTGCCATACTTTTATGTTTGCGATTTTCAAGTGTCTCGACGAATCTTAGTGTGCATTCATTTAATTGTTTATCTGTCTGTCGTTCATTATCACTTCAAGTTCTAAACAATTTCCGTTAAATGTTTTTATCCCATTTTACTGCGATGTGGTCGCACGCCTCGCAGCACGCTTTATTTGCTTAAATTGCATCATAATTTGCTATAACTTTTGCAATTGTATGAAGTGCTAAAAACTTTATTGGAGTCACTGTGATAAAGAAAAAAATTCACAAAAACAAATAGAAATAAAAAATTGTTTGGCTATCATCAAAAAACACTTTAGACACTTGATATCTCTGCGCTACTGTGTGCTAATGTGCTAATTAGAGTTGAGTGCATGTGTGTGTGTGTGGGTATGTGTGAGTTTATGTTGATGCGTTTGAGTAAATGTGTATGCAAGTGTATGTCGCATGATGTGTTTTTGGGTAAATGACAACATTATAAAATCTGCAGTGTGTGTGGTTGTTCACTAATAGCTGGAAATAGTTATGCAAACGATTTCTTTTAGGTTTTTTTTTTAATATTGTACAAAAATGTTTAACATTAGAGTTAATTAATTTCAGCTTGTATTTTCCAATTGTATTTGTTTTTAAAAAAATCCAAATGGAATTTCGGTGTTGGTTTGCTGCGACATCAATTAGTAAGTAATCTGGTAGCTATGGATTTTTGACAACATAGCTGCTGTGAAACAAATAAAACAGCATTGCATTACTATGATCACATTTCTATTAGTGTTGTGAAAACAAATTAATACTTTCAATAATATAATTTCAGACATCACTCTCTTCTCAAGTAAGCGCTCTAACTCACTTTGCTACTGCTTTGATTAATCTTTGCAAAACAAATTCTCTTGCATTTTGCTCTCTTCCAACCAATGCAGACACATCAATTCATCTAATTTTCATGCTTTACGCATTACGCATCAACACTTATGACTTTTGTCTTTCAACATTCCAACCAAATTGCACATTTCTCTGACAGCCAAATTGCCATTTCATTAGTAACAAATTTGCAACAAAAGATCACACAAATTAAATCAGCGAAAATGCGTTCGTAGGAGCATCAAAATATTTTCAGCAGCAAAATGCAAAAGTTTCTCAAAATTCACTGCACGCTGTGGTGTGCGTAATTTTTGTTCAAAATTTTTTTTTTAATATGTTATTGTTGTATGTGGTTAAATATACCAAAAAATAGTTTCCATTCATTGCCATTCAATGCAGGTAGTTTTTGGAATTTGTTTTTTTTGTAACTTTGTATGCGTGTGCCTGGCATTGGCAATCGGAGTTGTTACACTTTGTTACAGTTTTTTAAGTAACGCAATAAAAAAAGGCGTTTTAAAACACATAAATTAAGGCATTTAACAGTGAAAAAAAGTGTTAAAGATATAAGAAATGCAAATGTTTTCAAAATGTTGTGTAATGACGAAGGGCTTAAAATTGTCGAAGAGAATATGAAGAGGAGTGAATAGGTTGGATAAGGTTGCAGCCTTGAAAACTCACTAAAGCACAAAGGAATTGATTGTTGTGATGCAGCTTAGCAGCTCAGGTAACCATGGGGACTCGAATGTCTCTAATGTCTAAAGTTGAACGGTTTAGTTAGACTGGTGAGGAAAGAGTAGCCAGATTAGCACATTTTGTCTATAAAAAGTGGAAATTCTTTTTTGTTCGGTGTTAACCAGGTTTTTTTAGGAATATTGCAGAGAGTATTTTCCACTCAGAAACTATTTGTTATAACAAAACACCGCTTAAAGTCATGTTTAACCAACGCAAGAGGAACAGCAATGATGAGTGAAAGAGAGACTACCCCAATAACTGTTCTGAGTTTCGCTAATTCAGTGGTTTCGAGGTTGCTGTGATGCTTCTGCAATCAGGCCAATCGAAGCCTAAAGTATAGACTTTACTTTAGCCTGAAAGATGCTACAATACTGAAACTAAAAACGAAAAGAGAAAGAGGTAGGAAGCAAAGACTGACAATTTTGGATACATTTCTGTACCAATGAAATATTTTCAGTAGGCATTAATACTTAAATACACATAAACAATAACATATAATAATTATTAGTAAATTGATTTGAATTAAATAATTAAATAATTAAATTAAATTTTAATTTGAAACATCGAGAAGCTCAGTCTTAGTGCCACTTGGAGTTGTTGTGCCAGTCATATGTGAAAATATTTGTATTTATGGAACAACCAGGAAATGAGTTGTTATATTTAAACATAAAATCTTAATTCAATTCGACATTTTAAACTGACTAAAATCGAGAAAGACTTTAGAACTTTACGGTATTGCCTAAAAAGTTTCATTTGAAATTTTCGACTCAAAATAGAAAATTTGTGTTGACGAAAAATTTGTGCACAACTCAGTTGCAGAATATTAAACGTTGGATTCAACTAAGTTAAAAATTAAGGGGGAAAGCCACTGTGACGGGTCAAAAAATTAGTGATTTTAAACATTTTTTTTGACCGAGTAAATATAGGAATTTTTGGATCGGGTTTTTTTTATTTTATTAAGCAGACATCTAATAATATTTCCACAAATTTTTATTAAAAAATATTAAATAGTTTAAACAATAGAGATGATCCCGTAGCGCTTGAAAAAAAATTCCCCCTCCATGGCGGCATCGATTTCTCAAAAACCCGTACTCAGAAAAAAAAATAAAATGTTATTGTAATCTGTATGATTTAGCTATCTTTGTACGTAGCCGTTTTTTTTTATTTTGATTTTTCACAAAATGGCGACCGATTGAAAATATTTCCATGTTTTCGACCTTGTTTTTTTGGTTTTGAGACAGTTTAAAAAATAGTAAAAAACAAAATTTTCCAAATCGGCTACGCTTAACCTTAACCACTACTAAGACGAACAAAACAAAAAAAAAATTAGAAATCGGTTCATAATTGTTCGAGTTATTGATGCCGCCAGTTCAAAAAAAGTCGTTTCGAGAAAAACGCGTTTAAAGTTTTGAGTCCATTTCTCTCGTAATGAAATCATGTATCTTTTAAAATGTTCATACCTATATTAAACTATCGAGTCCTGGACCATATGACTTGAAATTTTGTACACATATTTGTGAATATATAAGCTTTGATTTAAAACAAAAAAAAAAAATTTTTTTTTTACCCGTCACAGTGGCTTTTCCCCTTAAAACAAAAAACAAATAATAAAGCTTCAAAATTCAGGCATTTATGAAAAATGTATATATTTAATACATGAAAACTTATTTAAAGTCCCAATTAATATTTTTCAATGTTTGCACTGTTAAACCCGAAGTACTAACAGCGCTTTAACTCAATGAAATTGAGATGTTTTAATTTCGTTTATGATGTTATTTATGCGCTAGAACTACTCACATTTAAACCGATCATTTCTAAACTCTAAGAAACTCTTACCGCTAAGCTGGCCTATCAGCTTCACTATCCTAGCGATTATTTATTATTTCTGTCTAATTGGCATACACGCAAGAAGAAGAAGGTTTGCTTACTAATGATTTCTGTTTGTACTGCATAGATAAAGATAATATGAAACACTTTCCCTTCTACGCACTTTACCAGCATTATCTAGAAAAAGTGAAACTCTTATGGCAACCTTCTTCTACGACAATCTAGGGGATCTAGGGCTCCGTCTCTGGGCAGCCTCACCTACCTACCATCTGCTTACTCAATATTTATTACTGCTATTTTTATTATTATTTTATTTATTATTATTTATTATTAATGTACTGTTTCTTATTTATTAAATTTTTTAATTTTTCATTATTTCTTTTTTATTAATTTTTTTAAATTTTTCCAAATTTTGCCAACTGTCTTCCCGCTTAAGCCAATTTTTTTTTTTACTTTGCATGCAGAAAATTCAACAAAGTCTGCAACATTGCAATTTTACGCTAAAATCTGCCATAACACAGTCATACAAAATTAGAAAAAAGTGTAATTAGTAACGGTTCGGCATTTAAGCTTCGTACCAAATTTAACACACCTTAATATTTACTCTTTGCACAATTTTAAATTACTTCCATTACAATTTTAATTTTCTATTTTTGGTGTCAAGCTATTTTGTCTTTTAGTATTTGTATTTGTGTTTGTTTTCATTTCAAATATTGTTTGACAAATGATGAAAAGGTGGTTTTGGGTGTGTGTGCTTCCAACGCAAACAAACCAAGCAACATGCAACCGAAGACAAATGCTTTTAAAATTAAAATGTTAATGGAAAAATTATGGCGCTTCACACATAGTCAAAACATATTTTCCACGCCGAAATGCATTTTTCTGTGTGTCCGGCTCGGACTGCTTGTGTTGGTGTTATTTGTATGCTTCACGTTTAGGGTCAATGCTGCTCATAATTTCGGATGCGTATGCATAAATGTCTGCTTCTTTAGCTGTTTTGTTGTCTTTTCGTGTCTTCTTTGCATTTGCCGGGCTTGAACTTTGTGGTCGCTACATTTGTTTCGTTGAATTATTTTATTTCTGTTGTTGGTGTGTTTGCTTTTATGGCAAATTATGACAAAATATAACGGCTGTCGTAGGTGTTAGAGGGGCGGAAGGAAGGGGGACGGAAGGTGTAGAAAAGTCAAGAGCATTTGGTTTAATGTGAACATCACAAACTAGGTAAACTAATTAGATAAAAATTAGAAGCAGGTTTGTTGCTTGAGTCGTTTGTTTTTATAAGAAATTTGTTTTTCATAACTGGGCGGTTTGGCTTAATTAATTCTACATACGAGCGGAAAGCCCACGAATATAAACATCACAAACTATGTAAACTAATAAGAGATAAATTTGAAGCAGGTTTGTTGCTTGAGTCTTTTGTTTTTATAAGAAATTAGTTAAAAGAAATTAATAAATTAATCTACATACGAGCTGAAAGCCCTCAAGCTGTTCACTTTAAATAATTTTAGGCTTAAAAAAGTGCAAGTTTAATTAAAAATAATAAATGTTCGTACTGAAAGTTCGAAAAAGCTAGAACGAGTGTGTGTAGTTTTTTCAATGAGCGAACCTTTTTTATTGGTACAATATAAAATTGGGTAACTCAACGTCCATCTCTACTCATCATTCAGCGCGTTCGATGGTTTGTTATTTGAGCGAAGCGCCATAACGGTAGGTGGGCGTGCTTTCGCACACAATTCACTTCGACTACTGTTATTTTTTCGATTTCAAATTTCACAATTAACATTTGTTCGCTTTTGCTGCTACGCCATATAAGAAATTCAATTTTGAACGCTTGTTGCGCACCATGGGTGCATGTGTTGTTTTCATTAGTGTGCGTAATGCTTTAATTTTTTAATCTCGCCCAACACTGCAAACGATTTTTGCCGATATGAATATTTCAATTTTCTTAACTGACGCCCTCAAAAAGCAAACAGCAAAAACACAAATACGGAAATAATGGCTTTTGTGTTTCGCACCACAATGTGATTGGCCGCCGGCAGCGTACTGTGGCGACTGTGTGTGTGGTGGGCCATTGCATAAGCGTCACCGCATGCAAACTAGCCAGCGCAACACGCTGGCAGCGGGGAAATTATATCATGCTTAATTTCATTCACAAAAAACAAGGTAGCGAAACGGCCAAAACAACGCGCACAAAATGCGCCAGCAAAAAATAGCGAAGAAAATCACAAATTGAAGTGGCCGCATAGCAGATCGCCAAACCAGGTTGAAGTAGTTAAAATTTTAATTGCGTACGAAATGCGCTACCACACCATAACACTGTCATCGCTATGGTGTTGACCACCACTACAACTCGTTCTGTCATTCATTCATTCATTTAGTTGGTACATTTTTGCCAAATGAAGCCTCGTTGAAAGCCACAGCCTCAGCCTCAGCCTCGACTTCAAACCCAAGACTTAAGCGACAAACTTGCTTGCGGATTTGCGCAACCAATTAACGTTGGCTGAAAACAATTTCATTGTGGCTGACAATTGTCACCATTAATCTGCTGGCATTATTTAGAATTTTTTGTTTAACCTTTTTCAACCCGACTCCGTCGCCCACACGCACCGCTGCGCTCATACAAACTGTGTATACCTTCACTAACATACAAACGGAACTGAAAAGTTCATTGAATTCTTAGCGCTCAGCACCAAACACCAAACCACGACAAATAATGACAACAACAGCGCAATTTGATGCTAAATTAAAAATTACTGGCCAGAATATTAAGCAAATAATAACCAAGATCGACTATCGAGTTCAACCGTAAATCTGTGGCGCTCACTTTGTAATTATGGCATATTACCACAAAATTCTGCGCAGCAACAGCAGCAATACTCAGAAACAGCACGAAAGCAATAACAACAGCGAGTACCACTAATCTTCGGCGCTGCCATTGAATCACAGAATCAATCAAATCGCAGCGTTACTGTCAGCACACTTTGGCGCTCATGTCTTTGCTACTTGTCGCTGTTATTGTTTTCTTGTTGCATTTTATAATGGTTTTTCAGTGTCTGCTGTACTTGAAACCAGTATGTCACAGTGCCATTAGGTGCGACAAGAAACTCGCCAGTTGTCTTAATTAAAAACGCGCTTGGTTATTGTTGTTGCATTTTTTGGTCTCAAGCGAAACATTTTGATAGCTGATCGCACATGCGGCCCGGCTGGCTGAAGTCTCTGGCACATGGTTTTGTCACTTAATTAAAATCACATGGTTTTGTCACTTAATTAAAATCATTTATTGAAATGATTGTGCGCTATTTTTATAAAAAGATTTTTGCCTTTTTTATGGCCAAAGTTCAATTGCGTTCAAAATCATTTCGTTACGAACCGTTAAAATGCGAGGAAATCTTTCAAGGTCATGCAATGCCTACGTCTTCGTGGCGCTTTGTGTGCCATTGACGCGACAAACAAAAACCAAGTCACAACTAACTGCCATTTGTGCAAACAGTGGCAGGCGCGCGCCACACAAAAGACAAAAGTCCCCGTTTGGTTGTGGTTTTTATTTGTGTGCCCAAAATGGCTGCAAGGGCGAGTTATTGTATGTAAAAGTAATTAATTTCAGCTTAAAAGTGCAGAAATTAAGTGCTTAGTTATTAAGCGACGACAATCGATACAGAGCGGTAAGCGCATTTGAACCTGATTGGATTAAAGCGCTCACGTTCAATCGTACAAACCATGCACAAAATAATAATAATAAATATATAAATAAATAAATAGTTAATAGGCAATGAATTTATTGTTTTGAACAGTGCGTGCACAGGCACTGGCGTTGAATGAAAAGTATGAACAATAAAACAATAGACTGAAGCAACGAACTTGCTGCCGTTATAAACCAGAGACGTGATGGTTGCACAGAATGGTGGACAGCAACGAATATAGAGAAGTTTGTTAGGATTTTAAATATAATTTGAACTGCTGTCGAATATTAGTTTTTTATTTTAGACTTTTGCTTAGCTCAAAATTATGCAATTTTGACTTTATTCTCTTCATATTGCAACTGCTACCGGAGATTGGCTGAATTCGAGTAGGTAAACAGTTTGGAACTCAAATTCTCTCCATCTATTGAGCAGTGGTCAAAAAAACCTATAATTTTTTGTATTCAAACAAAAACACGTCGGTTTACAAAACTAGGCAAACTTTTTACCAGAGAACACTAAGTGTTTTCATATATTTTCGTGCCCTCAATTCAAAACTGTAGTGCATTCAGGTCAATGGAATCTAAGTTGGTACTAATGCAGTCTCACACCTGATAGCAGCATATTTGACATATTTTTAGGGTTTTAAATCAAAAATTAATAAGTAGACATGCGAAGAGTGCAAAGTTGGTGCTGCATATTTTTGCCATGTTTGCAGCGTACATATTGATTCTAAAAAGAACAAAATCATAAAAGATATAATGAAAAATGAGTGTCTACATTCAGTGTGAGTAGCAGAGAAAAACTACCGAAAATGGTATCGAAATTGTTTGGACGAGTTTAAAAAAAGGCTGTATAGTTTTAAAAACTATGAAAGACAACAACTACTTCAAATGTTTATCAGCAACGGAAGCAGCAGCATTAGACTCTCATTTAAAAATTAAACTTTCTTGGCTAAAGAAAGAGCAACAACAACTAAAAGCAAGATTTTGCGAATATTTTGCAAAATAGTTACATTGGGAGTCATTCAAGAGTCTTATGCTAAAATTTCTTTGTTTCTATTACAAAGAAACAACGACTACAAGAAAGATGTTGCAATGTTTTTGGAAAGTATTGCCGCATTCCCATTAAGACTTTTTCCTGAAAACATGAGCTTCTCTCGTGACAAGCAAAGATAATGATTTCATCAATGATTTCAGACTTAGAAAACACTGAAAGAAATTATCAAAATTTCTGGCATGAGGGTCTGTTGAGCGATTAATTTTGGCCAGAAAAGTATAGAAAATAGTCTTCTACTTCACCACCTTGAATTTATGAAATTGTTGCAGATAAAATTATGATTTTTGGGAACCAATAGTAAAACTGACTTATTAAAAAAATTAAATTTTTTAAATTATTATTAAAATTAATAAAATTATCTAACAAAAACTGCACTTATAAAATGAGGACTGCAGATTCATAATCGACGCCAAAAAATGCTTTAGTACTTAACGTGGTTTGGTTTTATTGGAAATTGTATTTATTGTGCAGTGGAAACAATCCTGTCCTGTCTTGTGTGTACAGGACGAGTTTATTTTCAGGAGTCAAAAAAATATACAAAGTCAAAATTGGAACAAATAAATTTAACTTATAAGGACAACAGCACGAATATACACAGTGAGAAATTTCAGAATATTTTTGTTATCTCAACAGGTTTAAATACATTGATTGATGATTTAATGGAGTTGTGTTTGTTTATTCACGCAGTGATGACCAACCAATGACAATAAATACATACAACAATGTAGACATTTGACAACACGAACGGGTGAGACCAGAGAGCAAAAAAAAGTACTAATTGAAGTACTATTTGCTTCCTTGAGTACTTTTGTTCATAAGTATGTTCAGTACTTATGTTGAAATTTAAGTACTGGATTTATGTCCATAATTACTGAAGAAGAAGGAAAGGAATCGACGGATTACACCGTGCCACAAAAATTAAAAAAATCCATATGTGCGTCAAACTAGAGACCAAACATAATAATACTGCGTACTCAGTTTTTTATTTCTACATCCTTTATCCTTTTAAAAGATCTTCAAAATTTTGAAGGGGATATAAAAAATAAAAAATGTTTATAAAAAATACTTAACCTTTTTATCTATTTGTAAAAAAGGATATGAAAAAGGTCCTTTGAAAATTTTAATCCTTTATATCCTTGAAAATTTACTTCGAATTTTCTCCTCGATCACGTGTCAAAATTTAATTTCCAAATTTTGAAGTCCTTTTAAAAGGACAAAGGATGAAGAAATGAAAAGCTGAGTACGCAGTATTACTATATTTTGTCTCTAGTTTCACGCACGTATGGATTTTTCCCGGTGTGAAAAATGCTGTCGCACGGTGTTACTCAACACAGCAATCATTTGAACATCGCGAACTTAATTCGAAATTAAAAAAAAAAGTACTCCAGTCCACAGAGCCCTGAATATGTCTTTTACAGAATTGGCAGATTGGCTTCTTAACATTTTTTAACAGAAACAATTTTCTAAAGTCAAATGATTTTTTTCATTAATTTTTAGACTTGGAGTGACCTCACAAGCAGAAAATTTTATAACTGTGTAGAGTAAAATGAAAGAATAAAGAATTGTTTTGAAATACATATTTAAAATAATTTTTTTTTACCTAACATTAAACTTACAGTTCATGTGCATTTATCTTTCAATAATTTAACTTCTACTTTAAATGTGTTTTATTAGAATTTAAAATTTCATTATCTCCCCATTCTACACATTTCACTTTCATTGATTGACCCCTCAAACAAACAAAGGCCAATCAAAAAAGGCCCTGAAACATTCGTTGCATTCACTCTCCCCTTCTTTCTGACCACAAAAACTCGTCTCAGAGCGTCGCTCTATTAAAACACAACCGTATTACATAACCACAACCAAAGCCCTTACGCACATTTTTCTCTTATATTTTCTGCATTTTATTCTTCGCTTCCGTCTTCGTTCGCACGAAAGTGGGTCAAGCGAACGGGCATCGAGTGCACTAATGCCGCTAAGTGGTAAACGCCTCGTGTGCTTTGATTTACGAGTAGCAATATTTATGTGAGAGAATGTGTGTGTGCATGCGGCACTAGCAACAACAATGAAATCAACAGCATCCAAAGGAAGCGACACAACCAACGGCGCTGCTAAGCAAAAAAAAGGAACGCGAGTAAGGGGGCACTTTGGCACGTAATACCAAGAAGGAAGCCGATACTCGCTTCAGAGAGTGCAGCCATATTAAGGAAGCAGCTGTGCTGGCTACAATGTTTTGCTTTTGTTGTTTTTTTTCTTACTTGCTGGCTTTTGCTTGCATGTTGCACAGGAGTGTTTGCTGCATTTTGTGCAACATTTTTGTTCGTTTCGCTGTTGGCTGCAAAAAAATGTGTAAATTTCGTAACTTGGCTGTAAGTAGAAGGAAATGCCAGCTGGAGTGCTACGAGTTGCACACAGTGTACGGAGCAGAAGGCGAACAAAGAGGACGGAACGACGACTGGATGCGACTGCAAGACAAGTCAACAAACTGGTTTTTTTTTTCATTACTGTTGTCGTTGTCGTTGGGTTTTTGTTGTTACTTTGTGGTAATGACTGGGGATGGTCACTTTCGCTATTCATCTGGACACACTGGTTTGGTCTTTGCCATGACCTTAGCCACAAGCAGACACAAGTGTCCTAATTTTGTACATTTTGGTGAAACCCGAAAAGTCAAACTGTACCAAGTGTAGGAGTGACAAGTTTTTGATGAGGAAAATTGTATGCATGTTGAATTTTATTTTGTAACTGGAAGAAAAATTCATTATAAAATTCTTTACGTTCATTGCTTCTATTGTTGATGTTCCGACATCCAACTAGGAGCCGTTTTTATACCATTATTCCCAAAAGATTTTGGACTATGTAGCTTCGATATCCAGTCCCAGAGGTTAATGAGTGCGAGTAGCGAGTTTTAGGTGCACTTCGATATCTCTTCGATGTTTTAAATTATTGACTTGACTAGCATCTTTCACCAGAGCGATTTACTGATTTTTCAGAAGGATTTCATCCTCTGCTATTTTGTGTTGGCTTCAGCAAAGAAGTCCTCAGAGACTTTGGCCTTGATGAAGCCCAATGTGATCGTTTTTATGACTAAATTTTTTTTATGAGTTTTAGTAAAATTTTGAAGAAGAACAAGTTCAAAGTCCTATGCGTGTCTTTGGAAACAAAGTAAAACACGATTTGTTGGTTGCAAAAACTCCAAGTTTTAACAGAGTTAAACATGTCACAAAGCAAATTCTGACTATCAGACTTTGAATAACAAAAATTTGTTTATATTCGTTAGAATGAAACATTGCAAAATTGATCACAATGACCACTTGATCCAATGATGTTGTAAATAACAATGACATAACAAACAAACAATCAGAGTTCTCGATGGTATCGGAGTATAATTTGTTAATTTCTTTATGAATTGCTTTCTCTTCTAGCGAAAACGTTTCCATTGTTATTATGTGCTGGCAGCATTGAACTCGACGCGTTGACCGATAGATATCAATGAAAATTATACACAGTGATGGAGTCTAGAAAATTTTAAGGCGCAGTGGACTTACTTAAATTAAAAAAATAAAATAAATAATAAATAATTTAGAAATTAAATTTTTTAGTTTGCAATACATAATAAAATGTAATTATTTATACTCGTATACATTTAAAATTACTAAAAAATATTTGCCCCACAGACCTTTTCAGGACTCGAACAGGTTTTGACTTGAGGGGTTTCCAAAGAGGTTTTTATGAACCTCTTTGGAAGTTCATAAAACAAATAAACATCCCAAAAGATCACTACTTCCCTCACACTTAAACCAAACTCCAACTGGCATCACTAAGGACTCAATAAGTTTTATGCGTGGCCAGTATAACCTAACCTAAAACTGATCTCCAAAAACTTTAAAATCAGACAATTACTTTCTATTAAAAAAAACCCAAAATTAGATAAATAAAGACTTCATTCATCCAAGGAGCATTCTGGGTGCTTTTATGCCCTCACCCCTTTTCCAGCACATCACTGTCTTTCTTCTTAAGTGACATTTTGTGTTCGCGTCAACCGTGCAGCACAATCAAATCGTTTACCATACACCGTGCCACAAGTTGTAAGTCCATAAAAAGTATTATTGACATTGTGACTTTGCAGCGAACAATTGCTTGACAAGTTTGTCGCTCAAGTCTTTTGTTATGTCCCACACAAACGGCGCAAGTGGGAGAAGTTGCGGATCTTTTACTTGTGCCACAAGCCTCAGCGAATGAAAAAGAACAACAGGCAAATTACGTACATGCCGCAAGCTCAAATCAAGCACCAAGTGTAGCAAACTTCTTTAAAAATAAAAAATACAAATACCAAAAGTTATACCATTGCTCACTTGTATAATTAATTATTTGCATGCGACTTTTTGTCACATTTGATATTTGGCCGTTAGCTAAGCGTAAAATAAAAAATAAATCGTCTATGTTGAGAACAAGTTTTTTTCGCTTGAGATTACTCAAATTTGGCTGTGGCTGTGGTTGGCTGCTTGTTTGGCTTATCAGCGGCTTGAAACTTGAACTCAGTGGGTGTGCACATTCTATGCTTTTAATTAAACTTAACTGCAAAGCGATGAGTCAGAATATGAATGACGTATGTTGCATTGAGTTTGATAGAACAAACGACAATTGTGTTTTCAGACAGCAAAATTGGCAAAATATAAATCGTGCCATGCACTGGATTAGTGGTCTAAAGCGATAGAAATAAGTGGAAATATGAGCAGGAAGTTTGCGCCTTTAATTGGCAAACAAGAAATTCTCGAATTTTTTGATTAACTACTCGATGAAAAAACCAATTAAAGGCTTTATTTGTTTAGCTTCATAAATTAGTTTTTTTTTTTAATTATAAAAATATGGAAATTAATTAAAAATTTCGCTCAAACGCTTAAGTGGACATTTTTAATAATTGAAGTTTTAACCTTGAAGTGCATGAAATATTTTCTTCATAATATTTTAATTAATTTTGTCTTTTTAACGCAAGTTTTTCTTTTACTAGCAGAAAACCACTTTGACAAGAATGTCTACTAAGTACTAGCAACTAAATTTAGTTGAGGTAAAAAAAAAAAAATTAATTAATAATAATAATAACAATTAATACCAGCCGATAGCCTCAGATGCTAGTGCTGGTTTTCTTTTAAATTTATATATTAATTTAATTAATGTATAAATAATGAATTAATTTATTAAAAAATAATAATAAATTAAAATAATAATTAATAATTAAAAATGAATTAATTAACTAAATTAATGTATAAATTAATATTAAATAAATAATATTTAATAATAATTCGCAAGTTTATTGTGGCACGGATCGAAGTGGGAAGAATTTCTAGAAAACCTTCACGTGGGCGACCACGATAACTTACTCCAACTGAAGCGAACCCATGTATTTGAGAATTAATTTGTAGGAAAAAAAATTGGTGACCTCAATAACACTGAACAAAAGTAGCAAACGACATTGTAAGGCATTTTTTCCTTTTGGCTATTTTTCAACAAGAAACACTTTCGTGCTCCATTATTTAGCGCAATTAACATGTCAAAAATAAAAGACCTAAGCGACAAACTTTTGTTACGCCCGCAACCTGAACGGCAGCCGAATCTAATAACTGGATGCCTGTCAGCACATGTCGCCAGTACGGCACACTGGACGCAATCGCAAGAGAAAGGTCGACGAATTTCATTGCATAATGGCTAACGTAACAATTGGCCGAAAGAGGCAGGAGGAGTGCTAAACAAATGCGCTGCATTTGCATATTTATTTTTGAAAAAACAGAAGCAAAACATTTGTAAGACAGCCGAATTGTGTTACTCATACTTTGGATGGCCGTTCAATAGGTCGGCAGCACTAATTGCTGAACGCCTTCGAAAACCGAAAACGTAACTCAAATGAGCTGAGAAAATGCGCCGCATAGTGGGTGGGCGCTGCTACGGTTACGGCTGCCGCTGCGGCTGCTGTTGCTGCCACCGTGGCTTGTGGCATATGACATGTGCAGTGTGTGGCAGCAGTTGCAGTTGCATGATAGCTGTCCAACCACCCGTCGAATTTCGCTTATGCCGTCATTACAATTGCTCATAACGCGCGCTTACATCGCTGCGCAGCGCACGCCAACATTGCCAAATATAGCAATTGGCAGCAGACAAGAGCAGCAGTGTCGAGCAGAAAGCGGCAACTGTGTGCTGGCAATTTTGTTGCCAAAAATATTCTTATAAGCAAGCAAACGGCAGTTGCACGATGCATGCAGTAAATCGCATCAAGCGCGACCGCGCGCTGTATTTAATATGTTGCAGCTGCAGGCAATCGTTTGGCAAGCGCCCATAACAAACAACACAACAAAACTGCACATGCAACACATTTGAATGCGCTCGCAATAGCCAATAAATAAATCGAATACTAGCAAAGCAATGCAACCGAAATGGTGCTGCCAACGATTGCCGAATTGCGATTGCACTCGTTGCAGTTGTAATGAGCGTGCAAGCAATTAATTTGTTGCCAGTTTTAATTGATCAGAAAAATTTGTTTTGAAATATGGCACTTTGCATTTAATTTTACTGAATTTCTTAAAATTTTTGTTATGTAGTTTGCAATTTCAATTAATTGTTTTGGGTTCATTAACCGTCGCACAAACAAATCGATAAAAGTGTTATGCGTGTTTGTGTGTCTGTGTGTGGCTTGTTTCTATTGCCAACTTTGATGCAGCAATTACAAATTTATTGACTGTAAAAGCGGCTCCTAAACGTATTTTTTGCCGTATATTTATTTAACAAACAGTTGGTTTGTGTCTTAAGTCTTTTGTATAAACTACTCTTGGTTGCATTTTTTCATGGGCTATTTACCATCTATTTGCGTATGTATATGTGCTCGTGTTATTTTATGACACTTTTCTTGCATTTGCAGCACGCACATCGCTGTCTTTGGCGAAATTTTATGGCGCCCTTCACTGGCACTTTTCATTTTGGCAATGCCAATCCGAAAGTGCTTTCCGCGTACTTTTACCAATCATTATGCAGCTGCAGCAAATAACACCACGTGTTTATAGATATCGGTGTCTGGTTTGTATGTGTGTATGTGTGTGTCTGGTGAAGCGGCCTCAAAGGAAATTCATTACTGTCCGCAGTAAATCGCTGTTATCACTTTCCCATTCGAAGCTCGCGGAATTTCCCCCTCGATGATTACAAGGCGCTTGTGCTGTTGGCATAGCCATTGTTGCTGTTGTTGTTATTGTTTATTCATTACTTTTGTTGCATTTTTATTGTTGTTGATGTTATTTTACCGACTCTTTTGCCATCAATATTAGTAATTTTGCATGTGCTGCAGGGGCGTTTCGCTGCACGCTTTACCTCGTGTTTTCATTGTATTTTAGTGCCATTCAGCGCGTGCCAAAAATTCGAATGCAACTTCAAAGAAACGATAAACAAAATTTCAAAGCAAATATTGCACATGCATTGCAATAAAGCAAAGTGCCATTTAAATTTTTTTTTTTGGTAGCCAACTTTCCATGCAGCTGTGAAAACAGTTGCACTATAATTTTCTGCAATGCAATCGATGAATTTTAAAGGTTTATTAAAGCAATATTATAGCGCAGAATTTTTGTATTTTGCATGATTTTGGGTAATTTTGGTTTTTAATTTTAGGTTTTTTTAAATTTTATTTTGAATTACTTTCTATTTTATTTTATTTTATTTTATTTTATTTTATTTTACTTTATTTTATTTAATTTAATTTAATTTTATTTTATTTTATTTTATTTTATTTTATTTTATTTTATTTTATTTTATTTTATTTTATTTTATTTTATTTTATTTTATTTTATTTTATTGTATTTTATTGTATTTTATTGTATTTTATTTTATTCAATTTTAGTTTATTTTATTTTATTATATTATATTATATTTTATTTTATTTTATTTTATTTTATTTTATTTTATTTTATTTTATTTTATTTTATTTTATTTTATTTTATTTTATTTTATTTTATTTTATTTTATTTTATTTTATTTTATTTTATTTTATTTTATTTTATTTTATTTTATTTTATTTTAGTTAAGTTTATTTTATTTTATTTTATTTTATATTATTTTATTTTATATTATTTTGTTTTATATCATATTATTTTATTTTATTTTATATTATTTTATATGATTATTATGATTATGATTTTATATTATTATTTTATATTTCGTTTTATATTATTTTATTTTATTTTATTTTATATTATTTTATATTATTTTATTTTATTTTATATTATTTTATATTATTTTGTTTTATATTATTTTATTTGATATTATTTTATAATATTTTATATTATTTTATTTTATATTATTTTATTTTATATTATTTTGTTTTATTTTATTATCTTTCCAACGACTGTCATTCAGTTATCTTCTCTGCAGCATATTATATTAATACGTGTATAATATTAACAACAACAACAGCATATTAAATATCAAAAATATCTGAAAAATTACTACTCTTCTCTACTTCTTCTTCGCAAATTTTTTTCTTTTCATCAACCCAAACAAAATATTGACTTCATTAATTTTCTTCAACATTTCTTGCAATGCTTTCAGCACAATTTGCAGCCAATTAAAATTCATTCAAATTTGAGTGCACATTATTTCCCTTAACTCCCATTGATTTTAGATTCCATTACCGCACACACATCTTTTCTCAATCGCACATTAGCTTTTGATTTGCAATCAAATCCAACAACTTCCATATGCATACAATATACCAGCAACAGCAGCAGAAACAGCAACAACAACAACGTCACTCGCTCCACATCAAATTGACACTTGCAAAGGTGAAGCCGCCTCTAACACTGCCACAGTCACAGTCACCGCCATCACCACCACCACCATGGACTCCATTGTTGCGCCCAGCACAGCAGCGACATGCGCCAAAGTGCTGCGCCCGCGCCGCGTGCATTATCGCCGCAACAACACGATTGCCAACAACATACAACATGCTGTTGGCAGTTCGTTAGTGCATTCATTCGTCAGTTGGTTCGTTCGTCGCATTCACAGCCCAACCCATTCTTCTTGGCCAATATTTTGACAATCGCAACAACAACGGCATAAGCAATCGCAACAACAACAACAACAACCACAACGATAAAAGCAATTGTAGCAACAACAGCAGCAGCAACATTAACAGCAATTGCAATCAACAGTTGTTTGAAATTTTCCACACGTAACCTTGAGAGAATTTCAAAATGTGTAACAGAATTTCGAACCAAATTTGTTATTGTTGTTATTGTTGGTTAGTTATTGTTCGTTTTTTTTTTTAGTTTTATTGTTCGTGTTTGATTTTTTTTTTAATTTGCTTTGGGCTCTGCCTTTGGCTTTTGGCCGATTGCCTTTGAGTCGGCCGGAATTCAATACGATTTGAATTTCTCTGCGCGTACAATGCGAAATGCGTTCATACGGGCAGCAAAAAACAAAAACAAAAGCATGAAAAATAAAAATAAATTAGTTGAGAAAAAAGAATTGCGTTCAAATTGCTTCGGCAAAGGGAGTCAACAGCAGCCAGCAGCTGCGCGTGCTCAACAACAACAACAACAACAACCTGTAACGGTTGTTGCAAAGACGGTTTTATGAGTGGAGAGGAGAGGGGGGAGGGGTCGAAAAGTGGCACTTATGGGGCATCGCCACCCGTTGCGCACACTTCGATTTTACACAGTTGCGGCGCTGGCTGCGGCTGTGGACGGCGCAGGAAGCGAGCGGAATTTGCATTCACCAGAAACCCAACTGTGACCTCAGCAACAATTCACCGCCAGCGACACAGACACCCCCGCCTTATGTGTTAATCTATCAACGGCTTTTGTCATATCTGCCGGGCCGGCCAGCTGGCCATTTGGGTCGCTGGTCACCGCTGCCACTCAACTAGACGCTCGCTAATTTCAGTGGTCGTTGTTGTGCTGCGTCACTTTTGCCGCTGACTGTCCATTAATATGTACTTTTATGGTTTGCTGCTGATTAACGGTTGCAGTTTCCTTTAGTTGCCACAAGTTTTTAGGTAACTGACCACACCTCGAGAGTGAAGTGGTCATGGGGGGACTACGAAGTGGAAGATTTTGTGGTTTATGGGGTTGCAAAATGAGTGCGACTTAGCAAATGTTAAGTCTGGTCAATACTTATATGCTCAATGATTTGAAAGTTATAGTTGTAATTTAAAAAAAAATATATAAACAATGAATATTAATTTAAAAAAATTAAAGGAAGAAGAGAGATCAGATTAGATGAAATGAAATTAGATGAAATTAAATGAGATCAGATTAGATAAAATTAATTTTATGTGATAAAATATAGAAACAATCTGCATAAAAGTAATCAAAAAAATAATGGAAATAAAAAAATACGATAATTTAAATTATTAAAATAATTAAAACAATATTTAAATAAAGCTTAAAAGTTTCCTAATCTAATCTAATCAAATCTATTGTAATGCAATGTAATGTATTGTAATGTAATGTAATGTAATGTAATCTAATTTAATCTAATCGAATCGAATCGAATCGAATCTAATCGAATCGAATCGAATCTAATCTAATCTAATCTAATCTAATCTAATCTAATCTAATCTAATCTAGTCTAGTCTAATCTAATCTAATCTAATCTAATCTAATCTAATCTAATCTAATCTAATCTAATCTAATCTAATCTAATCTAATCTAATCTAATCTAATCTAATCTAATCTAATCTAATCTAATCTAATCTAATCTAATCTAATCTAATCTAATCTACGAAAATCTCATCTAACCAAACCCAATCTAACCTACCCTTGTTAGGTCTTTTGAATAACTTTCCTAATTTTTCAATAATTATTTAAAATCAATGTTTTAGTTAGTTGTTCAATCTTTTGTCTAAATCCAAAAGGCTGAAACTCTACACTATCTTTTATATTATAATATAGCTTTTTGTTATTTTTATTGTCATAACAAAGTTGCATAAATTATACGGCACAACCTTGAAGCCGAGCCATTTGATTGACTTATGGGTGGGTGGGTTACTCCTTCGCCTTCGCGGTACGCCAACATAAATCAAAGTTATAAATATGTAAGTATTTCAAAACAAATAAAATACTGCAAAATTTTAAAGCGAACACAATCACTTTTGCTGCAACTGCTGCCAGCAGCCATTTTTATGCTAATCTGCCAGTGCTCCACTTAAGCCAACCGCATGCAAAAGCAAATTATAAAAAACTTAAAACAACAAAACAAAAACATTTCATTAAAGCACATCAAAACGTCAAGAAGTGGTTATTAAGCATTTGGTAAGCAATTGCTCGTGTAGACGTCATGCAATGCCCGCATTGACTGTCGCCATAAAGCGACAATAATTACAGTGTCTACGAGTAACAAGTCGCGGTAGCAAGTGGCGGCGCGGACGCCATCACTCAATTACACATTCAACAGAAAGAATACTTTTTGAGTTTACCATAAAATTATTAACACTGCAGCTGGCGCGACTAAGAGTGCATACAACATTAACTTGTATGGCTGCAATACTTCTATAACCGTAACAACAAGAAGTTATTAAAAATTTATGTGCAATAAAAAATGTGTATATTTTTTATAAAGCAATTTTCTTTGCTGCTACTTGTATTTTTCATGCCCTTTTTTAGCTAAAGAACAAAAAATTGTTTATTACATCTAAAGTGGATTTGTTAAGTGCGTGCCAAGCAGCTTCACTAGTCAGCAATGCTGTTGCTGACGTTGACGGCGTCTGGCGTGATTGCTGCTCAAGTTGGCGCGGTCGCTTTTGTGTAGCGACTTTGTGTAGCAACTCTCGCGCTCTGCACACCAACAACAACAACAGCCGAACAAGTGACAATGCAGGTGAACAAGTGCACAGATGATTTGTGGTTATGCTGCGAATTGATTGCATGTTGCTCCGTCATTGAAAAATGCAAAGAATGTGTGCAATTTTTGCATGCGATAAAATGCGTTTTATTTCTAGGAAATGTCGCCGGACCAAAACAAAAGTGTCTTTTCGAGTCAAGCAGCACAACAAGAGAATGTCGTGTGCGCTTGCAATGAGCTCAAATTGCTCGACTTTTAAACAAAGACTTCAAAGCATTCAATGTAAATTATTAGCGAATTGTATCAGATGCTGCTTCCTGGTTTAAGGAGAGCTACGATTTTTGTCCAGAGCGAGGCCTGCATGAGGGTGGTCTGAAAAGTTTCCGACCTCAACACGAAGATGACAGAACTTGTCAGAAAAAGGTAGGGAATCTGTTTTTGTCTCTTTTAAAAGGTACTCACAAAAGTTAGAGTCATTTTGGATGCACAGTTGTTGTTTGACAGTGGTTTGAGTCAGCCATCCAAACTTGAGAGGCAATGAGCGTCCAAAAACTGCAACCACTGACAATAACTTTGCTCAATTTTACCAAATGGTGCTGGACAAAAGTCGAATTCAAGTGAAAGAGATAGCAGAGGCTATGAATATGTCCGAAGAATGTGTTTGTCACATATTGAGTCAAGATTTATGCTTTCCACGCATTGGGTTTCCTCACGTTGCACAGTGATTCGTTCCATAGACGAAATTCAAAAAATTTATGGACTCAGAATTTAACGATTTTGATGTCATTTAAAACAAAAAACTCCAACTAAGAAAACCCCAAAAAATCGGTGCAAAAAATTAATTAGTGTCTTTGCAAAAGCGGCTCATAGTTGAAACTTTTTTTACCAAAAAAATTGAAACTCATATTTTCTGTTTTTTAGTCTATTGAGTAAAAAAAATTTTAAAAATACATGGTTACCAAGAAGTTGCTTAAACCTTCAATATAGAATAAGAAATGATGTGGCCATTTTCGCTTTTAATTTTTTTTTTGAATTTACAAACTACAACTACAAACTACTTAACATTTAATTCAAAATATTTTTCTAAATTAAAAATCTGAAAATTGGCAAAACTTAGAGGAAAATATCTAAAAAATATGTGAAAGTATGTTCCTGGATTTGTTTTAATTTTAAGAAGCATTCTTTCTTTGTCGGATAATGTAATTACATCCTCCGATATCTTCCGATCTAAGAAAAGAATTCAATTTGAAAAGTGGTCTAAACACGTATTTTTCGACAAAATTTATTTTATTTATCCCTAAAAGTATGCAATCAGTATTAAAAATGATAAAATCTGCAAAAATGCAAAACATACATCTATTGTTTTCGTTTTTATTGCAAAACCAGAGGGTCCTGAGACAATTTATGTTACTCTCAATGTTGACGTTACCGATTAAATGTAAAATCTGAAAAATCTAGCCAACGCACTTGGTGCTATAGCTCTCCAAAAATGACGAAATTTGCAAATTTAAGTCTCAGGCATTGCCAAACTACAACAGTTTAAGAAAAACAAAATGGAGATTTAAATTCAGCAGACCATGATTAACTAGTATACCAAATTTTATGAAGAACAGACCACTTCTTCTAATTTTGTCCCGCGGTTGTATGGAGTCGAATCACTGTGCGTTGGACCAAAAACAAGCCCAAATGAACATTTGCAACGCTTTGTTTCGACGGGTTAAATGTGTAGACTTACAAGAGGAATATGCAGACAAATTAAAATAAATTTTTATGAAAAAATTTCTTTTAAAGGTCGGAAACTTTTCATATGAGGCTCATACAACAGAATACGTTATGGAGTCTGAAGTTTAAATGGTTTCAAACACACCTTAACACAATGAACCTCAGGCGTCAATTACTATGTCTGTAACTAGCCTCATATGTCTGTACTTAACCACACCTTAAAGTAAAAAAAAACTGCTTTTCCCTCAGCTCCCATTACTCCAAAATTTCTAGAAAGAAAAAACATATTTAATCAAAGCATTTTACATTCCATTTTTTAGTAATGCTTATTGCTCTAACCACCTACGTTACTTAATCTGTAGATAGCCACATATGTCTGTATTTAAAGTAAAAAAAAAGCTGATTTTCCCTAAGCCAACAGTACTCCTAAATTTTTAGAAAGAAAGAACATATTTTCTTAACCCATTTTACATTCCATTTACTACTCCATTTACTGCTCTGACCACCTCAGTTACTATGTCTGTAGATAGCCACATATGTCTGTACTTAACCACACTTTTAAGTACAAAAAACACCTTTTCCCTAAGCCAACATTACTCCTAAATTTCATAAAAAAACCACAACATATTTTCTTAACCCATTTTACATTCCATTATCTGGCAACGTTTCTTGCTCTGACCACCTCATGACTCGCACGCACCACAATTTTTCACGGTAACTTTATCTGCTGCATCCAATGCCAACACAATTCCGAATCCCAGTTCGTTTCACAACCCGTTTTCGAAACAATTGCGCTTAATTCGTGTGCAATCAAATTCATTAGCTATTGTGTTCGTACTTTCAATGCAAAATCTGTGCCTATTTGTTTTATTTTTTGATCGACTTTTACATTTTTCTTCATCTCATTTCCTCTACGCTCATTGATCTTTTGACTTTTATTATATTGTAATATAGTACAATATTTGGCAAGCGATTGCAACGTACGCGCGTGCGCCTCAAATCTCATTCATATCGAATTTTAACCGAAGCTTAGCCTTTGACCAGTGGTTCAGCTCGAGCTTTAATATCGTTTAAAGTTTTTACTTCATTCTATTTGCTTAGTGGTTTTGGTGTTGTGAAATGTGAGTGAATTAAAACAAATTATTGGAAAATTATTTTCAATTATAAAGCAGGACATTATAAGTTAAAAGTTTATACTAAGTTTTGTAGATTTAATTTTGATGTTATAGATTTAACCATCACATAAGGGGACACCGTCTTTTGGCGCCGATAATGGACTTAATGTCGAATAATACGTGAAAAATGTGCAACGAGCGCAGAGCTCCTGAAATTCTAAATCCTATTCTCGCCTCCTATTCTGCTATCTCAAGAAAATATATGACCACACTCGGCGCGTTTGAGTTCACTGGACTGGTTGAGGTATCGGAACTAAGATGCCCAACTATTGCTTATTAAGTAAGCTGAAAGAACTCCCCTTCTAATTAATTATTACAACTCATAAATGGATCTTCAACTGGGATCGCTAATGACCCAACGAGAATTTTGAATATACTTATTGAAAATATTCAGTGATATGGTGGAATAGAGCAGGCGGTGGGAATAGACATACAAGGCAAAGTCTCTGATTGCATTCAATTTGGCGAACGCCAGAAGGATTCTCGTCCCTGTCCAATCCAAGTTGACACACAGACTTCTCGTGGCTCTGCTGAATAGTAAACCGATGTATGCAGCAAGTTTAATCCCAAAGACATTAAATCTGAGTCTCTCATCTCGCTACGTTAAACCAATGAAAGCCTAAATGCCTGAGACAAGTTGAAAGCCATATTGTGCGAAGAACCATGAATATTACGGTATCGCCAAGAACAAGAGGACCATCGCAGACAACATGGATGGGTACAGTTTTGACTGACATAAATAAATAATGCCTAGAAAACTCTAGTGTCTCAGAACAAGGTGGAGCGACTGCAACGGAGGGATATGAAGGAGAATATGGGAGAGGGATATGGCAACGACAAAGAGATAGACAAAGCAATTAAGATGTTTTTATTTAATAATTTTGAGTTTCTTTAGATTTTACTATGTTAAAAAAATTAACACAATTAATCATAAAAACCGATTTAAGAATTTTCTTAAGTTTAAAATATCAACAGATCTTCTTAATCCTAAGTTAAGCGCTGGCTTAATGCCGACTTACGCTTAATGCTGACTTAAGGTTAACGCTGACTTACTCAATGCTTTATATCAATGAGTCAGCTATCCGTATTTTCGAGTCAAGCAAGACTAGTCGAGTCTAATATCTTCAAGGACTCTTTGTAATCCGAGGAGAAATAAAAAAAAGAACACGTCCTGTGTTACTGCTTTGCAAGTCGCAGAATGAAGATCCTGGGCAGTGACTTTATTAGTTGCTTGTATGACTTGACTTTCGAAAATGCTACAATGGCAAGAACAATGGACTTAGTCCAGACTTTATGTGATAGCGACAGACATATACTATAATACTATGGACTATTGAGTTTATTTGAGGCGCTAGCGCCGCCGCCATAATCAAACCCAACCTAAATTAATCAAGATTTAATAAAAAATAATATAAAAAAATAAAAAATTAAATACGAAATTGAAAAACAAAAACAAAAAATTCAAAAAAAATTTGGAAAATATTTGCTTCCTGTGCCTTAAAACTTAAGAGCAAAGTTACATACTATTAGAAAACGTTCAACCTGCTGTCTGTCCATATGTATGTATGTAGCCTTCAAGCGCTAATAATTTAATATTTTATGCAATTATGTTATTTTGTGACACGCTGTCACACAATATTTGTAACAAGCGCAATGTTGTCACAAACATTGCATACTTTCTACTCATTCTTGCTTTCCAACATAAATTCCCACTCCCATAAATTTTACAATTCCCCATCTCTAATGTTAATTCGAAATGGAAGTTGTGCCACGCCCAAAAGACAACAATAAGTCCCATTTCTGATTCGACTTGTGTTCAATACACTTTGACCGCATCGAGCGCGCCTTCCACATTCGTGCTTAATCGCTCCATTAATTTTCATCTACCAGCTGCTATAATTGTTGTAATAGCTGTTGCGATTCCTTATTAATAACATATGCACAGCATTAATGTAACGTGTGTATGTGTGTGAGTGTGTGTTTCCTGCATGAAATGTTGCATAAAAAAATTGCTGCTGCTACATTTTTTTGCGCAACGTAGCGCAAAAACCGCATTCACCCAAAAGTGGTTAATGTAACAAATACAAAAAAAAAACAATAAAATTAAATACAACAACAAACAACACTATACATATAACCGTAAAGGCAACAAACCATACAACAACAATAACAACCAAACATTTTAACTTTTGCTTTCGTTGTTTGCTGCAAATTTGTTGTTGTGTTTCTTAATTTTTCTTTTCTAACTGTTGGCTGCTAATTTTTTTACAAGTATTTTTCTTATTTATTTGGCCGACTGGCTGCCTGGCTGCCTGACTGGCTGGTTGATTGGTTCACTTGCGGTGTGGCTGCGGCTGCGTCGACTGCTCCAGTTCACTACGCTTGATTTAAGCGCAGCGATTAAGACCAACCAACCTCGCCTGCCTGGCCAAGCGCTGCTTAAGCTCGCGCGCGCGCACTCGCCCCGTACAATTTATTCCTTGTTATTGTTATTGTGGCCATTTCTGTTTCTGTTTCTGCTTTTGCGTTTGCTTTTGCTTTTGTTTCTCATATGCGGCCAACGGGCGCACCGATCGAGCGAGCAGCCTTTACTGGTTAATTTGTGTGCACATTATTGCATAAGTTTTGCTGCTTATGGAGCGGCAACAACAACAACAGCTCGCACAAATTGTATCGCATATGCCCAAAATGGAGTAGTTTATGTTTTTAATAAACAATTCTGCGAAATAATCAAAATAACAATGAATGCAGCATTTTGGCCTTTTTTTTATAATTTTTTATTATGATTGTTGTTTTTGTTATTTTTGCTCGATTTTCATTGATGAGGTCAATAGGGCGTGTCAAGTTTGGCCAGCAACTGTTATCATTAAGCAGCGTTTTTATGTGCTCTGGTACAGTGTTGGTGCTGATTTGAAAGTGGGTCAAAATAGCAACAACAACAGCGCTCCCTGCTTCTTTGAAATTTACAGCTATCACATTTCCGTTCGGTGTGGCATTAAAGCAGCAGGATTCAAGCAATGAGTTTATGCAAATTTTGTTACTGAAGTTTGCATTTGATTTATTGACCAAATAAAAGCTTCAGGTATGCTTAATTGTTTGTACTTTCGTCTTTGACTTTGATGACATTTCATGGTTAACGAAATTAAATTTATTTATTTTGATGAATGTGTTTTTAATTGCGTTAGATTTTATGACTTAATAAATTGCTGTACATTAAGGAGGATATTTTTGAATTTTGAAACTTTGTATTTCTTCTCTTTCTACTCAACGATTGAAAAACTAAATATTTAAGTTTTTTCATTGTCCATTTCTACAGGAAGCATAGGACCTAAGTAAGGCTTTTCAATCGGGTCCATAATTTCTTTTTGTGTATTTTTAAACTATTTCTAATAATTGTCAGCATAAGTTTATAACTGTAGACCAATTTTATGAAGTAAAGAATTGAAGATATTTGGAGCAGTTTTTCTCTTCCAATGCAATGTGCAGAGTAACTCGCAGGTGATGAACGTTTCGCTTTGTTGAACAGACTATTAATACATATTTCAGTCAGCCTGGAGATAAAGCGAAGGATTACTCTTGCCAATAGGTGCTATAAGCCTCGGTGGGCAATAGAGTAGCAGAGACCTTCCTCGGCCGACAAAACTTGCACCTTATAGGACGCTGATTCATTAGACGCGGAAGCATGGGTCCTGTCTTACAGTGTTCGGGTGCTTGAGAGAAAGGTGCTTCGAAAAATATTCGGCCTTGCGCGTTTGGGCGACAACTGTCGAATACGAAAGAGCAACGAGCTGTATGAGCTGTTTAAAGACATGGACGTAGCACAGCGAATCAACATCGGGTGGCTATTCTGGCTTGGCCATGTCTCCCGTATGGACAATGAAGCTCTGGTGAAACACGTGTACGATGCAGTAAATGGAGGTCGACGGCAAAGAGGGTGGCCGTGTCTCCGGTGGAAGGACTCAGTTGAGTTGTTATGGCCAGTAAGTAAGTAATGCAATGTTAACAGCAGCTCATTCGAGGGAGCATAGAGCCTCAGGAAGGCTTTTCTATCGAACCCAGTGTGAAGCAATTTTCTTTTCCCAAAACAATGTCGAGAGCAGCGCGTTGACATGTGATGGATGTTCATATTTTTTTTAAATGACCATTAACTATTTATTTCAGTGTCAAAGTAAACAAGGAAACAGGCCCTATTATCAAATAATAACACGTATTTAATTTAATAAAATTGGCAAGTGCACTTTTCTAAACAGTTTTATAGGCTCCAAAAGAATTTTTCATATCTCACTTCTTCATTAATTTAAATGAGTTAATTTTGCAACATTTGTTCGACGCCGTAATCAGTGATTGAACTGGAAAGTTTAATTAAATTCGAATTATTACTTTAATAAATAATTACACAGCTATGGAATGGAATCTTAATTAACCTAAGCTGCTTTTGTACACGTTTTGCTACTTAGTTATCATTTCCAGCTTGAACTTGAAGCATAAATATGAGCAGCTGTCTTTGTAGCGCAACAGCTGCACAATCCAGCAGCTCGCAGCGAGTGAAAAGAGTCAACTTTTCGGCCACATGCAGGAAACAGCCAAACTTAATAATAAGCACTTTGCACTGCTCAGCATGGAAGTATCCAGGTAGGAGCAGGCGAGGGCATTTACCTCCCCAAAAATTCGAAATTCTATATTTTATACTTACATATATATACAGAATTCGATATTATATTCTATTCTATTCGAATTCTATATTATACATTTTTTAATGTAGTCATGTCTTCCCCCCTTAAATTTCCTGGGTACGCCCATGCTGCTCAGTCGAACGTCTGATCATAATTGCACAGCATAATATTTGGCAATATATCAAATTTCAAATTTAATTGTTAACAATCAAACAAGCAAACAAATAAATGAACAAGCAACGAATGCGTACTCAAGTTTTTTTTGTCGCGCCGGCAAGTGGCACTTTGGTGAGTGCTTAATCATAAAATTTGCTAAAAATTTTGCTAATTAAAAACATATTACTTAATAATGAAAATAATAATAATGAGCTGGAAAATATGTGCCCGCGGCTTTGGCGGTCTTTTTTTTTTGGACAGTGACGTGAGCAATGGTCAACGCTGCAGTATTAATACCAACACCAATAAATCTCGTTGGTGAATTGTGGACGCTTACCGCGTTTTATGTCTTTTCTAAGAAGTATTTTGTTTGAAGTTTTCAATACCAAACGCGCATTAAATGACTTTACCCTCATGGCGAATACCACAAACAAAAATATTTGCAGCATTTTAGCAAAGCGAGTTTGCTGCTTCAGTCTTTGACTGCTAATTGTAAACTTCAGCACTTTTGTTGGTAATTTTGGTAACAGTTGTTGTGCCATTGCTGCAAATATGTATCAATTAAATTCATTAACGAACGCTGCTATGGTCTAAACGACAATTAAGAAGAAGAAAAATACATTTAAGCAAGGTTTAAAAAAAGTCAACGTCAACTCGGGCTAACGAAGACAAATGCGCAGTGAAGCGAGCAAACATGTTTCTACTTTAGCGCGCTTCTACTTGCTTTTTCCTGTTTTTATTAAGTTTTGATTTTTTCTAATACCTACAACTATTTTTATATTGATTTAAAATTAATCAAAGCAAACGAGAAATTGATAATTAATCTAGATAAACGTTGGCCCCTTGCCACAAACAGAAAAGTGAACAATAGAGTTGCCAGCAGTTGAATGTTGTGTTTAAAATTTCACAATGTAAAATTGTAAAAACAAAGGAAAAACTCTAGAACTTTTATTAAAATCTATAAGATATTTTATTCTAATCATGAATGAGTTGAATGCAGAAATATTATATGAAAGTATAATTTTGTCTTTAATTTACCTCCTACCTAATGAAGTTTAAAATTTAAAATTATAATAAAGTCTGGTTTCAAGAGCGAAATCTTTAGAATACATTAAAATCTGACAGAATAATATAGAAATCTATACAACTGAAAGTTGTGCTTACCGCATTCTAACGCAAAACTACAGGAAACGTGAAATTAGGATCATCGCTGATAACCAAGCGGCGATCAAGGCATTACTATTACGTCAGGTATCCTTCAAGCTAGTGTAAGACTATTTTCGAATCTAAGACTATCTAATCTAATCTAAAAAACCAAAAACTGCTGTCCCAACTTTTGGCAATTTCGTGTGAAAAACTGGGAGTTGGCATAAAAAGCTCTTTTGGTGTAAATAGTCCTTGATAAATATGTAAATCAACCAGTTTTTATATCTTTCATATCTCTCGTATTTATCTACGTTCCACTAGCGCAGCGACCTTGAAATCTTAAATGTTTTCCTTTTTTCTTCGCTGTTATTTCGAATTAAAAAAAAACATTAAAGTGTGCGTGTGTATGACTGTGTGTGTCGCTTCGCACCACATTTAAGCGCATATTGGGTTCTACCTTTGTTGCTGATGTTGTTGTTGTTTGCTGTATTTTTGGCATCTCCGTTCTGCGGTTGATGCATGATTTTTGTGCCACACAAAAAGCGCTGCACACAATGGCGTCGAAAGCACGCTGCCACTTTGAATGCTGTCGAATAAAACGTTGATTAATTACTTTTGAAATCTTAAGTGTACTTTTTTCGACTTCATTTCAGCGCAAACTTTATATTGTTGTTGTTTTTATACTTATACCTTTTTTTGTGTGGCAAACTGCCACCGCAACAAAATACTCGCGGTTTTCAAGCAAAAGAACCCTGCCTCTCGACCCGTCCCGAGTTGGAACCCTTATTGATGTGGTCGGCACTTGAAGGCAGCCGGCCGGCGGAGCACTTGCACTTAGCGCACAAGCTGAAGGTCAACGCTAGTGGCATTTCGGTTTTTATTGAGGCAGTGCTTTGACTTCTGCTGTTGCTGTGGTATCGCATCAATACTTGTACGCGCCGCGTCGCTGGTCGTGTGTGATTAATTAATTTGCTGTCTTGCTGCAGATCTCAACAGATTTCACTAGGCCGCAGTGCGATCTTTGTTGCAGATAATGGCGGCAAGCAGAGTTGACTGGCAACGCAAAGTACCGTAAATAACGGCAGCGGAAATACGGGTTTTCGTTCCGCACAAAAATATCCACTGGGGAAATGGTTTTTTATTCCCTTTTGCTGCATCTCCGCGGATGTCCTCAAGGCCAGCACCTCTGCGGATGTCCTCAAGGACATCTTGCTTCGAAAAATAATTAACCATGTCATATAAAATAAAAGAGAAGAGCAAAGCATTCATGAAGAGGAACAAATTAAAAGACGCCTCACTAATTTGAAATTTATGAATTTATTATCTATAAATGATTTCTAATTACTTAATTTATTTCAAGCAAAAGTTAATAATATAATTTAAATGTCTTTTTCCGCTGACTCCACAATTGCATACCGATAATTTGACTAGCTGCCATGTATAAAGTAAATTTTTTTTTGCCAAGCGCGCACAACGCTCGCAATCAAGTGACATTTTAACGCTTATCGAACGAGTTTTTGCTTCTATGCAAAGTGTCAATCAAAAAGCAAGTTTATACAATTTTTGACGATTAAAAATTGCGTCAATGCTACAAATGCAAAATGGCATTTTAATCTGCGAAACATAAAAAAATTAAATGCAAAATTGAAGAAATCACTTCCTGCAAGCAACTAATTGATTCAAATTTGTATTATAAACGATACAGTTTGCTTATTATAACAATACAATTTATACTAAATTATTTGCTGATGAAAACCAAATGTATTGTACTTACAATGGGTAGAAATGGCTGCTCTTAGGGAATTAACTTGGGCTCTGAGGCCCGATAGGAAATTGTTTAGAGCAGAGCAGAGAGTGTTAAATAGTTTGAATGTGCACAAATTCCACAGTTTGAGAAAAATTAACAGTTTGAACATCACTACTGGTACTGGGCAGTGCTGCCATAATCCCAATAGTGAAATAAAATGCCAATCAATATATTTAGAATCAAATGTTCACAAGTACTTTATTCTACTTATACTTCATTAACTAAACACTAATACTTTATTTTCTCTTAACCGCATTTTTTTAATTTTCATTATGCTTAACCTGAACAACAAGCACATATATCATATCCTGTGCTTTCCATGGAAAAAACAAACAATCTGGCAGCACGGGGTTTGCTTTTTGGTTCGCCGTAAACGCTGCGCTGAGTTGTTCTTATTCGTTTTAAAACATATTTTTAACACAATCTAATTGTAATATTATCGGCTGCAAGCAAATAGCCAGCAAGCAATAGACCACACGCGCACATTAACAGCATTGAAATGGCTTTGGTTTGTGCAAGTAAGTAGAAATCGCCATCAAAACAACCCGAATGAGGTTAGGGACGATGGCGAAGCGCCAAAAGGAAAGCCTTTGCATTGGCCATAGTAACTAATCGATTTCAACCGCCCACAGTTACAAATGAGGTGCCCGACACGCCTGTCGTGTCCCCGTACTCGGGTGCCATCTTCGAGAAGCGCATCATTGAAAAGTACATTTTGGAGAATGGCTGCGATCCCATTACCGGCAAGGAGCTGAAAGTGGAGGACTTGATTGAGATAAAAACGCCACCCATTGTGAAGCCAAAGCCGCCGAGCGCCACCAGCATACCGGCCACGCTGAAGACCATGCAGGACGAGTGGGATGCGCTGATGTTGCACTCGTTCACACAACGCCAACAGTTGCAGACGGCACGGCAGGAATTATCGCACGCGCTGTACCAGCACGATGCAGCCTGTCGCGTTATAGCGCGTCTGAACAAGGAAGTGGCAGCAGCGCGTGAGGCGCTGGCAACGCTAAAACCACAAGCCGGCATTGGAGCGTCGACAGCGCCCACTACAATACCGCAGCCTGCGATTGCTGCCGAGGCAGCTGGCATTGCTACGCATCCTGTGGAACAGGCCGGCATGAGCGCTGAAGTTATACAGAAGCTGCAAGACAAGGCGACCGTACTAACGCAGGAGCGAAAGAAACGTGGACGCACCGTACCCGAGGAGCTAGTCACGCAGGATCAGATCAAGTCGTTCCTAACGGTGGCATCGCATCCGGGTCTGCATTCGGCCTCGATACCTGGCATACTGGCGCTGGACATTAACAGCGCCGATCATAGCAAAATACTAACCGGTGGTAACGACAAGAATGCCACTGTTTTCAATAAAGACACGGAGCAGGTGGTGGCCATACTGAAGGGTCACACGAAAAAGATCACCAAAGTAATATACCATCCGGACGAGGACACGGCCATCACCGGCTCGCCGGACATGTCTATACGCATCTGGCATGTGCCCACGTCGCAAACACAACTGCTGCTGCGCTGTCACGACGGACCGGTTACGGGTCTCTCCCTGCATCCGACCGGCGACTATGTGCTCTCAACTTCATCCGATAAACATTGGGCATTCTCTGATATACGCACCGGTCGGCTGTTGACTAAGGTTGCTATTGAAGGTTTATTTGTTGCAATTTGACTCATGCGGTTTTAACGTTACAGGTTATTGATACGGCCGAGGTGGGCTTGACCACGGCACAATTTCATCCGGACGGTTTAATCTTTGGCACGGGTACCGACGATTCACAAGTGAAGATTTGGGACTTAAAGGAGCAGAGCAACGTAGCCAATTTCCCCGGTCACACTGGCCCTATTTCGGCCATTTCGTTCTCGGAGAACGGCTACTACCTGGCTACAGCAGCTGACGATGCCTGCGTGAAGCTGTGGGATTTGCGCAAATTGAAAAATTTCAAGACTATACAATTGGACGACGGCTACGAGGTGAAGGACTTGTGCTTTGATCAGAGCGGCACCTACCTGGCCATTGCCGGCACCGATGTCAGGTAGATATTGCATTTACAAATTTGCAGATTGTTTATTATTTTAATGTGTTTTGAGTTGTCTATACAACGTCACTTAGTGCTGTGCAGTTAGAACCATTTAAAGATTTTCTTGCTGTCTTTGCAATTCGTGCTTCTTAAAGTGCTCCATCCAATTGTACATACGCGTTTGTTTGACCAAAGCGCGGCGGGACATGTCTTTTTCGATGCGTACGCGGCGCCGTACGCGTTTCTCCACGGCTTTGCACAGCTCTGGCGGCAAGGCATCGAACTGGTTTAATAGTAACTGTATACATTTAAGAAACATATTTGCATTACTTGGCTTTCGCATTTCGATCAGAAAAATTGAGTATAAGTGTGTCTCCATGGATTTTTTTCCCACTTTAAATTCATAATTTTATTGACATGGCAGTTGGCCAACTCACCAGCAGATACTCTTGAATGCGTTCCACTTTGGCCAACGTGCTAACCTGCTCCTCCCGGTATGTGCTCAATGCTGAATCGGTCTTTGACTTCAGCGACTTGCCATCCTGCTCAGCTTCTTCTTGGGCTACGCAAAGTGTGCTCTCGATATTCTTCAATATTATTGGCATAATGCCATTCAATTTGAGAGTCAGTGAGCTGCAAGCATGTTGAAGTCTTTACTTTCAGACTTTGCAATTCAACCTATGCTGAAAGCTTAAACTTACTCGCGCTTGTATTTGTATTCGAATTCGTCTAATGTTTTGGTAGTACGTGCTTTGAGGCTGGCAACACGTGCCCTGAGAAAATGTGCATCCTTTAGTATGGGCGGTGGTACTGGGGTTTTGTAGGTTTTTCGCTATGTACATACAAATTTAATGTAATTTTATTTCACTGCTGATTAGGTCCTATCAGACTTACAAACTTTTCATACACCAACGCCACAATGTGATTTAGTAATGCCAAATTTGTAAAACGTTTGTAGTAGTTGAAGATTTTACATTTCATTTGCTCATATCCCTGGAAATTCATTTAAATATTAATGAAAAATATTAAAATTAAGTGTCGTTTTCTAGTCGAAAACTTGACTAATTTCCTACCCTCAGCCATACTTCTGCATTCAGGTGCTGCCGCCTGGCCAAGTACGGCCGTGCCACCTGCTGCATGTACTGCTCGAGCAGCGCCGCTTCACGTCTGCCCGCCTTTGTGCTATCGTCCAAGTTCGTTGTAGCTATTAGGGGTGGCAACTCGATTTTGTCGCCGTTGTCAGGTGCATCCTCACCCTCAATAATATCAAAGTAGCTCTGCCAACAAAATGTTAATTTGAGTTTTGTTCACATAAAATTAGGTATGGCTTGTAAAAATAATCTCACAATCAATTTAATTAAGTAGCGAAAACGCTCGTAGGCCCCATTTACTTCCAGTAAAACGCGTTGATGTTCGTCTTTGAGCATTTTTAGCTCGTCGAAAAGCTTAACATCCTGCAAACTTTGCAATTTCAGTTGACTCGCCTTCATTTCTTTGAAAGCACACGACTCCAAGTTACTCAACGCCTGTGCTGAAAACTAGTCGAGCTATTAGTGGCATTCATTGATTTTTCATGTGTTAAAGCATAGTTCATACATCCGCAAATTGTATGAGCCGCTGATACTTTTGCTCCAGTCGCTCAGCCTTGCGTTGCTTCTCCAGATGAAGCTGCTGTGTGGCATAAATCATAAACTTTTTGCGCATTATCTCACGCAACCGTAGTATGTCGCTTTGGCATTGATAAAAAAGCAAATTGAAATAGTTTTTTGTTAAAAATAAACACAAAATTTTAAAGGCATTTTTAGTTTTGCCCACGTTTTCATGCGGAACTTCCTGGCCAGTCGCTGCTGACGTGCCGCTTTGATATATTCCGGATCAATGGTTGTCACCACGCATGGCGCACGGGGATTCACTATTTGGCCGCGCTATGGGAAATATACATTTTAAATTAAAAAAGCTATATCGAATATTGTTAGGTTACCGCGTCAAAATCGGAAATATTTAAATTAATTAGCGGCAATGTGTCCGGGTCGAGTAGTTCTTCGGCGGTGTAGAAATCTGGCAGAAGCAAAAGAAACAAAAACATTTTTCGTTATGCTGGAAGGTTTTCTAGTTTATTGCAAACCTTCATATTTGCGATAAATTTTTGGTTTCGACTTTTTTAATTTTGGAAAACTTTTTGCAGCCATATTTACTGAACTCTGCGTTATAATTCTCTAGTTGATTGCATTTCAATGTGTTGCTATGTGCGCGTACTAAATATGTGAACGTCTTTCGCTTTGCTATGACAACTGTTTCTTCAAATAAACAAAGACCTTTCTCAAAGAATTTGCATAAAACAACATTCCCCCAATTTTTTGTTATTCAATTCACACTTTATTATTGCTTGTAATTTTTTATATTTTATTTTTACTTGTTTTAATTACTATTTTTCGATTTAATAAAACTGTTTAATATTATTTATTGATTTTTTCTAATTTTTGATTTTAAAAAATTTAAGAAAATCTAATAATTTGCTATGAAATTTGAATATTATATATGAAATATTTATTATTAAATTTTTTAAAATTTTTTTCTTGATATTTTTTTTATGTTTTGTTCATATTTTAGTTAAATTTCCTAAACAATAATATTTCAATTATTTCGATAATATAATGTAATCATCATAAATAAAATCAAATTTCTTTTTATACTACTTTCAGGATCTACTTGTGCAAGCAATGGCAAGATTTGAAGATCTTCAATGATCACACTGCGCTTGCCACCGGTGTACGCTTCGGCAAAAATGCGCAGTATTTGGCTTCCACTAGTATGGATCGAACACTGAAGTTGTACGCCATCGAGTAAGGACGCAACATCGGTTTCATAGTGTTAAGTCTATTTAAAGCTACTAAGGAACAAGAGCAGCAACTTCAAATCCTAATTCAACATTCACACCGATGCCACGCCACTACAGCCCTCCCATCCCCGCCCGTTGTTCCACACTGCTATCGGAAACAGTACTTTGTATTAGAATTTTTCGTTTATTATACATCTTTACTATTTTAATAACTTCAATTAATTACCTTGTAATGCAACATGTAATTGCTACAAAATACATTATTACAAAA
Organism: Melieria crassipennis; assembly: GCA_963668005.1. Classification (NCBI taxonomy): domain Eukaryota; kingdom Metazoa; phylum Arthropoda; class Insecta; order Diptera; family Ulidiidae; genus Melieria; species Melieria crassipennis. Next base: position 106,050,917 of record OY764963.1, on the reverse strand, counting down.
AAATAATAAACAAAATACATAAAATATAATTGCAAACGCCTACGCATACAAAATCCAATGCTGGTTTATAATTTTTATTTTAGAAATTATGATGCGGTGCGCTCGCGTTCCTACGAAGTGGCAATCTGCTTCAGAGGCCCCTCCAAGTAAGCCGCTAGCGCCATGGCCTTTTGCTTCAGCAGACCCAAGCCCACAATTTCCTTGGCATACAGACAGAGCAAAATGCTGGCCACCTGTCAAGCGAAAGCATTTGAACGTCTTACTAACAGTCGCACTAGTGCACACTCACCTTTGTAATGGCCACATGACCGCACTCGCAGTCCAACAGCACAAACGTTAGCCGGTCCTCGCGGAACGCATTGCGTCCGTGCTTCTCGTATGCCGCCCAGATGTTGCTGGCTATGGCCGCCGTTACACGCGCATCCCGATCACCATAGCCGGAGTAGGCCAACAGCGCGCCCTCCTGGCTAAGCAACCTGCAAATTGGCACAGAACAAACATTTGCACCAAGTGTCAGCTAGTCGAAACGGCAACGCTCGCTTACAATGTGTTCTCCACGCCGCCCGTGTTGGCCTGCGCCAGCACCTGCGTCAACGCTTTCGGCTTCAGCATGCTTTCTGCCTGGATATCGCAATTCTCGTGTAATTAAATTGTTTAAATTTCGGAATGAAAAACAATTCTGACCAAATGAAAAACAAATCGCACAACAACAAAAGATATGTGACAAAGTGCAAACAGCTGATCAGTGTTGGCTATGCAGAAAACAAGTTCCACATATTCCACTATGCTGCTTCCATGGAACAGAGTTTAATTTTGATTAGATAGAAACTCGTTGTTTTTTCACCACATTTGGCTACATTTGGAAGTGATAGAGGAAAACAACCTGTAATTATGTTAATAAAAAATATCAATGGGGATCGTGGCTGTAAATGACTTTGATGGGTGACAACTGCGCGAGAGCTGCGCCCATTTGTGGGACCAAATTTAATACACGTTCGGGTAGATATGCTAAAAGCGTATTTATGGAAAATTACCTTCTAAACATTTTAGTTTTAAATTTAAAACTGCAACGTTGATAACGTTAGAACCTTTCTAGGTGATTTATTTTCTGCGAGAAGCAGTAAATGTTTTTTGTTTTTTTAATAGCAAAGCAGCAGGAATTGTGGTTAATGTTGAACCGAAGAGCAGCTTCAAAATTTAACTATAAGTGGATCAGAGGGATCAAAATAGATAAAATCGGAATTACAATGTGCATCCTTTCCAGTGGCGCACACAGGATTTCATTTCGAGGGCAGTTCTGTACCTCACTTGTGAGCCCACTACCAGTTGAAACCATATTTGCAGGGGCGGATTCAGAAAAACATGTTTGGGGGGTTCAAAAAGTAGTACTTTAATATTCATAAATGTTTATGTATATGCCTTTTAATTTGAATGTAGTTTTAAAGTCGACCCTAATATTTCGGGGGAGGTTTCAACCCCGAAAAGCGCCTCCTGCATCCGCCACTGCATATTTGTCACCCATTGCGTGCACCACTGTTCCTTTCTTTTTCAGCCACACAGCAAAAAATGCGGCGAATGCCTATTTGGCGCTTCATCATTAGGCTTGATTTTTCATATTTCCTTAAATGCACAGTTGTGACTGGATCATATCACTATCACAGTTGGTCTCACAATACTTCAATACTTGTATAAACACATGTCAAACAACTGTACCTTAGGTCATGTACATAGCAGTGCACAGCATATGAAGAGCCGACCACAGCATTTCAAGTCAGCTGCTGCGATGCAAAATACTTCCAGTGATGAAGCCACTAACGCATCATCCACCATCGTCAGAATTCAATTCAAAACAGCAACGCAGTATTGAGCTAGCTGCCTGTTCAACATATCTACATACTATACATAGATATGTACATATGTATGGATGTGTGTGCATACCTGCTTCCAATGAAAATGCGCATTAGCGTTTTTCAGTTGAAACTCGCATTTTCCGAATTTCAGAGCGGGTCTATTTCGGTGGTGGTGACATTTTCCACTGGTTAAGTACAGTTATGAAAAGAGTATAGCGCCCCCGCAAGCAGCTGTGGCAGCCTGTTAGAAATGGGCATAAATGCGCCACAATTGCAGAAATCTACAGATTTGTTTTATCAAAGAATTGAAATTTTGGCTTTTATTTACATTATAGCGATATATATGTGTATATATATATATTTAGATTTTTTTTTTGTATTGGACAACAAATTGTTTTTTTTTTTTGTTAAACATATGGCGACATACAACGTTTGGAGGAGAATAACACAAAAATGAGTGATGTTGCAAGCAAGAAATTCGGCTTTTTTATGCAAATGCACACACACTTCAAATTACAATAACCAAAAATATTTGACATTAAATATTTAGCGATATCTTATTGTTTGAATGCTGTCGCGCAAGAAATGCAGCTCGCATCTGTATTTATGCGAAACTGCTGTTTGTTAGCGTTGTTCTGGTAGAGAGGCGAAAACTATTATTTCGATTGTCGACTTTCGTTGCCATCAAGAGTGGCGCAAGATTTGTCAAATTTGTATTCATTCTTTTTCTCATTCCGCCGTTGCATGCCCGAAATGACAAATGTAAATCGGAATTCTTCAACTGGCGCGCGTCTTTGCATTTAAATTGTTTATATTTAAATTCAATTAATATTATGTTTAAATTGCCTTTAACTTGTTGTTTGTCACAATTTGCAATTGCTTGCAACACAAACTCGTCCATTGTCAATAACGAATTAATAGCTTGCACCGCTCTGCTGTCATTTAAGCTGTATTGTTGATTCATCAAATATTATTCTCCGTGGCATACTGCAACTTTAGCGCGTGCTTTAAAATTTCCATAATATCAATACCTAACTAATTGTAAAATATGTCTGTAGTTGTGCAATATCGCACAATTGCTATTTGTGAGTTGCTGCTGATTTTGCTCAATGTCTTGTGTAGAATTCGTTAAATGAAACAAACTCAGCCTAACTTTGAGTTAAAGTTAACACTAAATATACCAGTATTAGCAAAAATACATTCGCTTGCGTTATTTAATTCAGTTGAGTTCGTATAAGTACGTTTTCTACTATAAAAAATAAATCATCTCTTCTTGTCGTCGTCTAGCTATCAGCAACCACATCACCGTCCTCACCGTCATCACCAACATCAACATCAACATCACCATCAATGTTGCAATGCAAACGCTTCGTCTCCGCTCAGTTTTAATACTAAATTATGCGCGCTTCACTGCCTACCCTACTAAGCCGAACTTAATGCACCGCACCCTTTGTGTTGACTTATCGCGACTGCAAACGTTGCACGAATCTCACAGGTATGCCCATGCGCAGCAATTTCGAACGCGACATCGTAACCAGCTGCCGGTTGTAGTGGTTGACGGCGTCCCAGCAGATCTCGCTTAGCTTCGGTATGGTCATCCACATCTTGTAGAGATCATTGCAGCGGCGCGTGTTCTTTTCGTCGTATTCGATGCCACCGAAAATGTACATGCAGCCGTTGTTGTTTTGTGCCGCCGCATGAAAGTACAGCGGCTTGGGCAGCGTTGCAGCGCGTATCCAAGTCCACTGCTTAGTGCACAAGTTCAACTTCCAGACATCAGCGAAGTAGACCAAATCGCGCTAGAAATTCGACCACACAACGAAAAATGCATTATATTAGTAAATTATTCGCATTATGGCATTGCTGGGGTGTACCTGCAAGCCGCCTGTGATGAAGGCCTCGATATCGCCATTTGAGTTGGTGTGCTGCACGCATGAAAAACATTTTCGCGGCTTCGGAAAGCCCACGTCTCGCAAGGCGGACGTAGTCACGTCGATGGTTCGATCGGGCAGCGTGTCAAAGTAATCCCAGCGATTCGTCTTCAAGTTGAATGCGGGCAGCTTTTGTAAATCGAATACCGAGTGCGAAGTGCCGCCGCCCAGTACGTAGATATGTTGGCCGTCGTAGACCACCTCGTGCCGGTAGCGTCCCTCCGGGTCGTCGCGCACATCCGGCCGGCAAATGTAAACGCACTCCCACACTTTTGTCTTCAGATTCAGACGGTACACGTCGCACGAGTAGTCGAAGCCAGTTGTGCCGCCAATAGTGTACAAATAATGTTCGTGTATCACGATCCCGGGCCCATACTGCGGTGTGGGCATTTCGCCGACAGCCTCCAGACGCAAAACGCTGGGCTTCTCGCCGGTTAGGTATACGTAGCAGTCATTGGAGCAGGAGTCGCCGAAGGGAAAGCCAGTGCCGCCGTACGACTGCAGAAAAGTACAGCGTGTGTGTAGCAATTAAAATAATTTTGGAGATATGGTGACTACGCTTCACCGGGCCAATGTCAATGGATCACGCCCAGCAACCATACTTACAATTAAAAAGTTATTGTGTATGACCAGCGCGTTTGATGCCAGCTCGCTCGGCATATTTCTGGCGTTGGCCACGTTCAGCACCAGTTTCCAGCGTCGAGTTGTAAAGTTGTAGCGCCAGAGCTCCTGGAACAGCATACTGCCACCGTTGAGCACCGTCTGAGCATTGCGCGGATTGTAGCCGCCCAGCGAGTACAGATTCGACTCGCAGGCGATGACGCGGTGGCCGCTGCGCGGCAACGGGTACTCCTTATGCGCGTTGTACGTTTTGTAGTTGCACTTCATAAGACGCAGCGGCTGAAATGTGTACGGCTGTCGCACACACATACGCGCGCGTAGTCGTCTCAGATCTAGTAGAGCCGGGGCGCTATCCGAGTGGGCTTCGTCGTCCATGTCCACATCGTCTTCGTCGCCATCGTCATCGCTCTCGGACATTGAGATGCCCAGTTCATCGTCGTCGTCGCTGGAGAAATCGTCATCGGATTGCGACTCGATGTCATCGTCGACTGCTTCGTCGCGCAGCCCAATATCATCCAGGTCCATGCGCAGCACGATAGGTGGGATGGGTGGAGCCTCGAGAGCGCGCTCGTTACCATCACCGTCGCCATTGTCGTTGTTGTAGCCGCGCGCACGTGCCCCCTCGTCCATGGTGTTGTCGCGGAACTTGAATAAACGGATGCTGCGCAAAATAGAGTTGAAATTCTTCTCAAGGACTGCGAGCAGGTGCCAGGCGTGCAGCAAATTATTCAATAAGTTCAGTACGGCGAGTGATGCCAATTTTCCAATTTTCATTACAGTTTCGAAAATGTTCAATTTTTTATTTTTGTTGTCCTTCGATTTTAGCTTTTTAACTGCACGCACAAATCTCAGTAAATCTCTTTTCAATTAGGAATTTTTCTCGATTAACAAAAGCAAATACGATTATTAGAAAACCATTATGAATTTGGCCTCTTCTACGCTCCTTCGCCCTCAATCAGCTGAAAGTGACGACGACATCGACCATTGTGAACGACGCGAACGTGGGGAGAATGCATCAGTTGTCGATTGTTTCAGTGCATGGAAATTAAACATGTCCCGTTAGCTTAGGGAAAATTGTTTTAAAATGGCTGATCGACTCTTTGTTTTTATAACTTGGCGGTTTCGGAAATGAGTGTTAAAGAGTTAACATTATCGATATAGTATTAAGAACACACAATTTTCGTTTGACCTACAAATATTTAATATGGATCCAAAGTAAAATCTAAACTCTAATTATAGAGATATTTATAAAAAATGTTTACTCGAATGTTTTACAAATGAAAAGCAATATTTTGCTTGTTTTCTGAACAACTTACGTTTGGTTTTTTATGTATTTGTTAAATACATGACCCATTGCTTATAATTTTAGAACTCACAAAACGTTTTAAATAGTAAGGAAAAAGTTCTTAAATCACTAAGTATGGTTTTAATACAATCTTTGCTTAATGAGTTAATAGAATCCTTTGTAAAATATTCAATTATTAAAGAAAACGGAATGAATACGGAATACAATATTCCAATGTGAATATACAATAAATAATCCCTTAAACAGCTGTGCTGTCGTTGCACTATTAACACTGAATTAGGATTGCCAATTACTGTACCAAATGATTTGGTTATTCTTCAGTCGGTCACCAAAATATTTTTTGTTTTAATAGTGAAGTAGTTAATAGAGGTTATTTTGTTGCCCAAATGTTGTGTTTTTTCACACAACAAAATTAGAAGTTTTTTTATGATTTAAAAAGGTAAATGCAGTGTACATTTGAGCAGCACTGAGTATTTGGTGTTGCCATGTCTGAGGTAAAAGAGTTTAACAAACATGGTGTCAATCCGAAAAATTAATTTTTTGCATGGAAATTATCGGATAAACCCGTGCACAATCAGAAGTTTATAGTATCATATATAGAGAATCAAGTTCAGAAAATATTTGTTGATTCCAGTCAATGAAGAGATTATATCAATGCAACATACTGTGAAAGTAGGCATACTCCAAATACCTTTCACCATAAAGAAATAATAGGACTACATACAAAGTCGAAAAGATTATGATGGTGATGTTTGGTCCAAAATGTTAAAAAGGAGCACACACGCACCCATATATACAAAGTTATTACAGTCAGAACATTTGTGACATTTTGCTGATTTATATTTTTACCGCGTGGCAATGCCAGAGGGGAATTATATAAATAGGGGTGGTTTGCTGCCATGCTGCCTCAGTCATTTTTAGTCTAACTATTTGGCTCCTAGTTCTGTGTTTAACTTTTCGATGTGTCTGCTTGATGTGAAATTGTGATATTTTGCCAAAACTTCGCAAATAACGATAAATCCAACGAAGATGCTCGCACCAAAGCAGCACCGACGTAAGCTTTGATATTCGCAGGGCCGGCTTGGACCGAATCCAGTTTGTACGCGTGTATCGCCGACGCCATCGTCGTCGCTGTCGTTGTCGAGCCTCGTCAATTTCACCTACTGGCGGAAGCGGAAAAGTACTTGCGAGGCATTGGGCCAAGTTCAGCGCGCTGTTCTAGAAGCAGGAATACATACAGCCGCCGATTCACTTTCGCCTTGACAGTGAAGCAGCCCAGACGTGGTCAGTAGCAGAAGCATAACAACGTGTTGCAACGGCAATAGCGAGCCGCAGCCAGGCAAGGAACTTGGCTACTCGTGGCGCACAGCAGGCAGCGCTGTCAGCGAATCAGCTGCTCTCTGTGGAGAAGAAGGATCCGTTTGTGTGCGCTCGTGCCAGCATGGAGGTACAAGTAAAGCAACAGCCCATCGTGGATGTGGTGACAAATCATAAAACGCAAACAGAGTCGGAGCAAGAAATGGAGGAGAAACAGAAGCAAGTGCAAGTGGATAGAACCTCGCCGAAGTTGAGTGTGCGGCCGAGTTTGAAATTGGCCAAAATGAACGGAGGCGCCAAGAAACGTGTCTACAGAGTGGTGCTTACAGGCGGTAAATATGGACAGAAACCAAAAAGAAAAACAAAAACAATATAATAAGCAAGTTATACAGTTATAAAACTAATAATATTAATAAGAACTTAATAAGGACACGTCAAAGCACGTGGCAGCATAATAAGGATGTGTCAAACAGTGATTTCCGCTCTGGCCACTTGAGATCGTCGTAAAGGAAGAAAAATGTGTTTTGTGACTGCTTGTTGCACGTTATTGAATGACCTGGAGCGCGGGCGCTGTGGGAGGGAGGGGACGAGTGTAGCGCGCAGGATTTCGTTTTCGATGTCAAGGTCAAAGGCGGGGGAGGCCACCTGCCCAACCCGTCACTGGCGACATTTGTTGCCGCTGTGGAGAGAGCACTTTTGAGCTATCAGTTCGAAGATATATGTAAAAGCGAAGTCAATTCACTGTTTCAGTGTGACATGACACAGTCAGAAGTAGCAAAGTGTGTGCCACGCATTTACCTGCGCTTATCACATTCTAGGAGCTAACGGGCTATCACACTCCACAGCGCGCGTGCACTGTGATTATTTCGTGAGCTTTTGTTGTAGCCAGTTATCAGCTACTGCAGATAACACTTCATACATATTATTTATAAATGTAGGTGTTGAAATTAATATTTTCGAATATGCTGCAATACATTTGGCTGTTTGAGCGGCAGTGCAGTCACGTTTCCTATGCACTATTTGAGCGTTTATTGAACTATTCTGCTTCACGTGGTGCGCCATTGCGATAGGCGGTGTGCCTGTGTGCGTTATGGCGCCGGGGGGAATTTCGGTGCTGAAAACCAGTTTGGTAGATAAAGAAGAAAGCTGGCACCTTAAGCGCTGAACCACAGAAAAAGTACCATGTTTAAAGAACGACGAGTCACATGTCGCCATTCAGACATTGAGATTAATACAAGAGCAGTAAATTTTAAAAATATCTACCAACTCAGGGCCGGCAGCAGCGGCGGCGGCGGCGTTGGTGAAATTAGACAAGTGGCGCACACCTACAAAGCGAAATACATGCATACACACGTACGTGTGTATAGAGCAGTAAATTGATGTGTGCAAACATTTCTGTTTGCGTCAAAGTTATTTTAAAATCTATTTAGTCGCACATTTTGTAGTATTTGTTGCAATAGTATGTATGCGAAAAGTGGGAGGATTTCACAACAACAACAACAACACAAACACAAATACGCAGCGCTAAAAGGAGGCAAAGTCTGCACATTATTCCATAAGCACAAAAATTTAGAAATCTAAGCAGCAAATTTTTGGCACATGACTTTTTTGTCCACATAGCTTGTTGTACGTAAACTTTTACATGGATTGTATAATGGAAATTATGAATGAGCTTTGTTTTTTGAATAAACGTCAGCGTGATTTTTGGTGGCACTGGTACTCCCCGCTGCGGCCAGTTGTTTGTTTAGATGCGCTAAACGAGTTGTTTATGTGTTGCTTGTGCGTAGATAGCAGATTGCCGCCTGATCGGCTTAAAATTTGACGTTTCGCGCCTAATCAACACAGACAAACTGGACTGCTGACGGTATAATTGAACAAATGATTACGCATTTCAGATCTATTAGAATTTCTTTGCAGATTATGCCACCAATATTACTGATGTTTTTTTTCGGCCGCTTATCAGATGGTCTTTGGTTTGATTTTGCTATTAAATCAAAAAGCTATCGCAAACCGCGCCCACAATACATATTTGATATTATTATGCAGTGATAGCAGAAAGGCAGATTGTGGCAATCTTGCTAACAAAAGATAATTAAACATTTCTAATAAACAGAGGAAATATTAATGAATTGGATTATACAATGAAATACTTAGTTGCTTAACAATTTCAACGACGTTGTACATTCACTGCAAAGATTTAGTCATAAATACAAAAATTCCGATAGAAATTTTCTGTTGAAAACGACTGTCTTTAGGGAAAGCAATGCGTTGTTGTGGGTTTTGTTTTGAAGCTAACAAATAAGCAGACTTTTTGGTCTGCGCAATAAGTAAATAAGTCACGAGTTGACGTGAGACGAACATCCAATGAATCTGTTGACAATTGGAAAGGATTATTTTGAGATGCATTTAGACTTAAGTCAGCTATTTATGGCTGTTTAATAACAGCAAACGGATCAATATCATAGGCTGTTTGAGCTAAAACGCTAAGCTTTCATTGTACTATACGAATATAGAGTTAAAATTCATCACAAGGGGGAAAATGTGAACATATTGTAGAAGTAAAGAAGCAGAACACTTTTTAGTTAGGGTTAGAGTTTAGTTTAGAGTTTTAGGAATGCACAGAAGTTTGCAAAAATGTTGTAATATTCAATTAACGAAGAAGAAATTTTCAACTGAGTAATCAAATTGTAATTGTCATTGTCACAACTGAAAATGCGTTTCAAAAGTGTTATTTGGAATGAGGAAATGTTATTTAGATAGTGAAAGCAGTCAACCAATGAGTCAACGAAAAATAATAAAACGTAAAAACATGTATAGTAATTAGATATGAAAAAGCATTGTTTAGAAACGTAGAATGTGTGAATTATGAATAAAAAATGTAAAGCGAAATGGGAAATTAGATAAGATGATTGAAACTAATAAAGTTTTGAATTGAATGGGAACTGAACGTAAGAAAAATTAATCAAAAGTAGTAATTTGAACTTGGCATTTCTCTGTGAGTCTGTAAAGAATTTCTAAACTGAACATTTCTGAAGCGCAAGCATAGAATTTGGAACTGAACACGAATAATCGTAGAAGGAAATAGGCATTTCGATAGTTGAATTGAACATGAGAGTAAATTAATAAGAATAAAGTTTTGCGTTAGGAATTGGAAAAACCATAAAATAAAATTGCAACTTGATTTGATTTTTTTCAATAAAAACAGAGGCTACTCAAATAGAAAATGAGAAATATTAACTGGGGAAAAAAGTCAATGTTCCTCTCAAAAGAGAATTCTTTCAATAAATTGTTGGGTCTAATTTAAAATTTTTTGGTTAGCAATAAACCTTAACTTAACCTTAACAAACCTTAAACTATTGTTAAACAAAATAAATGAATTAACTTGTGAGTTACTTTTATACAAATCATAGCAATTTTATTTTTGCACCATTGTTGCCCTAAATATTGTACACACCGCATTCGTGGTACATTTGTGTAGTTAGCCGATAGTGCTGCCCTAATCTGTCGACAGTTGTGCTTACGTTCTGATCACTTTATCAGAGAATAAATAGTAAAACACTTTTAAATAGTGTGTTCCTTTGTGTAACAGTTAGTTGTCTGTGTGTCAGCGCACTCGAGTAACAATTGAGCGATGATGCCAATAAAATTGATGGCAATTTAATCATCAGAAATTTATTTATTGGCATTGCCAACTTGAAGTTGTACAAACAGATGAGTTGATTTCTTTCATTTCGATGGCAAATAATTGAAATAGTCTGCCCAGTTTTATGCGCAGCAGCAATACAGGGACTTGAACTAGTTTCAATTGCTAAAAACCATGTCGTATTCGACTGAAAGTTGCGAGCAAAGGGCGCAAATGCTTCAAATGTTTATTATGAAAAAACCGGCGTCGTGCTATATCAGATTGGCTGAGAAGTTCCGGGAAACGCAGGCTGCTTGTTTCGCCGTAACTTCCGAATGCTGTTGTGGCGCATTGTAATTTGATTTATCGTTATTTGTTGACAATTTAGATTAGGTATAAAAAAGTTCCAAAATATTTGCGGTCAGCCACAATTGCTGACAAGTCAAACTTATGTTTATACAGCTCTTTTATGTGCTAATTCCATATGTATAAATGTTTTGTTGTACTTTATTTGTTCCACTCAATTACACAACGGTTTCCCCATTCACAAGAAACATCGCTTAGCACATATATTAATTTCACTTAAGTACATACCAGCTGAAGTGTGAGCGCGCTGTGCTCCAGTGGGTCTGTTCTGTTCTTTGCGCTGATAAATGCAGCGCGTTTGTAAGACGAAGTTCGACCGGGGGGGCCAGCAGCAGGTTTCAAGGTCGGCGCGAGGGAGATATGCATGTGTGCATGCTGGCGGTTTTGGTGGTGGTGGCGGTGGTGACGGTTACGTATGTTGGCATTGTATCGTTACTGCAGCGCCGGCCTGAGTTTTAGCTGCTTTCACAGTTGCGGCTAATTGTGCTCGGTGTCATTTTTTATTGCTGCTGTAGTTTTGCTCTCAGTACGATTGGTTTGCATTTGATTGAATTGCGGCGCGCTGTCAGAATGTTATAAACAATTAGCTTGATTTTGTGTGGCAGCGACATCGATGTTGCACATTACCCGGAACAACACTGACATATGCATATATGACGGAGATGAATGTGACAGTTTGTGGCCAGAATTTGATGCAATTTTCATCTGCCTCAGCCGCAGTAGAAAATAATGTATTAGGCATACAAAAATTGATGACTATTTAATTTAAAATGTACAAATATTTACTCCCAATATCCCAGTCTGTGTTCATACTGTTTTATTTAATGCATAATTTTCGTTTTTTTTAATTGCAGGTCCTTGTGGCGGCAAGACTACAGGACAGTCACGCCTGTGCACGTTCTTTGAGAATTTGGGCTGGAAGGTACGTTCAGTTGGTAGTATTGTTATGCTGCAGCCTCCTTTCCTTTTTCTTTGCGCTCAAAAGTGCAATAAGCGGTGCGTAGGGATGCAATGAAAAACGTGTATATAGTTGTACTAAAATGTTTTAATGCATACTTTACTCATTTACTGTTAAATATTAATATTAAATACGCATTATGCAAAAGTTTGTATACAAGAAATTATGCAACACCAAAATCGCAAATGCTGTCAACAACGGGACAAGGTTCAGTTTGGGAACAATTTTGTTTTTCTCTGCGTGCAGTTTCAGTGCAGTGCAGTGTTGCGACAGTACACTGTCCAGAATTTTCGTTGGCATGCATTCAGAATGGCAACGAAAGCACAAACACAAATGTTTACAAAAACGCGCAAAATCTGTGCAAAAGTCAAGCAGTTTTTGCAATCAAAGTTTAGACCAGATGCCCTTATAAAGTCACCCAGTAAAGTATAGCAAACATTATTAGAGAATTATCTTTGTATCAAATGCATGTCCGTCATGGGATTTCCTCCGGTTGTCATATGTGACAACCAAATAGCTATTTGAAGTAAAGTCTTACTTGACCATAAACCATATCAACTGCTAATTGGGTCCAAAGTTTAGTACTTAAAATCAGTCTGCTTGTTTTTAGTAACTTTAGTCAAGCATATCTGCTGTTTGAAACTTGCGCGAAACTGTATAGGTGCCTTATAAATTAGTCGAAATAACACATAATTTAGTTGAATTCAATTAATTGCAAATTTCGTCGAGAGAGAGCTTTAAGCGTTATGCCTAACTATCAAATCGAAACAATTTAAACCCAACAGCAACAAACTCTTTACAAATCACCTAAAAAAGCCCAAGACAAAAAATGAGCTTATTAATATTTTCAGGTATTCCGTGTGCCTGAAACGGCTACTGTGCTCCTCAGGTAAATGCCTAAAAAATGCAAAAAATCAAAACAAAAAAAGAAAATACAAAAATCTTAATAAACACGACAAAGCATAAACAATTTTGTTTAATGCAACGCAAAAAAATATGACACATGTAAAAATGATTTGTTGGCATAATTAAAAGTAAATTTGTGATGAATCTTAGTATACTAACATTAAACGATCCTAAAGCTATTGTATGATTAATATATACCATATATATATATATTATTCTCAACTCACTGTGCTTGTCGCAGACAACAATTTGCAACATGTTGCTCTGCGGCATTTAGTTTTTGTTCTTAATTTGTTGCAACGAACTATCGTTAGTTGAATCAATTCTTTCGTATTCAATGAAAAATCGTTTTTACTAAACACTTTACTACATAATTACTTTTCGCTCTAATTTTTCTTTGACATGTAGTGGTGGCGTTAAATTTTCGGATCTCACAGACAAAGAAGGTAAATACAACAATAAGTTTTAAGTTAATTATCAATTGAACACTAAACAATTGTCCATATGAAATAATTGCAAGCATATAATTTTTGAATGATTTTATGTAATAACTTTTTTAACATTGTTTTCAAAAATTGATGCGCTTCTTTTTAAACAAACATAATATTTTAGTTTTGCTTAGCGTTTTGTATATCAATTATGTCATTGGTAAAGTGAGGTTTCAGTGGTGTATTTTTGAATGAAGATGTGAGAATTTGAAAATTTGTAAAATAAAATTTGAAAAGTTTTTAAATAAAAAATTCTTAAATTGCAAAAAAGGACTTTAACAAAAGAACTTTTAACCTTCCGAAGGCAGTTAACATCTGTATCTCACCAACCAGCCGATAGCCTCAGATGCTAGTGCTGATTTTCTTTTAAATTTATAGGTATATTAATTGAATTAATATCTAAATTAATATTAAATAAATAAATATTTAAATAACGTAAACCTAATGTCTTGTGGAGGCCCTATGCTCTCGAGTGGAGTGAACAAGGAAAAAAGAGACCTACTTCCTTTCTGCGCTAACGTTGCCTTTTCTCACATTAGGTTGTGACAAACATTTGGCTAATAAGAACACAATTGGCTAATTAGTGTCTAAGTAATAGAAACTCATTTACTCAGAGCTCTTAAATTCTGAATGACAAACGTCTGTGGTCGTAGTCAAAACCCTTACCTGGTAAAGAAGTTATATTGCATTGTATTGTATTGGGCCTCGTCTTTCCTATGTCGATTTCTGCATGTTTAATCTTTGGAGAACACACCAATTTTTTAATCATCGAGAACACTCTGGGTCCATTAGACCCCGTTCAATTTTGATGGCCTATAATTTCACAACTATTGAGCTTTTCGGCTTAAAACATATTTTCCGGTGTACTTTGAACATTATTTTAACAATTAATTATTATTTTAGGTACCTCCGAAGTTTTCAACATGCTTGGAAAATTCGCAGGAACAACAGGTTTTGGATCAGTTATTGTCGCTTAAAGTAAAAGTATTTTCTCCGAAGTGTGTTTTCTCCGAAGGTTAAAACTTGCTGTCTTTTAGCTGAACTTGAACAACAACCGAACAGCACAATTTATCCTTCAACTTATATAATCTTCTTGATTTGACTATGTTTTTCCTGCTTATAAATGCTTATAACCATTTGATCGATTGTATATTTTCAAGTACATATCAATCCCCCACAATCCCATTTCACATAAAGAAAAACAACAAAACATTATTCTTTGCTAATGTATTTTAGTCGGCTGCCTTTCTTTGGGTCACGTTCGAGGTCCCACAGCATTCCCCGCGAATTGAATCGATTTTCATGTTTGTCGGCTCCTTCCGCACCTCATGTTTTGCTTTGTTTCGAAATGGGATTTTTGAAAACGATTTTCACAATCTGCGCGGGCGGCGTGTTGCAGTGCACGTTAGCATCGAATAGCCAATGTCGTTGCGGCCAAGAAGCAAAACCGGCCACAATGACTACAAGTACGAATTTTACGTAAAATGCTTATTGTATTTGTATTTGAAAAACAGAAATATTGCGTTCAGTCGCCGGCAAAGTGACAACGAAATGGGCAACAAATTGTCGATCATGCGGGCCGCTCGCAAGGCATCACATTTCTGTGCTCGAATGTTGTTGCGCGTCTGTCGGCCGCGTCCAATGCCCAGCGCTGTGCATTCGTTCGTTGGCTAATGCAACGTTTGTGGGTCTTCGCTGGGCGGGCATGTGCCGTACTGTAAATAATGACATTGCATGTTTATGTCTAATTAAATTTAATTCTACTTTTACTTTTGCATTAAGGCCCAACAATGCCAGGCCACATTTTGGTAAATTGTCATTTAAATTATTTGCCCCTCTTGTTGTTGGCAAGTCAGTTGCGGCTGGTTGAATTGTCTGGGCCGCAAGTGCCTCGTCAATTACTTGTTATGGATGTTCAGACATTTTTTTACGTTGGCCCAATACTTGAAACTGCGTTCAACTTCCGCGCACTGCTTTCGTCAGCCCGATACATACTCGTACGTATGTCAAATCATGTCGCGTGACACAATACGCAAATGTCGACATAAATTTAATAATAACTTTCCAAATGTTCGTGGCGTGTCAGAGCAATCGTGCAGATAAGCAAATTCCTAACAACGAGGCCACTGGTGAACTCCACTTCGGAGCGCGGTGTCAATGCCCACGCTGCACTCCGGCATATTGATTGACGTTTCATTCGCGTTCGGGCAGCTACTGAACATTTTAAAATGTCTTCTTTGCCGAACTTTAGCCGCATGGTTGTTGATTGATGAATGTCGCACCAGTGGCGCAGGAAATCAATTGACAGGCGGGCAGTTCGATTAGCGCGCATTCAATTCGATCAATTTACACACCAAAGTGACGCATTTCCAGCAGTGGCCACAGCTGCTCCGAGCGCTGTTCAAAGCTCCTAGCTTAGGGAAAGGCATTAGCAAGTTCAGCCTAAACTTGACGTTCGTTAGCGCAGCTCATTTCCAACCACTTAAGTATCGCCATTTGAGCAAAAATATGTCACATGTCCACCTCACTTTTTTGACTACATACCTTTGCCAATGTGTAATAATGAAAAATGATATTAAAAAAATCCATACAAATCCAGAACATGACCGCTTTTGATGGTGTTTCTATGTACATTTTGATAAGATTACCACCCATCAAGCAGTCGATCGTGCGCTGCCGTGATCGATTTCGCTGCAGGCGTATTTATTGTAAAACCCTACCTAGCATTAGGAATTTTTTGCACACTACTTTACGATTCGATACGATATAATGTATGTATGTACGTTTAGAGCCACCAACACCAACCACTTTCAAATATAAAAATCTACCATTCGCCGCACCGGAACACAGTCTCATTGACTTGACCGCATCCTGTCCGCGCTGCCTGGCCAATGCTGCCTCCAAGCCCAATGGCGGCGAAGGTGAGTCTGTGTGCCAGTTTCTTCGAACAAGTGATTAGCAATGCAAAAAAGAAGAAAATTCTTGTTCTGTTGTCTTCAGCTGCCAAAAAATTTTCAACGTGTTGTTCTTGTTGTTGCGAAAATGCGTACAGACCGCAGCAAATGTGTTTAACCCATACGTTTTGTGCTGATTTCCTGTATTTTTCTTGTTGGCTTTTTAATTAATTACCACACACACACACACTCGTACACACGCATTTTCAATGTTTCAACAAGCATTTATTAAAATATTTGGGATTTTCTTTTTTAATTTTTATGTTTTATGCACAGATCTACTTGCTAAGCGCTAACAAAATTTTATTTTTATACAAACATATTTTTTGCTAAACTAACAAAATTTATTTGATTGCGCCTGTTGCGCCAATTTGTTTACTAATAATTGTGAATGTGAGGTGCCAAAAGCTGTCTAACCTCAATTTCAAATAATTTAGAAACCATAAACCCATATCCAAATAAACATTTTTTAAATTTATTTTCATTAAAATCGCGAACGATCAAAAAGAAACACATTTATGAAATATTTCGCTTTCTTTAAATTCCCAAAAAATTGTTTGAGATATTTTACTGATTAAATATTTATCGCAATTATATAATATTTCGACTTCTTTAGATTCCAGTATATTTTTTAAAATATTTTACTGATTAAAAATTTATCGCTGGGATCTATATAAAGCCAACTGCAAACATTTATATGACTGTTCAAGTCGTAATACGTCAAAACGCATCGACTCAATCGAACCGTATAAACATGATTTCAAACCGTCTTGAACGTTTTAAGTGTATCGAGTCAATGCGCTTTTCATATGTGTACTTAAATTTTCGAATATTAGACGCCCGAAGAGTAATGAACAAGAAAAAATGAAGCACACTTTTCAATCCGTCTTCAACCAATTCGGTTCTGAAATCAATGTCTAAACTCCTGGCACGAAAGTGTATCAAGTCAATACCAGTCAACTGGCACTGTCGTATAAATATGGTAATTGATTAGTTAACTTTAGGTTCATGTTAACGGGACAGTATCCTGTTGACCTTTGCCCAAATAGAAATGAAACTCGTTGTTATTATGTTTACTTTTAAAGCAATCTAAGCTAATCTAAAAAGCTGCAAATAACAGTTAGTTTATAAAGCTGATATGGGAAACTTTTTATAAACCCAGGTATTACAAAGAACCGCTGACATCCCCGAACATTCATCGAAAAGCTACCTCCTTAACCTAACCTAACCCAAACTTATCTCACTGAAGGTATCAAAGCTACAGTTTTAGACAGTTTTATATGCTGTAATCAACATTTTTTTAAACCATTAGTTGTGTAATATGAGTGTAATTCAATTTTCGGTCCACTAGTTTTTATATCACTGAGACATAAAGTTCAAGCCCAGCACCAAACGCACCCAAACAACAAACCAGCCCCCAAAGTTTAATGCAATTTTAAATAACAGTGTGGCTATAGAAGTGTTCAACAGGGATTTTTTTAATTGCAATGACTAAAAGCTGATACAAAAGGCTTTTACAACTTCTTGCTGGCGACTCTAATCAGTGCGCTGAGTATGTTAGACAAATGCCAACAGTTTTCAAGTATTAACAGACTTTGACATAACAAAATTGTTTATCAAAGCTGACGATCTCATTAATTTGGTTTTGTATTTAAGAAGTTGTAAATTCTTTGACACGATTTTATTATTATTATTTTAAATTGTTGGAAGTGTATGAACACAGGAACGTAGAAATTGCTGTCCATTGTACACCGGCTATTGCCTCGCCACTTGACGAGGGCTGTAAGTGCCGACTGATTCCGCGGCCTTTAAAAGGCAACTTTTCTGGCAGAGACTATGGATCTTTTTTATCCGGTCTGTAACTTAAGTAAAGCGAAGGATGTCCGGCAGCTCAAGTTCCAGTAGCTCATTCGTGGAAGAATTTTAGAAATTATTAAAAATGCAATATATTAATAACAATATTATTCCATTTGCTATTTAAAATATTATAAAATATAATTCATTTAAATTAAATTGGAGAAATAAGATGAAAAATCGCCACTAACTTTCAATATGTTTTCCATTCAAAGTCGATCATTGTTCGCTTCAACGATTTATGCCATTTTAACAATGTTTAGATTTGTAATAGAAAATTTTCCAATAGGAAATATTTGCACTCGTTATTACTTACTTGCTTTATGTAGTGGATGATTTAGTAAAGTTCAAGCTGAAAATCTGTTCTACAAAGTGTGTAGACATTAGTCTACATTACTATAGGCGATAGTGCGGCGTACACGTTTTTTGCATTTTATCACATGCTCGCTTACGTAAAACGCTAGCACCGGTCAGGCGGCGTGTTGCTGAAATTGAGAATAACAAAAATATTAACATTTTCAATTTCCCACAGACAACGCGAAAAGCGGCATCCAACCAGAGCGAACATGATTTAAATGTTATTGTTTTGAAAATGAGCGAGCGGCAAATAAATTCAACAACAAAAACGCGCACCACAGTTTAGTATAAAATAATCGAAATAAAGGGAGTGTGGGCGTTGTGGCTGCAAATGTTCCACTTGCTGGGGTGCTGTTGCGGTTGAGGGTGCTGCGATCCATCCACGATTTTATAATTTTGTATATATGAACACTGTGTGTATTACACACCGTGTCGACAGACTTTTAGGCTGACGCATCGAGTGCTTTGCGTTGTGTGTGGCCGCATGTCGAGTGCGAAAGATCGATGATTACAGTAGCTAAGGAAAACGAATTGCATGAATAGTATACCAGAACTAAGGTGCGAGTGAGTCAGTGAATGAATGAGGGGCAGAACGTTTTTTTGTGGCTGTGAGTATTTGCTTTGTTGTTTCCATGTTATGACGAATTTACAGCAAGTAAAATTTGTATGAGTCGATGGTTGGCTGGGGGGGTTTCTCCAACTTTTATTGAATTATTAATTGGATTGTAATCGAAATTAAGATATTTGAGCAAAGCACCGTTGGCACAGAAGAATATTTAACGAAACATGAACATATTGATTGTTTATTTAATTTATGAAATGAAAGTTAGCAATAAAGTTATTATTTTTCATGAGAACTATGAGCGCGCTAGTTCATAATTTTAATTTAAATCAAATAATTATATTGCTTATTGAGTGTTAGAACCTATTTGCATTCATGTAATTAGGAAAGCTTTAATAACTTAACCCTCCGAGTAAAATATTTAAGGTGTAGCAAAAAGAAGCACATTATTTTTGCATGAAGTTGAAGGCTTTATTTAGCATAGTTGGAATGATCCCATTTAGGTCAAATATGCATTTTATTGTTCGAGAACTTGTTGCCATTTTGAAGCTAATTGAAGCCAATGTCCTTTTCATAGAAATCCTAAAAACTGGGACAGTCGATTTTCACAAGCTTCTCTTTGGGCAAATTTTTTACGAGCAAAATCTTTCGCCATTGACAAAAATAAGTGGCACCAAATGATTAGTGCCACTTGGACGTATAAAATGGATGCATAAGAAAATCCAAAACAAACTCTCTAAGCGAGTAACTATTAATCTGTGTGGCCTGGCGTCTTTTTTATGGAACATAATTGCTTTCCTATGGTCCAAAACTGGTTGTTTCTGAGCGATTGCTATCTTCAGATCGCTCAATTGCTGACAGTTAAGATCCGAATTAAAAGTTGGGCCTTAGGGGAGCAGCTCATAGTCTATGATTCCCTGCCAATTATACTAAACACACAGCAAAACCTTCTGATTGTTAATCCTGGCTTGGCCACCGTTTGCGCTGGCTAACCGCAATTCGACTAGTTTTTCTAAGTGATCCACTGGTTCACTTTTGAAATGAGAAAATTCTGTTGCAGTGATTCGCAGATTCAAATTCGGTCCATGAGGTTATTTTTGTGTTTATTCGTGTGGCACCCATACATCGAGCTTCTTTTTGTATTCAGCCTTATTCCAATTGTTCCAAACGATTTTTTGTAGAATGTGTAGCTTCTGGGGAATCTAAACAGTACTTACATGACGATCGGACTCGTCGATTTTCATCAACATTTTGGGCATTTAGCCTTTCAGAGTAAGGCCTGAAGAAGTCGACGAAAGAAACTGTGATTGACTGTTACAGTGGAAGGTCTATAAACAACTACTCACATGTTCAGCCGCCTGACTGTCGTTTTTGTTTTTATCAAAGGAAACTGTAAAATATGGCGTATATTTTCTTTGCTGATGTCCATTTTTCATCAAAACTGAGTCAAGAAACTGTCTGATAAGTTGTTTTAGTACGAAATCTTATGTTTCTATCGACATGTAGCGTAATCCGATAGCATTATACAACGCGAGATATAGGTAACTAAAGTCACATATTGAAAAAATAATGGGTTTCGTTTTACTACACCTTAGATGTACATAACTTGGAATGAAACCCCGCCCAGCCCACCTAAAACCAAAGTTTTTGTTGCTAGTATTTAGTATTTTCAAAGTGTGTTTCTGGTTTGGTTAAAAAGAAAAGAATTATATTTATTAAACAAACAAGAAAATAAATAAAAAGTTTGCAAGTACAAAAATATATCATAAAAATTATGTATTTGGTAAGGGTTCCCTTTCACTCTTCAACTCCCCTTCCCTTTCGCACTTCTGATGGTTTGTTGACCACCACAACTCGTCTAATAAGCAGTTTTTTTTGTCAAGAAAAATATTTTTACTTTTGAATGTGTCAAGTACTGGCATCGCACATTTATTGGTACGCTAATGAGTTACTTATATGCGAGATATATGAGAGTGAAATTATATTCGAATTTTCTGTATAGCATTGTGTAAGCTTAGATAGTGAACGCTTTAAGGTTTAGTAGAAAACCCCCATTGGTCGTGTCTCATTGAAAATATTTCTTTAGAACAGCGATTTACTATGACCTCTAGCCTTCAAATTGGCTGCTAATCTTGAATGTAATCTACTCAGTAATTCCATTGCTCCTTCCTACTGACCCCATAATTCCCTCCCAACTTGTTGTGCTTGCCAGACAAGCTGGCAGCGTTCAATTTTCGACTTGCATTCATAATTTGCTTTTGAGCTTGTCAACAGTAACAACAGCCAATATTTACAAATTAATTTAATTTAATTTATTTATATTGTGTAAATAGAACTTGTTTGTTTGTATATAAATTTGCAAATTATTTTCGCGTCAAATTCAGCTGAGCAACAGAACGCCATGATTCGATTCGTTTGTTTTTGTAAAGTGCGCCATCCACATGGATAAGTGTTGGATTTACTTTTGACACAATTTCTCATTCGTCTACGCTTATTTTCATATTGGCTCCAGCAAAGTAAATGTTTGCGCCCTCTGTTCGCTCTGTCGCCCATTGGGTGCTGGTCACTGTTCTTGTGGTTACAGCAGCGTTCGTCATTCGCTCAGTGCTGTCTAAATATTTAATTTCGCACCCGTGAGTCATGCCGATTCTGTAAATCTTTCAAATTCTACTACAGCAATGTGAGCGACGCGCGAATTGCGCAATTGATTGCATCAGACGTTGCATTTGTTATTCCTCTAATTAGATTATTGCGAAAACTGCAGCTCACCAAGGCACATCCCACTAAGGTGATTTCCCACGTGTGCCGCCGTTTGCGCCATGTCGCACAAAACCAATACGAAGCTTCCCCATTGCCATCTGTTTGGGTGCACTGCAATAAATGTCACTAGAATTGTTTGAAATCGATTGATGCGCATGCAGTCCCCAGCCCATGCGCGGGAATTGTTACAGTTGGCAAAGCAAACAAACTGGAATTATGGCTAAAAGCCGACAAGCGACATAAACAATTTGGTTGCATTGTTTATTGCACTGCTGAAATGCGAGTTGCGTTTTAATGTGCTTGAAATACCTGTCGCCACAGCGGTCGGCGTCGAGCTGCACTTTTTATGGCAGCGGAAGAAAATGCGATTAGAATGCCAGCGCTTGACCAAACTTGGATTACTCAATCGACCGTTACCGAGTTATGGTCCACTGCAAAACCTCTCTCTATGTGTTTGTGCGTTGTAGGCTCTTCTCTACTTCCAGACACCAAGAGATGTTGGGCTTCCTTGACCTTTCAACGCAGATACCGACTGCAACTTCAACGTTAATCTTGTCTCGGTAGAACGACACATCTGCGTTCATTCGGGTGACATCTCTAGCCAGCGGAGCTCGTGAAGTTCGTTAGTATTCGAATAGTCAAATAGATATTTGTTGGGGTTATAATGCACTGAGACCAGTAATGATCTTTTGGGACCCTTCTACTAACAGTTGGAGAATAGCCCCTAGACCGATGGTCATGTCATAAGTAAATGCAAGATTTATTTATTTGCAGAAACCAAACGAAAAAAAAAAACAAATATACAGGCTAGAAACATTTAAAATTAGTTAAAAATTTAGCTAGGTACAACAATTATAAATAACTTCCTTAACTTATTTTTCTTTAGAAATAAAGAAATCGATTTCATTATTACATGCAAATTTATTGAATTCCGATAATGACCTAAGATTGAATTCATTTTTCTAATATGTAGAAAAGTCCATTCGAAAAAGTCAAAAAAAGTTAAAAGTCAAAAGAAAAAAAATTAAATTTTAAAAGTTACTTAATTTCTGCAAAAAGATAAATGAATTTAAAAACGAAAATATTGCCCCCAGAAAACAATTTCATTGTTTTTAGTTTAATCTCAAAATTATTCAAAACGAATCAGTCGTGGGTTGGGTTGGAATCCAATGGAATGGCAACAGCAGGGGCTGCTTCAAATATTTCATTTTTTTATACATGTATGCGTTTTGTGCCGAAAGTGTTGCATACTTTAGTGAGAGTGAACAAATTGTTTTTTGTTTTTTAATTAAATGTAGCTATTCTCGTGAAACGTTGCAATGGTTGAATCGATCTCAGTTGTATTTATATACTAATTGTATGAATAATTGTCCACCTGCGTTTTATTGAATTTTACACAGTAGCAGAGTTAACGTTAGTTAATGACTACTTTCTAAGAGCAGTATAACAGTTTCGTTTGAATGAAATGCGAATCGCACTTCTAAAAAATGTAGAAAATTCTCACTCAATACCTGTTTGCATCAAAGCTCCGTCAGATTGTGTATCGCGTAACATTGAAATCAATTTAACCCTTAAAGTAATCAAAGATGACCGACGGATTGTTTGCAATAATTGTAAATGCACACTTGCCCAAGAAAATCTATGAAAGAGAACTTCTTGAAATTTTCAAACACCTGCAAGATGTTAAACAAATCGCAAGGCTTGTGCGCACTGCGAGTTACTCTGACTGAGTGGCATAGATCGGTTTTCACATAATCAATTTTTTGTTTGTCATTGCATTGCACGCAATGGAATGGCCGTTAGTTAGCCAACTTCCGTTCTCGTACTTTGTTTATGTGTTTTAGTTTCGCCCAAAAAAATTCGGTGAATTCCCTACTTATCAGAATTGACAAGTATCAGTAACTGGCAACATATTTTTTAAGGGGCCATGTGTCATGACGTGCTCGTTTTGGTTTGGCTTGCAATAATTTCATTATGCAATTGTAAAAGTGCTTGCAATTATTTGTCAGTGTTTATGCAAAATAATATGTGTATTAAATGCCGATTTTGTCTTTTTGCACAGCTTTTAAATTTCAGGAGAATCTGATACGCACCATGATACAGATCGAGAATACCTATTTCGAGTTGGGCGCTTCGAGTACGCGCAATTGTCTGATTATCTGCGATCGCGGCGTTATGGATGCCAGTGCTTGTATGTTGAAATTGAATTTGTTGAATTGAAATTAGTACTAATCGCACTTACCTTGCAGATATATCCAAAGAAAAGTGGGAGAAAATGATGTCAACAAACAACTGGAATTCGATCGAGTTGCGCGATAATCGTTACAATCAGATTTTGCATTTGGTGTCAGCTGCAAATGGCGCCGAGGACTTCTACACCACCGAAGTAAGCTCAACACTGCGTTTTAATGTGTTTCCATTGTGTTATTTTTCGTTTTGCTTTTGCTTAAGTGCAAGTGTGCAACTTCACGCGCAAATAGAAATCAACTGTTTGAATTTCGGCTCTCCTGTACTTCATTTCGATAATCGTATAGCAAAATTAGTAATGACTGGAATGAAGTTAATCGATGTTGATCGTTAATCGACATGTTTGGAAAATTGTTGAAAGTTTTTGATTGAAATAATTGTTAAAATTTAAAGAATACAAAAAACTGTTAATGTGTGCTTGACTAGCTCTCTTCAGGCACCTCTGCGTGCTTGAAATCAGCTCAAATACCGATTGTCAAAATTCAAATAATTATGTAAGATCAACGCAAGCTAAGCATTGGCTTTAAGCTTAATTTAAAGCATAAAATGTAGCGCTGCATTTGTTACTTGCGAGTAGGCTAGAGCCACTGCTTTTTCATTTTTTTTTTCGAATGTCAATACTTTTCTTTTAACACAAAATTGTTGAATAATTAATATTAATCAGCATTATATTAAATTTTACAACTGAAAGAAATTGAAAAGGCTTTTTAAGGTAAATTTGCAAAATTCCAAAACCAACGCCTGCCATTACCTAACAAAGCTCGTGCAAAATTCAAGCCTTTTTTTGCAGCATTAAACTATGCCATGATACAAAAAATGAAGGTAGTTCCACTGCTTCTTTTCAGTAGCCATATTGAACCCTAACACGAAGTCAAGTTGACAAAGTTGAGAAAGAGAAGAAGAGAAACTGATGGATAAAGCCACAATCGTGAAATTCACTCGGTGTTTGTTGTATTATTATGTTTGTTTTCTGAACATTTGCTCGTTTTTTATTTAGTTCCCTTTTCTTAGTACCTTTTAATGCAACTTTTATATAAAGCAGTGCCAAACACAAACGGTCAATAGTTAGTTAAGAGATCAGTAACAATAACAAACTTCAAAAACGGAACTATCTTTTTTTGTGTATCATTACTGAATTCGCCTTGGATTGAAATCATAGCATAATATGACTCTGAAATATTATATTTTCATTATGGAAACATTTCTAATTTTGTATTTTATTGCAGGATCACGCTTGTCGCTCAGAGGGCGTGGAATTGGCACGTGAGCTGGACTATAAATCGGCTGCTGCCTGGGTGGGTCATCCCTACTTCGATGTCATTGATAATTCGACAAATTTTGAAACCAAAATGAATCGCATGATCGAGTCGGTGTGCCAGAAATTGGGCATTGACATTGGCGATCGGTTGCTTGCCACCTCTCGAAAACTCAAATTTTTGGGTAAGCTCTTCATTTTTGGTTTGTTTTGTGCAGCTTTGCTTTAACGCGCATCGATTGTGATTTTGATAGTGTCGAGCCTGCCGCCCGATTCCGAATTTCCACCGTTTCAAGACTTTGATGTTGTGCATCATTATCTGCAATCCTCCGGACCGAAAGTACAAGCACGTTTGCGCAAGCGTGGCCAAAAGAATCACTGGAGCTACATACATACGCTTCGCCGTCCCAACGTGCACGGCCAGTCGCGCATCGAGGTGAAAACGCAACTGACGCACCGCGACTACATGAACCTGTTGGCGCAGCGCGACGACGCCCACTTTACTATTTACAAGAAGCGTCGCTGCTTCCTCATTAACAATCAATATTTCCAATTGGATATCTACAGGGAGCCCAGTCATCCACGGTGAGTGCTCATTGCTTTACTGCTTGGTATAAGTATTTTGATTTTAATTAATTTGTTATTTGCAGCTGCAAGGGGCTCATACTGCTGGAGACGTATTCATCGCTCTCGGGGGAGGCGTTCAAAAACTGTATGCCAAAGTTTTTGAACATCGCCAAGGAGGTGACCGGCGATCCGGCATTCTCTATGTTCAATTTGTCGCTGTGCGAGGACTGGAGCACGTCCAAGAAGTTCTGTCATTCGCTGTCCGGTAAGGAAAAGACAAACGGTGACGCCATGGACAGTGATTAAAGCGCACAGAATGTGTTTATGGCTTGCTGTAAATTAACGCTCTGTAGAATAGTTGGGTCAATGACTTGGTCGCATGTTTGTAATAATTTAGGAAAATGCAACAAGATCAAACTTGTTATTAGTTGAAACGTGAAGAGACGTGAGCAGAGTTGGAAACTGTCTGGGGCGCTGTGAACCAAATTGTAAACCGCTCTAAATTGAGCGTAGCAAAATTTGTAATGTTACAAGTCGATGTGTGAGCGTGTAAATTTTGTTGTTTGTTAATGCGGGCTTAAACTGGCACGAGCCACAGCTTTGTAAAGTTCCTAGCACAAATTAAATTGTATATAGTGGCT
Source organism: Melieria crassipennis (assembly GCA_963668005.1). NCBI lineage: Eukaryota > Metazoa > Arthropoda > Insecta > Diptera > Ulidiidae > Melieria > Melieria crassipennis. The sequence goes on along the minus strand of OY764963.1, from coordinate 106,024,355 downwards.
GACGGTTTTGCTCACAGCGCGCACTGGAGGCTCAAGTACTTAAACTTAAACATTAGTATTTTCATTACTCACGCGCTTGTAATTATCACAGATGTTGAAAGGCAAATTGTGCTACGGCAATGTTTTTCATTTGTTATGTAAGAAGAGGTGACTGTGAAGTTAATCGAGATTTAAAAGTATAACATATATATACTATATATATATATGGCACTGCTATGCCAAGCTGGTTTTAAGCACAACTCTAGCAGCAGCTCGTCATTTTCTGTTGTCTTCAAATCTCATTTACGCTACGCTTCATTTAAATTATATTTCTTTGTTCTCTCTCCGTCTGTCGTAGGGTGAGGTTTTATTTAAATTTAATTTCTTTGTTATCTCTCTCTGTCTGTTGTAGACCAAGGCACCACCATCAATGCGAATAAAGTAAAACAAACAAACGGAGTATCGAATATGCCACTGATGCTTAATGGTCATGCCAAGGGCTAGCTTTATATTTAAGTCTTAATGTGTTAACAGATGTCAGCTGAATGTGTGCAGCAGCCGTAGTTGAATTGTATTTTTTTTTTTACTTGTAAGCACATTTTTTGTAATTGGATATTTTGAAATTGTTAACTTGTTTTTCGATGCTGGAAGATTTTGTTTTAATGTGAAAACCTTTTTGTCATAACATGGAAACGACGAATTCATTTTAAACAAAACCGACACAAAGCAAGAATTCGTAATCAATTTTTTTGTTTTTAAAGTTTTCAATGCAAACTGTGACTAAAATTTTCTCATACAAAATTGTAAAATTTGTCAAAAATTTGGCCACGAATTCTTAAAATTCTACCTCAACACTCAAATGAAAAGAACAAAGGAAATTTACGAAAATCGCTGGAAACGCTGCGGACATCATTTATTATTAGCTGTACTTAAATTATTAAGTCAAACAATTTTATCATTTGGAAAATGTAAAAGCTTTATATGGCTGTTTAACTTAAATGTACGTAAAGCATCGCTTAAGTGCTTGCATTGTTTTGTGTGCATTACGCAAAGCCAAAAATCTGTACTTATTTTTGTTCGATTTTGCTTTTGCTGCAGACGAGCTTTTGCTGTTCAGCACGTTAGTTTCATTACAAAAATAAAATCTTGATTGATTTAAAATTAATTGAAGCAATTGTGAAAATTGGCAACATTTGAGAATTTCCGAAAATGTTTGCATAGACTAATAAAAAACATAAGCAAATGTAGTAGGTCACAAATATTAGGAAAAAAGCAGAGATACATTTTAAATTCTGTTAATAAGCAAAACAAAAAAACTACAATAAATAAAAGTAAAATTTAGTAGCTAAAACAATCAAAGTGCGTCTCATAATTTTACTAATTTGAAATATTTTAGAATATGTCATCCATCTCACCGAGTGTATCTAGTCCGGCATAAAGTTTTCAATGGCCAAAAGTTGGCATCATGCAAAGGGGATCAAACTGGAAAGCGGAAACTGTAGCAAACATAGCATACTTTTAGGGTGCAAGCAATTCGTACGTATTTCTGTACCAATAAAACGAATGCAGCGGTTGTGTGTGCAGAGAGCGTGCGGTGAATGGTGTTGTGTTCGATGTGACTGTTGTACATGCATACATATTTCCATTTCGACAGCTACAGCGGAATTTTTGCTTCCAATATTTGTAACACTACAATTTCCTAGATGATTTATTTTCCTTTTTTTTTTGTTGAAAAATAAATAATTTGTGGATTTTTTGCAAACTTTATTACAAGTTCAATTCCATATTACAGTAAATAAATTAAGAATTTGGTGTATTTTTTGGACTATCCAAGTCATCTGAAATAAACAAAGTAAGCGCCAACAGCAGTGCTTACCGTAAAGCCTTACAAAAATTGGCTCTAATGCATGCAAGTTTGGCAACTGAAACACACAAACCGAGTATTGCACAAATTTACAGAGACTACTTAATTTTATTGATGCGTCTAATCAGTCCGTCCACTGCCAGGTGAATTCGCAACACCAGCAAATAGCCAACAGCAAGTGCTGGCAAACTAACAAACGTGGCCAAGCTCTCGTAAATGAAGCGCGGCGCAAATATCTTCCACACCATCAGATGGCGACAGTGTATGGTGCAGGCCATCATGGCACAGAAGACCTGCAAATTCAAGAAATGATAACCATGCACTGCCTCAATCGTTGAGCTATAAAGATTTGTACCTTAATGGCTTGCAGCATTAACAGCTGCACGGCTAACCGGAAGGCGGTGCCCAGGAATACGGCTTCGTTCTCGAAGAGTATCAGCTCGCCGCGCGTCATATCGAAGCCAACACACTCGTACGAGATGTCGCTCAGCGAGCGTTGTGCGTTGGCGTTGCTGGTGCGCGGATCAAACGACTCCAGTTTACGATTTTCGCGATTACAATTGTTCTTGATGAGATTGGGGAAGAGCGCAAAAATGGAGAAAGTCTCGGTGCAGAGCAGCCCGAACATGCAGAAGAAAAACACATGGCCGCAAAAGGTGTTCAGCATGACGAGCACACCGGAGACGAACTGGGACTGGCCGAGGGCGCTGGTGCGACCCACGAAGGCAGCACGCCAGTCGATCTGCGACAGCGTGGTCTGATGTGAGGTGGCAAAGAAGCAGAAATGGGCGAGCAGGAACCAACTGACAATGGCGGTGAAAGTAGGCTGTATGCAGGTCTCTAAAAAGGAAATAGACGAATAAAATTTGTTATATATTTAGATTAGCACACAACATTTGACAAGCACCCTAAATGCTTTAACTCACCGAAATTAGTTGCCGTGCGATAGCGCAGGACCGCGTGCACGGACAGCAGAATGGCGCCTACCGCCACACAAATCACAATGCCAACGGACGACTTGGGTTCCATTAGCACAATTAACACCATCGCCAAGAATACGCCGAACGTGACAATCACCGACGAGTAGATGGTGGCCAGGCCATACACTACGGGGATCTGATAGCGCCGCTCCGACTCGTCGCCTTCGTACATGCGTTTCATTTTCTTGAAAATCTGCGGCACAATACTCTCGTTGCGATCCGCCGTCAGCACAGTTGACGACTTGGGTGGCAGCACGTACGTCATTAGCGGCGACACCGTCACCACGATAATCTGCAGCATCAGCAGCGCATAGATCACCAGTGCCATGGCGTCGATGTGCGAACGCTGAATATTCTTGATGGCACTGTTCGCAAGCAGAATGTGCCCGCCCGCGCAAATCGAGGCAATCGTAGGGCCGTATCGCGCCAGCAGCACGTTCGCCGAGTTGCCCGTCAGGTTGCCGCACGAGCGCAAGTACAGGCGAGTCAGCGTAGTGTACAGCACAATAACGACCACGGCTAAGATGTACGTCTTGCCGCTGGACGGCTTCTTAAGCGAAAAGCCTGCCGAGTTGTTGGAGAAGTCTGCGCAGTTGCCCTGCTCCTCGCGGCACCGGAACAAAGTGTAGGCGAAGCGCACGAACATTATGGCCAGCATGCTGGCCAGCAGCAGCTTGAGCGCCGTCGAACGTAAGAACTGCGTTCCGCGAAAGCGCGTGCGAAAGTCAACGCGCACGCTTTTCTGCAGCACCTCGTAGGCCAGCAGTCCGATGACTGCGACCAGTAGGTACGACAGAATTTTCGGCTCCTGAATGATGAAGCTATTCGAGAAGAACACGCTCATCAGAATGAGCAGTATAACGCGCGTGGGCATGTGGCTGAAGCGCTGCACGGTCGACCAGTTGGTGGCGATGGTCGACCAGTTTTGGATAGTGTGAAAGACCAGCACAAACGTGCTGAGTATGTTCGTAAAGAAGATGATGGCGTGCTCCTCCGTCTTGAAGGCAAAGTAACGGTAGTAGCGATAGCCAAATACGGCGGCAGCCAAGTTCAGCAGGTACGTGTAGGCCACCTCCTTGGTTGTGAAGATGCGATAAAAGTCCACGGCACGCGAATTGTTGATTAGCAAAAAGGAGAAGAAGATGGGCAGGAAGGTCATCAGCAGACCCTGCGACATCTGCGTCGCATCAAACTTGACCCAAATTTCACGACAGGTGCTCAATATTTGGCGCAGGTGTACATTTAGGTCGCCGATGAAGGATTTGTATGCCACCTCGTTGTAGATGGTCTTGACGCGATGTGACAGAAGTATGAATTCGGTCTCCATTTTGTCCATCTCCTCGACGTTGAAGGTGCGTTTGTTTTCCAATGCATAGTTGTAAAAGTAGCGGTAGATTTGCTGTGCGTTCTGCCAGGCGTGCAGCAGCAGCGTCTCGAAGCGACTCATGTACGGCACCGCAATATCTGGCACGATGTTATAGTTAATCAAACCCAGATTGGAGTAGGGTATGGGGATGCCGAGTATGGTGGCGAGCGTGGGTACCAGATCGATCTGCGGAAGGCAAATTAAGATGTTGCAGTTTATACTTAATCAAATTGGCAAAAAAAACTTTCAGCAAATCTATTTTTATAAAAACTACAATATATTCTTTATTCATTCATTCGATAATGCGACACGATTTTTAGGCACATTCAGACATTTTGCTCTATTCTGCGTCTCTATTGACCCAGTCCTCTACGGTTTCAATGGTTTCTTTACAAGAGATAAACACATCCACAACTGACGCAATAACGCAGCGTTTATCTTTTTTCACAATTATTACAACCAACAATCATAATTATGACGTTTCGTAATGTGCCGATTATCTGTAGCACAGCATCGCTTGTCTCTGATAAGCAGTTTTACGCATTGCTACGTGCAAATCTCAACTAATCTTATCGCCTCCCTTGGAGCTCACCTGCTGCATTGTTTTGTTATCCGAGCCAAAGTCGCCACTGACAAATTTGCTTCCCTTGGAATAGGCAAACAGCAAAGCGTTTATCTCATCTTCTGACTCCCCACCGTGATCGCCGGAAGAGGTCATGCCGTGGTCGCCCATGATAAGGAGCGTTGTCTCCGTGTCCATTTTAGCTACCACAGATCTGAAATAGAAACACGATTTCGATAAATGATTTCTCCGGCTTTTGCGTTACACTTACTTAATGACGTCATTCATTTCGTTTAGCTTACGTTCCATCTCATCATGGAGTGGCCCATACTTGTGTCCGCAGTGATCAACGCCCAAAAAGTGTGCTATTAGCACTTGCCAGTCGCCTGCGTTGAGCTCTTTGGGCAAATGCTTTTCTATGTTTCTATCGACTGTGTCCAGATCGAAAATATCAAAACTCGGATAGGCATAGCTGCGCATGAAGCGTCGCGGGTATAGGTCGACCCAGGTGCTGTCGCCCAGCAGCACCACTCCCAGATCGTTTTTCACCATCTGATCGATTATGTTGTCTTCGTTGATTTCTGGCGAGGCGAAATTCGAGCCGATATCAATGAAGGTGGGCAGGCTGCCAGTGGTCAGGCCCTTCAGTCGCTGCAGCGTCGTTGTGGGCGGGTCGGCGGTGAAGCGCATTAGACGCGCCTGATCCGGCGTGCTTTGCAGCAGCTCATGCAGCACGGTCAGCTTATTTTCGAAGGGCAGCGGATCCGTAAGGTTTTCCTTGAAGACACCAAATTCGTATTTGAGCGCGTCTATGACTAGTATGATAACTTTGGATTTTTGCGGAAGACACAAGTTGGCTGTAGCATTTACATCCTTGAATATTTCTTGTACAATCTCCTCGGTGAGAAAGTACTCCTGCAACAGCATTGGATTTATTAATATGCAAATTTGTATTCTCCTATTTGTATGAGTAGCTTACATCGTTCGGATTGGTGGACAGTCGTCGGCAGCTGCTGACGTCTGTTTTAGAAACGCGCGAGAGCAGGAAACCACGCGAGAAGAGCAGCACACCGGAGCCAATCATATATGTCAGCCACAGCAGTACGAAAAAGTAGCTCCACGCAAAATGCATGCTGTGCGCCAGTCTATGCCGGATATGGGACAATTAAAGTCGAATTAATACAAGGCGCTTCCGTGAAGGCGAAACGCTGCTCGATACTCTGATCGCAGGACACTTAGGACACTATCAAAATTACACACTACTAACGTTCATTAACTATAAGTAAATGCTTATGCAAACATCTTGAGTTTTTACTAATGAAAATTTGTAATACTTCAATTCAAAAAAAAGGAATCTTCTAAAAAATTGTTCTAAATGCCAGAAAATACTCATCGGTGATGCTGCCTCTTAGTTTCCATGTCATTCACAACCGATTGTGGACGGAGTGGTAATCAGCTGTTGCTTGTTTACTTTGAGGCAGTGGATTCTAACGTAATTCATGCATTTAATACTGATTCTAACGGTCGGATTCATGAAAAATTTTAATTTTTTGATTAAAATTTGTTTGAAAAATTATTAGAACTTAAATTTTTAACAATTTTATGCTTCTGTAGAACAGTTCCACAAACTGGTAGCATTTGTAAACAGTGGTGCTTGACTTAAACAGTGGTGTTTGAAAATGATGTCCAAAATAAGAGTGTTGCCACCTGATGATATATTGATTTTATTGTTTAAGAGTTACAGCGGCTGCGCTGGCCGCTCCATGTTGTCTGAATGGACGAGAATGCTCCAGCTCGCAAAGTTCTCTCTATTCGGTTCCACCTAGAGGCGGCGACTTCATCTTAAATGGAAGGCCCAAGTAGAAAAGGACAAGTCAGAGACGACAGTGCAGGTTAATCTACCCGGCCAAAACCGACATACGGTTGTAGCGACAATGTAGTCTGATTAAGATTAAGATTTGAGCGCGTGCCATGATACAATTGCAACTGCAGAAGTCAATGACGTTATATTTTGTTCAATTCAACTATACTACGGAATAAATTAACTGATTCCACAAGACTACAATAGTGCTTGATTAAAAAAATTCATCTAAACCAATTTGCGATGCTCTCTTGCGAGTAATCTTTTGAATGCTTTTATTTATTTTTAAGCAGTAGATGTGAATTACTGCTAAGCGACCTTTTAATACAAAGACACCGAATTCCATATAGCTGGCAGCACGATTTGCTTTCGATCTTCCACAATTTGTTGGGCAAGGGGTAACACTGCTCAGCGGACGCGTCGTTAAGGCGCAAATTTGAAAAGTGTACTCAATCCAGAAATAATTCTTCTACTCAGAGGAAAGTTGGAATTTTCCTGTGGTTTTGATTAGTTTTTGTTACAAAATGGAGGGCATGGTGGAAATATTTCAAAAGACGGAAGAATTTAGCCGCAGTTTGCGGCAATTGAGTGAGGTAGTAGTGGGTGAACAAAAAAATAGTGACGCGTACTAATTTGTTGAAAAATATTAAAAGGAATTTCTGAAGAAAGTGCATGATGACTTGAGAGGCTCTGCGGCGGCAACACAACCAGCTGCTTGTAATGAGTTGCCTGTGCCCACCCCACAGCAGGCAAAGAAGCGGCCCAAGCGTTTGTCTTCCTTGCGAGAGAATGAAGGTGAGTGGTATAGAAATTCGCAAACCCATAAGAGCAGATAAAAGAGTTTGTTGTGCGTTTACAGAAAGTTCCATATTCCAAAATGACTCGGCCTCGGTTCGCAAGAGTACGCGTGTCAGCAATTCACAGCTACTGGCGGCAGCTGCAGCAATTGATGAGCCAGCCCTAGACTCTACTGTGCCAACGCCGGCGCCGCGGGCAGCTGGTAGTTCGGCTCAAAAAAGCAACGGAAAATCACAGCCTGTGGCCACCATTTCGGAGGAGGAGCTCATGCCGCCACCATCTCAATCGTTGGCCGTACCTGTAGCATCAGCGGCGTCGGCACCAGCTGCTATTGACAGTGGCGAGGTGTCATTTGCGCGCCCGCAGCGTGCAGCCAAGCTGAAATCTGAGAAGAATCTGAAGGAGCCAAAGCTGAATGTAAAATTGCGCCGCCCCAACAATTTGGACAGCACAGCGGTTAAGTTGGAACACGAGCAGCGACCATCGCAGATACACTTAAATGCCACAGCAGTTTCGCGTGATAGCTCGAAATCATCCACTATCAGCGCAAGGTCTGAGGACTCGGTGGTAGTGTTGCCGCAAAAGGCACCTTTGGTGGTGGACATTAATTCGGATGAAGAAAGCGGAGAAAAAGAGAAGGACGGATCGCGCAGTAAGTGGCATAAAGACTTGGAAATTTCTATAGAAACCGTTTCGGTTTATATGAACCCAATCGTTTTAACTTGAATGTGCTTTCTTGCAGAAACTTCTTTGGAAAACGATGGCAAAACCCGTGGTCTATGCATCAAAGTAAAACGAGAGAAATTAAGCGCTGGCAGTGAAGGACAGGCGGCTCGTCGCTCGCCGGAATCTACTGCTGCCGAGCATGAAGTGGCCGCATTGGCGAACCACACTACTGCAGTGGAACCCCCTGCCACAGTACAACCAGATGTGCCGCGTCCCAAAGTAAAATAACTTCCCGATTGTAGTATTGTTCCGTAACAATCACTTCTTTAACTCACAGGTGGCAGTTAAAGTAGAACATTCTACCAATGAGTCGACCGTAGCTTCCACCACACTATCTACTACCACTTCGGTGGTGTCAACCACCAAAAAAGGCCGCAAAAAGAAAGATGCTGTGCCTCGGCCCATTAAAGTGGAAAAATTCAGCGACTTGGATGGTGCTGCGGTACCACCGCGTACCCGCAGTAGCGAACGGCCAGTCGAAACGCTGCCTATAGCGAGTCGCACGCGCAATCGCAGTCGTAGCCGTGAACCGGCCGGCGCAGAGGCAGAACCGCAAGCACAACAGCAGCAACAGGACGAAATAAAACGAGACCAATCACGACGTTCTGCTGCTTCGGTCTATGAGGATGCCGTCGATCAACCAATCGCTCCACCGGCTCCTGCTACAGCGCCGGCTGCAGCTAGTGGCGCTGAGTTGCCAAACGCTACTATGGTAATTGGCTCTGCGCCTAGTGATGCCACATTCTGCGCTAATCCGGCGCAAACCACTTTTGTGGTGGAGAGTCAGAATCCAAATGCTACCGTGACGTTGGACCGGAAAGCAGGCGCTGCAGTGGGCGATGCTACATTCAATTTGCCAGCCAGTGGCGGCAAGGACGATGTACAGCACTCGCTTGTCTCATCGCGACAATCCATGCAGACGGCGCGTGAGGATAACGATAGCATAATTACAGAGGATGAGTCGTACGAGCAGCAGGAAGCCAAGTCCAAAGTGCCATTGCCGGAAGGATCCTTAGCCATATTGCCGAAAGCAGGGAAAGCTTTCAAGATGCCAACGCGCACAAACGAACTGTTTAAGTACGTAATTAATTTCACATTTACAATTGAAATACTTGTTTCATTCTGTGATAATGTCTTTTATAGCCCCTTGGTACAAAGCCCCGTTAAAAAGAAGGTGGAAGCCTTTGAAAATGCCGTGGCACAACAAATTCAACTCACAAAATCGGGCCGTCCGAAGCGTACAAAGGAAAACACTGCGCCGGTAAAATGACTAGTTTTGTTTTTATATCAAATACAAGTTTTCAACTTTTGTGCATCTTTTATAGTCGAGCATATCAACACCAACAGTTGGCAAATTGGGCCCTACGTCGTTGGGTCGGTTCCTCACACCCACCCAGTCGAGTAATCTTACACCGAGCGCCTTGGCACAGCCCAAGAAAGGAGCCTGTAGCGCTTCGAAGGCCTTTCCCAAAAGCACCACAATCAAGGCCACTGCATCGGCGTCCAGCAAACCGCTTTCGCGCGAGAACAGCGGTGAAGACTTTCGCAAGGGCTTGCACCAGTTGGCCGAGGAGCGCAAAAAGCAGCGCGAGCAAAAGCATCAGCTGGCCGCACAGCAGCGTGAGGCCAAGGAGCGTGAACGTGCGGAACGCATGGCCAAGTTGGCTAAGGAGCGCGAGGAGAAACGCTTGAAAAAGAAGCAAGAGGCGGAGCAGAAGAAGCGTGAACTGGAAGAGATACAACGCAAATTGCGGCAACAGGAAGAAGCGGCAAGTGAATGCAGCAGCGCCAAAGCAAAGGTGCCCAAAATGAAAACCATTGCCGAACAAGAGCGACTGCTGTTGGCGCAAATGAAGCCGAGTGGCAAAATGCAGCCGCCACCACCTAAACTACAATCGAAGTACACTTTCGAGATGTTGCACGAGGACGACTCAACCGACGAGGAGACTAAGACCACGTACAAGCGGCCGCCGCCGCCGACCTGGAGCCGAAGTAAGTGAAGCGGTGAAAAGTGCATTTCGTGCATTGTAGTCATTATGCAATTTTGTGTGTGTTTATTTTCCAGGTCATGTGCGCGGCGCCGACATATTGATGCAGCAGAGTTTTCCCACGCCCATCGTTGACAGTTTCTTCTCCGTGGAGCCAATGTCGCCGGACTTGCGCGTGATTTTCCCCGAAATCGATCCGCGTCTCTTGAAACGCAATTCCAGCGTGCTGTGGTCGACGCCGCCACGCTATTCCGAATTGCCAAAATATTAGTACATAAATTTGTTTGAATGTTTTAGCTACTTTTCTCATTATTTTTATTGATCATTTATTCTGTATTTGCATTGCATTCAGTTGCTTCTTCTAAAAAAAAACACCAATAAAAGCACAAGTAAGTCCTGGCACAACTAAGTCTTCTATTCAATTTTGTTGAAATCGTATAATAATTAAAATATTAATAGTGCATTTTTAATATTGCAGCTAATAGTGAAATAAATGATTTGGGTTACATGTTCTATAGCAAACGCTACTTGACACCAATGCCGACTATTGTTTGAACAGTTGGAAAGCGTCAACAATTGCCACAAACACAATAACAGCGACAAGTGTCTAATGGTAGCAACGGCTGTACTTGTACGCCCTCCAGTTAATAATCTGGCTGCTGCTTCTCCGCACGACGAAAAACGCCTGTGCTCATGTATGTATGTATGTGTGTATGGATTTGTTGGCTTCAATTAAAATTGAGTGCAGCGGCGAGAAAAAGAAATGAAATTGATACGCGCGCATACGCAGCAATTTCGCTGGTCATGGTATGATTTCGAAGTATGCTGTCAATTCAGCATTACATTTGGTTTCTGTTTTTGCTTTGGCACTTTTCGAAATCGTATTTGCCTCTTCATGTGCAAAGAAATTGAAAAAATGTCTCAGAAATGTACGTCAATTGCAGCAGCAAATAGGATGATGAACGAGTACAGTAGGCGGAACTTAAAGAACGAACAGATAATTGAATAGAAACTGAAAACTATTGAAAGGTATTTGATACATTTCGCCAGTTGGAAGCGGTGCCAACGCCGAAATGCAATACGCGTGGTACCGCAAGTTTTTTGCTGTCGAGCACCTCGAAGGCTGTCGCCGCTAAACTGCACTGCAGACTGAAAAGCATCGAAAGCGAAATATTAAAAAAAAAATGATGAAAAAGCTAAAACAAAATTGCCGCCATGCACCGTCGATGCTTTCTCGCTCTGCATGATTTTCGCTTTCAATTTCGAATGCAATTTCCCGTGTTCCTTTTTTCCTTTTGTGCTTCTTTTTTGCAGGCGTTTAGAGTTTTTTTTTAAAATATTTGTTGTGCCTTCACGCACAGCTTCATTTGCGTTGGAATGTCGTGGATTGTTTGTCGACAGCAACGAGCTTGTACGAGCTGTTTGCCTTGTTTCTGTTGCTGAACAATGTCCTATTCTTGGTGTACTTAGTTGTTGTTCATGTGTTCAAGTGCTAGCAAAAATTTGCATGGCAAAGTGTTATTGACGCTGAGGCAATTGCATTCGAGTTTAACGTACACATTTGTATGCCGCATTGCAGAAGGGAATGTGCACGTTTGTTGTTTCAGTCTTTCGTATTTGGTGCATTGATTTCTTGATTGGCCTTTTGTGAGTTGTAGTAATTTTTTTAGATTTTCTGTTCTCAAATTTTTCTTTTAAAATTGGGCTAAGTGGAGTGTATATTATTATTCCGTTATTTTTACTATTTTTTATGCCAAATTAAATAATAAAATTCAAAATATTGTTTACAAAATTGCACCTGTTTTGAAATACGATTTCATATGGAAATTTAAGAACGTTTGGATTGGCCGGTCATTCTAGTGTTAAAGCGTTGCTCAGTGCGTCATCTATATACATGCATCCTGACTGACTGACTAATTGACTAACTGACTGACTAATTCATCATGGCCCCGCCCCAAATCGCTAAAGCTACAAACATGAAATTAGAACTGTAGACACCTTTTTGAAAATGAACCTCCGCTAAGACGGTTTTTGTTTTTTTTTTTACATTTGGTGTCTTAAGAGGCTAAATATAGGTTTAGGTGTTGTAAGAAGAAACATTATTTATAGGGCCTATTGACTTAAAAATTGGTTAAAACACTTGAAATAAACAATTATTAGACACGTGTTTTTCTTTTTTTCTTTTGAATCACAGTCTGACTGGTCAGCGATGGATTAATAGTTTGAATAGAGAAACTTGATTTAATGGGGTTTTTTAACTTCAAATATGGTGAACGCATTTCCAATAAGAAATAACTCGACACATGTTTTTAATTTTTTCGAAAATCCAAATCTGACGGGGTCAACGATGGGTTACATGCTTTTTTTTATAGAAACTGTGAAAGCACATGAATTAATGGGCCTATTGGCTTCAAACTTGGTGAAAATACTTGCAATCGAAAATAATTAGATACGCGATTTTTTTTTTCAAATCAAAGTCTGACGGGTCAACGATGGCTTAAATGTGTGAATATAGAAACGTGATTTAATTTAAGTAAATATTTGTACATAAAAATCTGACAGGGTCAACAAAGAGTTAAGAAACACTTGGTTTTTTGGGAACATTGACTTCAAACTTGTTCGTAAAGCGGTCGGGCCCTGCTAGTATAGAATAGGAGTAAGATTTGGTTGGTCTAAAAGCGTGCGATATGCAAACTCGCCGACTTATCCTCATAGAATTATCACTCAATACTATGAAAAGATAGTTCTACTGCTTTTTGACTGGTTTGAATAATTTTCTATTCACAATTTACAGTTAGATACTTGTTTCAACGCTGGCGGCGAAAAAGGTGTTCGATGTGGTAGTTGGAGGTCGACGGTGAAGAGAGAGGCCGTGTCTCCGGTGGAAGGGCCAAGTTGAGGACACCCTATCATCTCTCGGTGTGACCAACTGGAGAAGACGCGCGCAATGCAGAGGCGCCTGGAAAGAGCTTTTGCTGCAGGCCGTGTTATGGCCAGATAAGTAAGTACTTTTAGTTATTTATTTACTTGCAAAGGCACTTGTAAGACTAAGTCTTTTTATTAAGCGCACTATGCCTGGTATAACACGGATGTACATACGTATAGTATAATAATGTTGTAACAAAAATAAGAAGCGTTAAAGTACTAAATATAAATAATGAAATTAAAAGTAAGAAGAAAATAGAGAAGAACGAAAATTCCATTAATTATAATTATTAGCAAAGTATTGAAAAGTTTCTTTTTGTAAGTAATTTTGCGCGGCCGCCAAGGCTCAGTGTCTCAGCAAGTCTGAAGTATCGTACTCATGCTCTACCTAAGCCAACCTTTTGTTTTCGCATTAAAAATAAAATATGCAAATTGAAAACACAACTTAACACATCAACGTTTTAATGCGCCACAAGAAAGCTCCGCTAGTTAGTTATTTCAAACAGGCAAGCTTTCCAGCTCCTCGTACACTCACCGGCAGTTATGTAGCAACAATCATGCGCTCCGCTCTTCTCTGTCTTTTTCTTTTCGTTTAACGCCAAGACGTGTCTTCATGTTGTGCAAGAAACTCACCACACTTTCTTGCCAGAGTCACAACTTGGCGCTGACTGGCAGCAATGTTGGCTCAGACTATTTTGGCCACGATCAGTTTACGACGCAGCGTGTTAGTGTGAACAACGAACGCGGAGTGGTAAGTGTGCGCCGCGCCAAGTGTTTGCTTAGACAATTTCAAGAGCCAAAACCAATTAAACAACAGCAACGGCATCATCAACGCATCATTATCGACAGCGACGTCTTTGGCAACATAGCCAAGGCACGCACACACGCATAGGCAGACAGACATAAATCGACTGAATACGGCAAAATGCAAAATGTGTGTGTGTGCGTGCGTGTATTCCTGCGCGCGCTACCACATTGTATATGAATTTTTATAAATGTGTGTGTATGTTTGTGTACTCTATGAAAAGTGAATAATCAGCAGTTCCGCTCCAGGTGGATAACGCAAACAGCAAACGCGAAACACACAAAAGTTATGGCAGACCCCATAAAAAACTTTCTTTTTTCTCCCCTGTGCAAATAAAATACGATCTCAACTGAGCCGTCAGTGCTTGTGCAGTTAATGAAAATAATGGCAAAAAAAAAACACGAGTCGAAGAAATGTGTGAGAAGTGGAAAAAATGAAAATGCAGAAAATAGCAAACAAGTAACGGAGACAAGAGAATTAACGTGGAAAATGAAAATGTGCAACATTTTTGCTTAATTTAATTAAGGTTCTGCGGTGCATGCCGGCCAAGTTGTGTGCTGAATGAGGTTGTGCAGCGTGTAATGCGAGCACTTTTGCGTCAAGTGCCCAATTTTGTTTTTGTTTTGTATTTCGATTAAGCGTGGTTGACTTGCGCAATACGCGCAAGCAAGTGACACTTTTAATTGACTAATCAGCCTGTTGACTATTTTGCGGTGTTGGGTGTTTTTGATATATGTAAATTTTTGTGTGTTTTTATGAGCAAAATAAGTGTCTGATTGAAATGAAATATCATTCAAAAGTGAGATAAGCCCATAGCTAATTAGTGACTAATCAAATTCAATGAGTAGTTTGGCTTTTTATTAAAGGAAAACAAAAATAATTACGGCATAAATTCAGCATTGCAAGGGTTCATAGGTTACTCAACTATTAACTTCGATAGATAAGGTGGCCCTTACAAGCAAACGTGGTTCTCTACCATTGTTCAATGTTTGAGTAATATTCTTAAAGTGTATTAAAAAGTATTAATTATTATTAAAAATGTATTATTTTAATATAAAATTCTATATGTATCACGATTTTATATTCTTTTAGTATGTATATCGATATTAGATATTAGAATGAAGGAATTTTTTTTTATAGAGCAACCGCTTTCGGTTTTGATTTCAACCAAATTTTCCATTCGACAATTTTTTCAAAAAACCCAAAGGCAGATGAATAGATAGCTACAGCTGCTTTGGCAGTTTGTCTTGCAGTTGGTTGGACTAGTACCCAGTTTAAGTTGGTGGGTTGGTTGAGTGACTGCATTCTTCCAACTGTTTTTTATGACGATCAATAATCCTTCCCCAGTCTTTTCATAATAATAAGTAGTTCGTCTTCTCAAAATCCTCTTTCGCCCAGCTGTCTCATAATATGCAATAATTCAACATATCCTCGTCTTCTAATTTGCTGGATATCCGTCACACTTGCAGCTGTTAATTGCACAGCGACACGGTCGCTTCGACCTGTTGCCGGATGTGTGATTTATATATGTCACAATTCTCTCGAATTCTTCTACTTTTATGCAATTGCTGACACATGACAATGCAGCAGCAACAACACACATCAATAAATAATCGCTGCTGAACGGGCGTAGTGCAACGCTGTGGCCACTGCCATTGATGAAAGCTTTGCAAATGTTGCTGCTGCTGTTGCCGTTCGGCTGCAATCTCAGTCATTGCCATGCTGCACATTTGGCCGTGTTCGCGGACAACTTGCCGCATAGCTGGCGCGAATCGTGGTTGGCGATTTTTGCCGATAGCTGAAACTTGTTTGTTGTGTTGCAGTAATTGCGACTGCAATTGGAACTCGTAATTTGGATGTCAGTGCTTGGTGATGGATAGATGCATGCAACGGCTACTACGGCGCTTCGTCGTGTAGTTGGTTGGACTGGGGACTGGTTTAAGTTGGTGGGTTGGTTAGTGGGTTGGTTGACTGACGGTGTTGTTGCAACTGTTTTCAATGTGTTGTTTTGTTGCGTTTGTTGGTTAACTGCAGGCAGCGTTTTTTCTTGAAAGACTGAAATTAATCAATAAGACTTGTAGATGGCAAGTATGTAGTAAAAGGTGTTTGAACTTAAAACTAAATGCTAATTGACAGATTGTGAAAGTGAAAACCATGTTTGCTATAAAACAGCAAAAGGCACAAAATAACTTTTTATACAATTTGTTTTCATCCAAAGGCAGACAGTTATATTTTAATACTATTGGCTGTTTTAAGTATGTAAAAAATAAAAAAAAAGTTAGTGTTAAATGGTACTGAAACTGTAAAGAAGACAGTTTTGTTAGTGTTTTGATAATTTCAGACAAACTTTTATTTGGTATCGTCGCTGAACGACGCTTTTTAAAGAGGTTTCTTTAACGTGATCATGAAAATAATGTCTAATGGCTGTTAAAAAGTAGCAATGCTATTACAAAGTAGCAATTATATGATAAAGTAGCAATATATCTAAAATATACATTTTATTTTTGCATTATTTATGGTTGCGTTCAGCTAATTCAATTATTCCAATACCTCAAACGTTGAACAATGGACTATCCACTTCGAAAAGTTTTTTTTTCTTTATTTATTTTCCACAAGAAAGTGGATTGAATTTTTGTAATAAGAAGTGTTAGTATAATTTTTGAAGAAAACCTCTAAAACCGAAAAGCCTTCCTTCCTTTCTACCTTCTTTTTTATATCATGTTTTTAATTTAATTAGAGAGCTTTTTTTTTAATATTTCGATATTGATGACATATTGCTTCATTTATCGATGTGTTATCGATGAATAATTTTCACCACAGTCGCCAGTCGCGTCGATTCATTATCATTATGGCAATTGAATGAAGTAAAAAATTCAACAACAACAACACCAACCAGTTCATCAACTTTTTTCGCCAATGTGCGCGCAACTGCAGCAACAGTGGCAGAAATTCCAACCGGACGCACATGTGAAATTGGTCAAACAAACGAAGTAGCCGAACGGCCAGTCGACTGACTGACTAACTGACTGACCGGCTGGCTAGCTGGCCAGCTGCCTGACTGACTGACTGCCTATGCTAGACGACGGCGAACCACTGTGACAACAAAAACAACAACAACGGTAAACATTTCAGTTGCTGCTGCCGTGCCACAAAGTTGCATTTACTGCATTTGAAACTGTTACTTGTGCCATTTTCGTGTGCAGTACGAAGGAAATTTGTGCCATTTCTGGCAGCCGGTGTGTGTGTGTGTGTGCGCGCGCGTTCGTAAATTTGGCCAAAGTCACCACATCCTCTCCACCCCACTGCTGTCTGCTGCTGTTTGCTTGAATTTGAAAATGTTTGTTGCAAATTACTGTGTGGCATTGCAATCGTCTGTTATTTCTGCTGCTGTTGTTTTTGGCATTACCGCTGTTCGCCGCCGTAATCATCAATGTGGGCAATCAGCGAAAAGCGAAGCAGTTGCAGCGTTAATCAACATTCTAGCGCATGAAAACGCCTTTTATTAGTTTGCGTTTGCATTTGTGTTGTTGTTGCCATCAGCAAGTGCAGCAAAAAATGTAGGAAAACGCCTGAAGTGCATTTGCTGCACAATTTAAATGAGAAACAATTTTTTGTGTAATTTTTTTTATCTGTTTTATTGGTCTTCAGTGACGCAGCGAATTCATCTTTGAACGCCAGCAAAGTGATTTGAAATTGTGATTTTGAAGCCGAATTTGCATTTGAATTCGAAGTTTTCCTATTTGCATGAAAAGTGAAAAATTAGAAACTGCCGTCTTTGTGGAGCGCGTCAATCAGACTTTAAGCTCGGATTTAAGGCGACGCGCTGCATTTTAAGTGCGACCGCGTACTGAGCGCTGGATCCTCTGTTGCTGATGTTGCATGCGGATTATGACTGACTTTGCGGCGCTGCTGTGAGTGAAGTGAAGGTGAGTCTTAATGTTGACTTTTTTCTATTTCTGACAGCTACGAGAAAGTGATTTACTTGTTAGTTAAATGTTTGTTGCTGAAACTGCTTGAAAAGAGTTCTATTTAAGTCGTGTTAAGAGAATATATTTACTTGGTTTCTGTGAACTGTATTTAACCCTCAAATGTATGAATTGTTTTTTGTTTTTTAGCATCTTTTTTTGTATTTTTAAATCAAGTTACTATCCGAACAAATTTTGAAGAATATTTGATAGAAATTTGTATTAAATATCTACTAACCAAAATACTTTTTGGATTTTTCAAGATTTAGTTAAAAAAATGCATATGTACATCTCCAATATCTTAGAGAGGACCTATAGCATTTGAGGTATTCGAAAAATCGGAAAATTATTTTTTATGCCTTGTAGGCTTTCATGTGTGTGTGTGTCATCTGTCTGTTGTAAAAAATACTTATATGTTTACTAAAAAAATATACACCAAGCTTAGCCTTTTGGCTTTCCAAACACATCTACACACATTATGTAACACTACATTACACAATTACAAGCCTTATATGCAATATTACAAAAGAGGTCCCTGGGGACCTTGTTGGCCGTTTAAAAAGTTGTTGGGCATCCGAGTGTTAACACTAAAAAGACCATTGCGGTTATTTTGACGGTTTTCATTTTTAAATATCTGTATTTTCTTTATAAATTCTATCAACTCTTGCTTTGGTGACTTTTATTTTTTATCGTGAAAAATTTTATATTTTAAAAAAAGTTTTTTTTTTTAAATTAGCCAAATGCGATTTGAACTTTTCGAGATATCAGCGAATATGATATGTAGTCTTTGAGGGTATGGAAAACTTGCAGCCTTTCTAGTGTTAATGATTTATCATTGACTGGTAATTTTTAAACAACAACTTGCTTTTTACTTTCAAATAAGTTTGTTTCTTGAGTCGTTTGTTCGATTTAAACAAAAATGTTTCATGCTCTCATAATTTATCAAACCTGTAGTTCAGAACGCTTTGTTAAATTTCTTGTAGAAAAATATTCCAGTATGTGCCTTCAGTCTTTTGTTTTAAGATTTGATGTTCAAACTAATTTAATATTATTATTGATTTGCTTCACATTACTTACTAGAATGCTTAAGAAAGTTTGTGTGCAAGTTTGTTTCCTGAGTCTTTTGTCTCAGCAAGGAATTTTTAGTCTCGCTTCGGCAGTTTTTTCTTCATTACCAAATGTTTGTCCACTGAGTCTTGACTGCAATGTCTTAACTATTTTACATTTTTTTTACATTATATTAAAGTAACAAACTGCAAAAAGATGCAAATTTGTTTGCTCAGTTTTGTGTTTCAAAGTCGAATATACTTGACGTAATGTTCAAAGTTGTAAAGAAAAACCTTTATGAACCAAAAACAAAGATTTGATCTGTCAATAAACAAAAAAAAAAAAGTTTCGATATATTTACAAGAAAAATTATTTTGACTTTGACTTTAACTGGCATTGCATTGTTTCTAAATACCTTAGCGGCACTTCGTACTTGCAATAAGTCTATGAAAGGCATCTATTTTTTTTGTTTTAAACTTAAAAGAGAAAACATTACACTCCCATTATTTTATACGTGCTTACCTATACAATTTCATTTTGGGTGGACTCCACTCCCAACTTTTGAGCTCAATACCATTTGAAAACATATTTGTCGCCCACAATCCTCAAAAATTCCACTGTTACTTTGTGCATCATATACCTACATATTTTCTCATAAAAATCGGTGACCTTGATGACTTAAGTGTTAACAAGAAGTTTAAAAAATGTTTGATTCATTTGAAAGATGCTCTCAAAAATTATAAAATTATTTAAAAAGTGTATTTGCTTTTTGCTTCCTCTTAACGCTTTACTCTAAAATCTAGTTTTTAATTTCATTTTTAACTGAAATTAACGCTCTAAGTAAAA
The DNA here is from genome assembly GCA_963668005.1 of Melieria crassipennis. NCBI lineage: Eukaryota > Metazoa > Arthropoda > Insecta > Diptera > Ulidiidae > Melieria > Melieria crassipennis. The sequence continues at coordinate 106,004,643 of OY764963.1, read as the reverse complement.
GTGAATTGAGGTGAAGCATAAAAGTAAGTTCGGGCAAGTGAGGTCAATTGTGAAATTTACTGTCTAAAATCACTGAATACCAAACAGCTTAACGCCAACAATTGTGGCAGAGACCCAAATGAGGCTCAAAATACACTCATCAATGTCTTTACTCAAAAAATGGCTTCGAATTGCTGTTCATTGCGATTGCATAACCACAAAAATAACAGTAAGCAATAAGCGGTAAGCCGAAAATGTTTACCTGCACCTACTTAGAGCTGCATACAACGCATTACGCATTTCGTTGAGCCCAACATCCGCCATGAAACCAACCGACTGACGCTGCCTGTCAGCAAGGCTGTTCGTCAGTGAGTCATTTCTGAGCAACGCAATCGCTATGATTTCTTTTAACCACAAAATATAGTACAACAAATGCGGCAATTTTCGTTGTGCACCCTTAACAGCAACAACAACAACAACGACCACAATCAGCATAAACTGGTTTCTGCGTGCAGCTTTTTCATATATTTTGTTTTTGCTTTTATTTGTGTGTTTATGTGAGTTGGGTAAAACCGAAATGAAGATAAAAATTAAAGTCGAAAATAACTAAAACTGTTGGCGGGGGAAAATCTAAAAGAAATTATCAGCAAATTGTTGCTGTTGATGATTGCTGTTGGCTTAACTAAGCAGAATAACGAAGCAACCAAATTGCCTGCTGTCTACAACTTGAAATGCACCAAAATAAATTACAATTTGCTGTCAGTGTGCGGGTGCGTAGAGGCAATGTGTGCGTTCGGGTGGGAGTATTTAAGTGCCCAATGGAACTGAACTCTGTAGTGTTTTTGGCTGGTTTTCGTTGACAAAATTCATTAGCCGAGCACAACACACGACAAGAGTGAAGTGTGTGACACAAATAGAAATAAAAAGTGTTTGCATGCAAAAAACGGAAACTTTCTATTTCACTTGGCCGCTTTTTTGGCTGTTGTGAACTTTTAGTTTTACTTCAATGTTTGCGTAGAAATTTGGTTATTCTCAAAGTTGAGTTGAGTTGTTTTTGTAGACACGTGAAGATGTTAATTGCACAAAGTGACAACACAAAAGCCAACAAGTGGAAAGATAGAAATACAATTAATTAAAAGTTGAACACAACACAAAATAAAAACAACTCTTACCATGTGCGAGTGTGCGTAGCTAACTGAAAGAACATCAGTCCTCGTATGTACATAATTGCCGGCTGTGACATTCAGCCAGCTGCCGCTGTCATTACGAAAAGGTTTTGTGTTTTCCTTGCACGCCATGTTTCGTTTCATTCATTCACATCGTCGCTGAGCCCGAATTCCGGCAGCACGAGAAACAAGTCGAGACCAAATCTTGAAAAAAGCAATAAAAGCAACTGAAGCAGCAGGGAAGTGGAGTTGAATAAAACGCGCTGCTCGTAACCTTTCTCAATGCTTTCACTTTCAGCTAAGCTCGCAATTGCTTTTCGATTTTCTGCGTTCGCGCGGTTCATGTCTTTTACAATTTTCTTTTCTCGCCTTGTCTTGGTTTCGCTTTATTCTCTGTATTCGTTTGGTCAAGCAGTCGCGGCTGCTGCATTTTCTGTTACGATTATTCAAATTCGTGTGGAGCATTTGAAGGGCATTTGGAGCAGCTGTGCGCCCGCTTGGATTTTGTCGCAATTATTCGGTAATTGGCATTTGCTTTGCTCGACTTGGCTGCATGTTGTAATGCCAACACAAATAAGAGAGAATAAACTCAGGACACGGTAGTGTCGGTTGGCGTCCAATCCGAATGGACGACGACAAGCCAAAGTTGCGCCTGGTGGGTTGAACATTTTTTGTGGCACCACAAATTGTGAAATAAAGCGCAAGAAGCTAATGAACTTTCAGCACGACTTTGTTGAGTGTCATTTGTTGTTGTTGTTGTTTGTTGGCATGTGTTTGGTGCTTTGTGAGTTTTCTTTTGTTGCACTTTTTAGTTAGCGAATAGTTTAGAGCTGTTGATAGCTGGTTTATTTTTTCCAATGTGGTAAATAGAGTAGCTGTAATATTTTTTTACACTGCCAGTTGTATGTAAAAGTAGAAGATTGTGTAATTTCTAAAAAGAATTTCTACTTTGCTGAAGAGTTGAATTAGGAAGTAAACATTCTATTCTAACGTAGATGTTGAAACGTGAGGGTGTTATTTACGTTGGAGTTTTATCTCTTGTGGAAGCAAAATAATGCTTTTTATGTATAGTGATATCTCTAGAATTTGTCAACTTATGATTGGATTTAATTCGGACCAATACTTATGAACATATAAGATAAGCTCACATATCAAAATCAATTGTGCTCGAAAATTAAACACACTAAATTTCTTCAACGCAGCTCTACAGCAGTAGTCACTTTATTTACAACTTCACACTTGTAACTTATTGGACTACACCGTGTTGCACCTTTGCTTGCTAAAACCAAACTCTTCCCGGCTGCCTTTTATACTTGTTTGCTTGTCGCGCAGATCGTTCTTGCACATTTTAATTGGACTCAAAATTTCAAGTATCATTGCGAGTGCATCTTTGCGAATGTTCTAGTGAAATTATCATGCCCCTAAAAGTATGCCTTGCGACAGTCTGCCAGTGACAGCGAGCAGTATCCTTTATACCTTTAAAATTTTACCAGTGGAGCAATACGGCCCGGGTCCAATATCTGTTTGGTTCTTTGTGCCGAAGGACACAGCTAAATAGTTTGTAATGTTAGTCATTGATGTGTGACCAAATTGTTGTTGTTGTAATAGCTCCAATTTGTGCAGACCAAAACCCATGAAATGTCATGAGTGCATCGACAAATCTAAATGACGATGCTATACAAAATTCTAATGTATGTAAAAGTAATGCATATAATTTCGAAGCTATTATGGAAAGCGCAATGATTTCTCGTAAATAAAAAATAAAATACACAAACAAGTCTTTCCCTCAATGAACCAAACGTTGCGTCAAAAATTCAGATAAATTGGTAACTCTGTAAGGAAAACATACAAACCGATAAAGATTCGTTTTCAAAGATAGAGATTACATACTCTAAATCTTTTCTAAATTGGTTCCTATAAATTGTACTTAAATTATTATTTCCGTTAATATGTTAACTAAGAAAACTTCATACAATACAATTTTCAATTTGTATTTATTTAGATGTTTTATTTCTGTTTTTACCATTAAATGTCACCAATACTTCCACCCAACATTTTGTATTCAACACAAAGAAAAAAAATTATATAAACTCACAATTTTCCGAATGATTGTAAATTATAAAATCAGCTGCTTTTCGGCGCACAACCTTTCACATACGAATGCGCTCAAACGGCAGCCGAGTTCGTGGCGCATTCAACTCTAGAAAGCAAACCAAATAAACAAAGAGAAGCAAAATTTAACCGAAAAAGCTTCATATTATAGCATCGCACAACAATATGCAGTGCCAATAAAGTGTTTTTGGATATTTCTTCCATAGTTTCTTTTACGATTTCCATCATCTCTCGTTCTTTGCCCACGAATTTCACTTTTGAATTTGTAATTTCAAATCCGCAGTAGACAATTTCGAACATCAACAGTTATGAATAAAATCGATTTGTGGCACACACAGGCCGACAATCGGCCACAACGACGCTGCGCCGAGGCCCACGAACGCAGTGCAGCGCAGCGTTTCAGTTACTTTCGCTCAGGCCAATCAATTTTTGGGCATTTTATAGCCACACACTGCCAGTGGCCAAATCGGTGGCTAAACTGTGAGTTGTTGAGTGATGGCTTGCAAACGATCAAATTTGCATTTTAGCATTCAGAAAAAAACAGGCGTTTGTCTCTCTTTGGAATTGTTCACTCCTTTTGGCTGGCGTTTGCGTTGGTGTGTGCGCCGACACATATGGCAAACTTATGCGACTTTACGTAAGCACTGTGGCGTTTTTGTTGCGCGCAGTAAATATTTTTTACGTTTTTTTTTCATTATAAGCGAATTTCAATAACTTTGAGCCGAGGTTGTTGCACTTTCATTGTGCAGAGTTTGTGGTGTTTTTTCAGCGACTCATCTAACTTGCTTTGACTATTTGGACGCGGTGTGGTAATTAATCAGTGGTTTTGCTGGCTGAACGCTGCTCACGTTTTTATTGTAGACAATTTTTTTATTAGTAGCGTTTGTCGCTTTTGAGGCATTTCTATGCTTCTTCTGTTGTGTCGTTGCTTGCCTATTAAAAACTTTTCGCCGACCGGCTCCTTTGTTATGCAACACGCCATCCGTTGTCTTTGACAGCGGTTGGCGCTGGTTTTAATGACACTTGTTTATGTCGCGGCCATTAGCGATTTTTCCGCTTCTAATTGTTTTCGCTGCAAAAGAACGGAGTAAAGTTGAGTGAAGTTGGCCGAGAACGGATATTTTCCCATCACTCACATATATACACACACACACTTACTCAAATTGCAAAGAACTGAAAAATTCTATTTCACAGTGTTGGTGGGTAGAACTGGTAATAAAATCTTTATAAATAATATTGTAGTTTTAGTTTGAGCGGCTTGCTTTGAATTGAAGAAATTGTCTAACAAAAAAAGAGGAAAATTCAAGCTTTGCAGAGTACAAATTTCTGAGGTTTATGCAGTTTTTTCAAGAATGGGTTAAAAAATCAGAGACTCTGAAGATTTCAAGTCTAATTAGTCTTACAAAACATGGCCGAAACAAATTAGAAAAATTCTTTTGGCAAACAGCGCAGAGAAAAACTGAAGCACTGGAACTAAGAAGGTTTTAAGACTTTTGACAAAGTTAAGGTTCTACAATAATTAATAATAATAATTAATTACAATGCATAGATTCTGTGCTCAGCTTAATACTGAATTGTTATGCAAAAGCGACCTCAGGCTTAACTTAAGAGGTAACACCACCCTAGCGGCTAAAAAAAAGCCTTTAAAGACCTTAAAAACGCATTTTGAACATTTGTTTTTTGGTAAAGGAAACATAATTTGCGCTCAGAGAGTTTACTAAACACATGTTGAAGTATTTATGAAAACAAAAGTATTATTATTTTGGTACAAAATGACGCCAGCTGAGTCAAACTTTGAAATTGCCTTTTCTGATCTCCCATATGGGAGGACGGATTTCTGGTGAAATACCAGACCTGAAGTAAAAACCGAAAAGTTGTATAACCTAAGAAGGAAGGTGAATTCCCCTCTCGCTTCATTGATTTTATATCTTTTTATGATTTAAAATACTGATTCTCAAACAAATTCGAATTTTTTAACTTCATTAGAATAGCAGCTTCCGCCTTTTTTTAAATAACTTTCGAACCAATAGAGTTAGATTAATGAAATTTTGACACGTGATCAAGGAGATTTTGGGTTTTAACATACTTACTTTTCAAGAAAATTCTAAATAAATTATTAAAATTAATTAAAATTTTTAAAGGACATTTTTCATATCCTTTTTTTAAAAATAGATAAAAATCAATTTAATTTATATTCTTGAGCCTTTCCTCTTTCATTTCATATACATATCGCCGTATTCTAACGAGGTTAAGTATTTTTTATATTTTTTTCATTTTTATCCCCTTAAAAATTTTGAAGTTTTTTTAAAAGGACAAAGGATGTAGAAATGAAAAACTGAGTACGCAGTATTACTATGTTTGGTCTCTAGTTTCACGCCCATATGGATTTTTTCCGGTGTGAAAAAGGCTGTCGCACGGTGTAATCAGGATCTAAATCTCCTACATTTTTCTAACTTTAAGGGGGTCCTCTACTCTCGCGGTTTCGAAAAATCGATTTTTTTTTGCATAATTTCAATCTATATTGTATCTGAGAATACGCCACAGAAAGGATTCCGTGAAAATCACATTTCTTTGCATGTTGCTGGGAACCGAAAGGTACCCGTCCCCTGCCGTTTTCGAGAAACTAAGCGCGGCGCCCCATCTTTAAACGCGTTTTCCCGAAAGTAGTGTTTTTTTGGCTGCCGAGTAAGACTTTTTATAAAAGTATTAGTCCGATTTCGATAATTTTTTTTTAAATTGTTCAGAAAACATACCGCTATGTTTTCCCGAGTACGATTTTCAAAATTTTATTTTGTTCCGTTTTTATAGCGCCTAATAGGTCAAAAAAAGAGGTGAAAATTGGAATTTTTTACCCACACAACCACAACTTTGCTTAAGCGGGACCATTGCAGTTTTAAAATCCATGTCATCAATGACATTTCAAGGTCGCGGGAGTTTTCTTTTCCTCTTCAAAAATGAAAATTTAAAGTCAAAACATGTATTTCTAAAAATAAAAAAAAAATTTTTAATTGTATGCAGTAGATCCTTCGTAATTAATTCCACAAATAACAGCTCAATTTCTTGCCTGAAGAGTAGAGGACCCCCTTAAGACATATCTACTAGATAATATTTTTTAACTATAGGTCCAACTGGCTACTATTTTTTTTTATTTATTTATTTACAAACTAGACTTATATTTTAAAAAATTATAAGTTTAGGGTAGACAGCAGTGGTTACTGTGGCCTTCAGCTGTTTCGTTAGTAAAGTATGTATAACTAGGTTTTTTATCCCAAAGTATTGTTTAAGCCAATGAAAAATACAAATCGCCTTTGCCAAAACTCTAGAGTGGTTTTACCCCTTTAATGCCAACAGCTTTGGAGATGTTGCACACATAATTGTTATACTTCAAACATGAGGTTCAAGAGGTTCAATGTAGTCAACATTTTACATTAAGAATGCTTTCGTAAAATATTGTTTAGCATAATTTTTACATAAATTATACTAAAGTATGATTTTCTTTGTTTCTATTTTCAGCAAACGTGCACAAATAAAAGCTGAAAACATGCGTGCCAGCGCTTTGATCAGCAAAAGACACATTAAAAAATCATCTAACGAGTCAACAAATTAGAAAGAATTTTCTAAAATATTATTTTATAAAATAAACAAAAAATATAAATACCATTAAAATAAGACTCGAAACATTTGAAATTTGCCGTTAACGATGCGTCGAAAAATAGAGCAAAATCTTAGCACGCATAGAAACTGCAAAAGTCTACGAAAAATGCCCAAAAGAACATCGGCAAAGAGTTGGCCCACATATCTGAGCGGACGCTGGCAGCGCACAATGCTGGCATTGATAGCGCTGCTGCTGCTATTGGCGACACAAATTGCCGGTAAGTCTTGACAATTATTTTGTTTGTTTGCCTGAACAATGTTGTAGTTGTAATGGGTATTTATTGACCACTGACAATTGTGAGCGAAGATTCTTTCGCCTGAACTAACAAGCAAATGCGAGATGTGCTTCAGAAGGAAAACAACTTTCTGCACAACTTGTGTTATTTTTATAGTTATTGGTTGGCTTGTTTGTTGACGAATTGTGTTGTGAAAGTGTGCGTTTTTTTTTGTACAATTTGCTTGTGGTGTATTGACATGAATGCCTGTTTGGCTGGAAAGCTTAATGTACCAGCAACATGTCACCACACAGCTCACAGCTGTCGACAATTTGAACGTCAATAACAATGATTGTGTGGCTGTGTATGTGTACGCATCTATGAGTGTGTGTGTGTGTGTTGGTATGGGGGAAGTGTGCTGCTGAGTTGTGTAATTGCGTATGCAAAAATATGCTGGCCTGACCTCGATTCTGCTTGCAGCTGACTATTGATATGAGAAAAGAAAATAATTAAAATAAATTCGAGCTTTTCACTTGACGCATCTCACGTGTGAGCGTTTGGTATGCAATTGGTGAACGAAATGAAATTTTTGTGTCAGCAGATAATACAAAAAATTTGCGATTGAGCTAATTGAACAACATTGAAATCTTCTTCACGTTTTATAAAAGTTAACATTTGGGATGCAGCAAAGCATCCGTTTTTGTCTGCCTTTGTTACTTTTACATCGAAAGTAAGTCAATGTGTTGATTTATTGTTCATTCAATTTCTGTTGTTGCTTTCTTGTGCGGCTTTTGATGCTCGCTTTCCAGCGGCGCCCTCCATTCAACTGAAATGGCATTCGTGCAATATGTATTAAACGATATTGTCAGCGCGCTGGCTTCAGAAATTTCACAATGACTGCAGCAATGCCCGCGTTGGGTTATTGTGCAATATTGTATTATTCACGCGTATAAAATTATGTACATGTGTGTGTGTGTGCCCGTGCGTTGCTCATCACATCACGTAACCTATAGAAAACGAAACAAAAAAATAAATAAAATAGTTTTTGAATAAATAATAAACCAATAAAAAATGTGTGTGCGTAGTAAAATTACAAAATACGTAAATGCGTCATTGATTTCGTTGCGGTTGCACCAAGTTTGGTTGCTGTTTTTCATTTGTTTTGCGTGTGTACTGTGAAAATGTGATTAGCAGTTAAAGGCAGTGGCGCACTCAAGGGGGATTTGGGTTCAAGCCCCAGATATGTGCCAAACAAATTTTGGGGGGCAAAATGATTTCAAGTGGTTTTAGGCTCAAAAGTTGTGTAGGGAATCGCCCTCAAATGGAATCTTATTTACGCCACTGGGCATAGGTACATACATAAATTTGATCCAAGAGATCAAACAGTATTCATATTTACTAAGTTATTAGCCAGCTAAAACAAATTGTTGCCGGATTTTGATTTGCTTCATCATTTCTATCCAAACTTTTTCTCTTTGTTTGCGTTTTCTTCATCTGGTCAGACAAAGCGATGACGAAATTTCTTCTTATTCAACTAGTTCCTACCATTAGAGCACTGACGCATGCAAAGGGGGTTTCTGGGGGGTTTAAATCTCGAAAATATCTGTGTTTGTTACAAACTTTGTAGGTGGGAAATGGTCCTGAGCTCGAAAGTAGTGTACAGACCCCCCACAAAATTGAATATTGTGTGCGGCACTGCATTGAAAACACTATCTTTTTATGTTGTTGATGTTATTCAGTTATTATACTGAAGCTTCAAAACAGATTTGGACATTGAAAACTGGTTTCCCTGAACTCCGATGTTGGTTTCGAAAATATTCTCATTTACTCACTTTTGACTTCTGGTTGATCACAATGATAATGTATTGTTTAACCTTATTGGATTTTCTATATTAGTGCTGTACTTGACTTCCGTAACTAGACCCACTTTAAGGCTCAAACGACTCATTGCCCAAGCAGCAAAAGGCTTTGATTTTAAAGATGTTGCTTGTATTCACTTCAGTTTTCTCCATCAGGTCTCCACTGTAGCAGTCTAAAAATAAATCGGCCTAAATAGCGAGCAAATTTGAATACATAATCACTCATACGTGCAGTTGTGCCCAACCGACTGCACCTCAACGGATGTGCTGCATACGCATGCAGCTGCTTAATTAAATTAATTAACATACAAATAGCCAAATGAATTTATGCATGCACACACCACAATTATGAGAATACTGCAGCCAACACAGCTTCGCCAAATACACAACGAAGATGGTGAAAATAACTTAGCATAGCGCAGCTAAAAGTTATCATTAAAGAAAAACTACCTAACAGTAAACACGATATTAGCTTCTAATAATTATGCTTGTATGGAACTAAATACTAAACCCATTCGTTGGTGGTAGTTGTAGATCATAGCAAAAACAACAACACATATAGCAGTTGTGATTTGTACTTCATATGTATGTGGAAACAAAAGACTCAAACAACAAACGCACAGTTGCTATTCTATGTGGATTGGGCATAATCCACTCTCTAGAAAAATGTCTGCAAAGTCCATGATTGTAGAAAATATAAACCGAGAACGTTTAATAACGTTTTGCTTTTTCTTTAAATTCTTGCATTCAACAATTCGGGTTAGTTTAGTAGCCCAAAAAAAGTATCAATGAAAACGTTTATAGGATTTAGTATTGAAATGTGTTGCCATGTTCAGAGTTGAGATGAGCAAAAGAAACAAAAAATATAAAAAATACTTGCACATGAATAACTTAAGAGAAGAAGAAACATGAAAGTGAGAAAATACTCTTCATAGTCTAAGACTATTTGAAAGTAGAACCAACTACAAATTTTCGTACTTACTTAATTGGCCATGACAACCCGTTATTTATTTATTTATTTATTTATTACTTTTAAGGCACTTGTAAGACTAAGTCTTTTTATTAAGCGCACTACGCCTGGTACGACATACAAATTGGTATAATATAACAGTATAATAATATAATATAATAACATAATATAATAATATAATAATATAATATAATAACATAACAAAAATCAGGAGCGGAAAAGAGTAAAGATGAATAATGAAATTAAGGAGAGCAGAAGAGAGAGAGAGAAGAGAATAGAGAAGAAAGAAAATTACATTAAAGATTAGAAAAGTATTGAAGAAGTTGATTTTTGAATTTGATGGCGTTGGTCTCACGTTTAATGCGTGTTGGGAGTACGTTCCACAGAGAAACCGAGTGGACAAAAAATTGTCGACCAGTTATTAAATGCCTGTGCCTGGGCGGTATGAGCTGAAACGATCTGGTTTTGGTACCGAAACGCAATTTGTCATACAAATATTCTGGCTGTTTGGAGTTTATAATTTTGTGGAGAAAGATAAGCGCACGCGACTTCAACACATTAGTAAAAGAGCATCCAAGCATTATTTTAACATAGTCGGAGATATGCTCACGCCGTTTTACTCCAAACACATACCTTGCACAGTCATTGAGCGCCACCCTCAATTTGCTGTTACTTTCCTGGTCCAAGCTGGAAAAAATCTCACAGCCGTAGAAAACCAAAGGCAAAATAAAAGACTTCACGAGTTTCAACTTAACAGCGGTTGATAAGTAGCTCGTTGTCGGGCTAAGACCAGATAGTGCACCGTAGACACGGGAAACTGTCTTGTTCACATGTGTTTTAAAATTAAAATTGGCGTTAAAATATATTCCAAGGTTTTTTATCTTGTCAACATAATCAACCGCCGAGCCGTTTAGATAGATCGTCGGAAGAACGGACGTTCTACTGGTACGATCGATAAACAATGCTTTTGTTTTGCTTGGATTAAGTTTCAGCTTATTGGTAGCAGACCACTGATGTATTATATTCAAATCGCTGTTAATTTTTTCTACAGCCAGATTAATATCTGATTTTGGAAAAAACATATACGCTTGCACATCATCTGCGTAAATGTGGTGTTGACAGTGATTGAAACAATTTGAGATGTCATTAATAAACATGGTAAAGAGTAGAGGACCCAGTACCGACCCTTGCGGTACACCAGCTGAAATGAAGCATGGTTTTGAAAATTTGCCATTGTGACTGACAAACTGGGACCTTTTCCTCAAGTACGAAGCAAGAAGTTTGCATGCTGAATTGTCGAAGTGAAAGTTATATTGCGCTTTCTCCAGTAGGATAGCATGGCTGACAGAGTCGAACGCTTTTGAAAAGTCAAGAAAAACAATAAGGCCCACGTTGTCAGCATCAAGACCTAAACGTATATCATCACATACTTTTAAAAGCGCAGTGGTGCAACTGTGTTTAGGACGGAAGCCTGATTGGTATTTAGCTATTAGGTTGCCCTCAACACGGAACTGTTTAATTTGATCACTAATCAAAGATTCGAAAACTTTACTTAGAAAGGGCAAAATTGCAATAGGCCGGTATTCCGTTGGTGATTTCGGAAGTGGAATAATTCTAGCACATTTCCAACAGTCAGGAAAAGAAGACGTCATGATAATGCAGTTAAAGATATATGTGATATGCTTCAGGATGACCGGAATCAATAATTTTATAAACGAGGGACTAATTTCATCCGAACCAACGGCATTCGATTTTATCTTCATTATCGCTAGACCAACACAAATTTCATCAAAACCTACAAACGAGAAACTATTATCAACTGTCGCAGTAGCACAACAATCAGTATAACAGGACATCGCCGGGCAGTCCGCTGATTGAATAAATTTTTTGTTTAATTCATCAAGGTCTATACATTCTGGTGCGGTGATCCTGTTGCGATTAATCCCTAGCTGCCGCACGTTCTTCCAAAAACTAGCACTAGAATTCGTATGTGAAAATCTACTTTCAAAGTAAAGCCTTTTGTTCTTGCGAATAAGTGATGTAACGTTGTTCCGTGCTACCTTGTAATCATGAAGAATGTCGATATGCCTATATTTTCTCCAATTAGCATATAAACGGTTGCGCTTATCGATAAGTAAACTCAATTCAGCTGTCAGCCATGGGTACGCTACTGCTTTTTGTTTTTTCGCTCGAACAGGGACATGTTTCTTAACAAGCGAACAAATATTTTTATTAAATAGATCGACCTGCTTATTCACATCATTTGTTGAATAAAGGGGGGACCAGTTCAGACTACTGCAGTCACCGAAAAGTGATGCTACATCTATCGCTGAATAGTTATAATAGGTCTTAGTCCCCTCTACACCAACATCTTTAACAGCGTTTAACTTTAGGAAGATTAAATCATGATGGGAAAAAGCAGGCGCTATCAATTGATCATATAACAAAATAAGTTCAGGATCAGAGACCAAAAAAACATCAAGCAGCGAGGGTGATACCCCTGGAGCGAAGTGAGTGGGTTGGGTGGAGTTGCACAGATGAAAATTAGAAGCTTCAAGCATATCTAGAAAATTCTTGTTTTTGTTGCGTAGTATATCTAAGTTCAGATCTCCACAGATCACAACATCGGTGTAGCTACATACCACATCCGCCAAGTGCTCGCTTATGAGATTATAATTAGCTACGTTTGGCGCCATATAGACGCAACCCAGCAAAAGTTTTTTGTAACCGATTGAAATTTCAACAAAAATAAATTCTATTGGATCAGTAAAATTAGATTTCTTTACTACGTTGCACTTAAAGAAAGTTTTCGCATAAATGCAGACTCCACCACCCACTCTTTCATGTCTGTCACTACGCATTAGCCTGTAGCTATTAAGTTTAAATAAGTCATCACACATTTCCGGTCTTAGCCAGGTCTCCGAGATACACACAAAATCAAGCAGACCACCATCAACGAGCAGACGAAGATCATCTATTTTGTTTTTTAAACTTTGCGCGTTTAAATGGCATATATTAATGCCATTATTCGATTTGCACATGACATCCAATACTATCTTAGTTTTATCTATGGAACGACTCCACGAAGACTTCTTACCCATTAAAGATAAATTTATAAGTTGCTAGACAAATGACCACGCCATCAAATAACAAGCGAATATAGAATGAGCGAAAAGTAAGAAGTGTAGGACTGTAATATAAGGTGTAGATATAAAGGAGGATAGCACGAACAGCAGAGAGCTGAGAGAGACGAGGGGTAACAAATAAAAGATCAAAAGACGGAATAGGCAATTGCACGGTAACAATATGGAACAGTTTACAGACTAAATTATACAAATACATAATAGAACTAAATGCAAATACAGTGAACAATGACTTAGAAGTAAATCTACGTATCCAAAGGCTGATGATCACGAAAGCGCCGTATTCCAGTATTTTCGCTCGAAGTAGCACTAGAATTAAGATCAGGCTCAGTGATGCTAATGTTGTTGGCTGCAAACTTGTTCAGCATATGCAAGGAATCGATACGGTTAGCAGCACCTCCCTCAGCATGCTTTATGTAGACAGCGCCCCGATAGGTGTAAGCAGCTACAAGTTGCTTTTGCCTCTTGAGCTTAAGTGCTGCTTTGAGTATGGTGTATACGCTGCTAGTCAAATTTTCATTGATGAAAATTGGCTTGTCAAAGTCAAAACCTGCATTGCGAGTGGTAAGCACGTTGTTGTTGCTACGCCGAAAAAGTTTCACTGATCTCATGAAGTTGTTTTTGTCATACTGAGTCGAGAAGCGAATAATGATGACGGAGTCCATCGTAGCATTAGCCGGGGCCTTGGGCTTGACTCTAACAATACTTTCCACTTTAGGGGGCTTGATGTTGACGCAGAAGCATATATGATTGAAGATACCAAGAAGATTCTCCTCATCGAAGAAGGGGATGCCTCGCAAACGTACGTCACAGTTATCGGTGAACGGGCTGCCGCAAAAGCTTTCTCTAGGCGCCTCTGCTTTGCGCGCTCTTTCTTCAGTTGGTCCCATCAAGAGCTGATGGGGCGTCCTCAACTTGGTCCTTCCACCGAAGATACGGTTTTTTTAACCCTACCAACTACAAAGATAAATAATAAAATCACCAGAACCTAAATGACTTCTTAAAATAGAAACTCAACGCTTTCCCACATTGCCTTAGGTCGATTTTCATCTGCCACTCGAACAAGCAAATATTATCTTAACCTAAAAAAATTGTTTAGCCAAAAAAATGTGAGAATCTTTGGTAGAAAGATGTTAAAACTTTGTGTACATATATTTTACGACTTAACAATGAACAAACAAAAGTTGACTGCAACAACCTGTTGTGACTACGGCAACAGATCAGTGCTGACAACAGCCGATAATGTGGCCCGTACAGGTTGCTGTTGTATTTATGGTTTGAAGAATTTTTAAATTGATGATAACTCGTCGGCTTAGCATTTATTTTCATTCATTTTTCTGAATTTCACAATTTGGGTGTTTTTGTCGCCACATGCGACCTACGCGCGGGTGACCTACTTGGCAGCAACACATACAAACAGAGAAAAAACTCAAAAATTAATAAAAACCAAAATGATGAAGATGTGGTAGGAGCTGTAAGCAGATTATGGCACAGAAAAAAGTGACCGGCACATTGGTTGTTGCTGACTGCTGGCTGGCAGGCGGCGCTGTATGGGGTCATTGGTGCGATAAGTGTTTTAAGTCGGCGACTGCTGTCAGTGTGTGAGTGAGTGCGGTGTCTGCGGCAACAGGTGCAGAAATGGAAATTGAGAAAATAAGAATGCCTACAGGGAAGTTCTATTTAGAATGTGTGAAAATTAATAGCTATGGCTTTAATGGCTAACGGCTGTTCTAAGAAAGTGAAGTGAAACTTTAGGTAAGAACATAAAAAACACATGTAAAGCCAACGAATGGCAGTTTTAGTGGCAGCTTTACAAGGTGGCAATCTGTATTAGGCTCGGCTATGAAAATGAAGTATTCAGTCAAAGTTGTATAGCAAAGCAAAAGATTTAAGCCACAAACTTGGGTGGTACAGATAGTAAAAATATTCTTTGCTATACGTTTTTGTTTGAAATAACTTTAACATATCCGCAATAACTTTCCCTTTTCGGTATTTATGCATAAAAATTGCTCATGCACGCAAAATCTCTGTCAGATGGCAGCGAAAAAGCGTAGTCAATGAAAGTTGAAAGATTTACAAAAAAAAGTACAAAAATGTAAATCAAAAAATACAAAACTAAAAAGAGTAGGTAAAGTTTTTGATAGGAATTTTTATGGTCAAGTTCGTTACCTGCTGCACGAATGCATTTTTCGTTCTCGCATGAAAGCTTTCATGTTGTTTATTCACTGGCCGGCAGACAGCCGAACGAATTAATGCTGTTGGGCGGCACAAAGCGGCCGCTTGCAATTTATCAATCGATTGCAGCAAGGCGGCAACAGGCGGCAACGGCTTTTGTGCGTTGGTTTCTTTCACCTTTAGCACACACAAACACAGACATACAGACACATATAAGCACTGACTGACAAACGGGGTGAAGTGTTGCTGGGCTCAAGTCAGGAGACTGCTTTGTTATTTTTGCTTGCTGTCAATTCGACCATATCAATGAAATTTTTTCGCATCTTCTTCATTTATATGCTTTTGTTATTGTTGTTGTGGTTGCTGTTTGTGTTTTGGAGTTTTGTGAATTTTTCATACGAAACCGGTTACTGGTGATATTTGCTGCCGCTGTCAAGTTTTTATTTTGTGCATATGAAATGTGTTTTTGACTTTCTTTAATCGTGCGAAAATATTTGCGTAAGAGTTTTCAAGCTGCAGAATATTCAAAGTGGATATTGAGAATGTGTATGTGTGTATGTGTGTTTTAAATTCTCAAACCAAAAACGTTTGGTTTGAGAATTTAAAATTTAATTCAAACGCAAAATAAATTCCACTCTCAGACTAAATCAAACACTAAAGAGTTCTAAACTGTAAAAAAGCAGCTAAAATAGAAATAGAACAACTAAAAAATTATTTTACCTTTCTCTCGCTTCTACTTTCAACGAGATGCCTTTAGGACATACAACAAAACATTCAGCTGAAATGCCGCAACTTTAGCCAAAAGCATCAGCAATCAGCAAAACTTAATAATCCATGCCCGAAAACCTGAAAACCTAATTTTATTCGCGTAAAAGTCGTATTCGGAAATTGTACAAACATGACATTCTAATCTTGCTACATGTATCGCAGCAGAACAAAAATCCATACAAAATTTCACAAAAATTTAAGAATTTCTTGGAGCTTGGAGCTTGATGGACAAGTGCAAAAACCGCTGCCTCCATCACTTCACACACAAAATAAACGGCGCCTGGCGCAAATCGCACACAAGCGGCCAAACTAAACCTGAAATGGAAGTCCGTTAAAACCGCGCAAAATGTGGCAAAACGCTGCTTGCGGGAAGCGTCGGTACAGCTGGGTGACGCGCTTAGCGCTCAGCGCTGCACAAAAAGAGCCAAACTCGCGCCAGTCAACCTGCATCTGGCATCGAATAGAACGGAGCGGAATACGTTTAAAAGCCGCATAGAAAGACGATTTGTAACAGCGCAGCGCTAATTTAAAGCCGGTTCTGCTGCTCGCCACTGTCTCCACACACACGTACAGACAGCATAGTTGGACCGACTACGGTTAAACGGCTTTTATTTAACTTTGTAAAGTTTTTCTGGCTCTCGGTTACGTATGACTGACAGCGATCTAATATAAACACTCATACACACACACACACATACACTCACAACAGTACCGCAGAACCCACACGCGAGCGCATAGCGTTTCTACTTTTTTGATCTCTTCTTGCTGCTGATTTTAGTTTTGAATGGTGGTTTTTGTTTTCGACACAGGCGGCGCAACACAACAGTTGGCGCTGTGTTGGGTAACTTGGCATTTCGTTTTATTGTGCGGCAGCGTCTCCCAGCTGCTCGACGCTCTGTTGACACATTTTCCAGCGCAACTATTTTAGTTTCTGCGTTTTTTCAATATGTTTTTTAAGCATACAAATGTCTTGGCTAATAATGCGTTTGTTGTTGTTGTGACCATTTGCTGTCTGGCTGTTGAGTGCAGAATTTCACAGAACAGCGTGAACAGGCAATAATAACCGATAGTCACTTGACACATTCTCACAGCGGCATTCAATTCAAAGTTGGTCAAACTATTAAATCAATGGACTTATTGGTTTATACTTTAGTTTGTACATGCGCATGTGTTGGTGTGCGTGTGTGTGTGTGTGTGTGTTGGCTGGTTTGCAATGTCGCGCTGCGGCTGGGAGTTGAGCGACTGGCCGCCTGGCAGACTGGTTGGCTGGCTGTGAAAAGCGGTTGACATGTTTCACTGCGCTCATTTAGGCCTTTTTGCTCCAATTGCAAGTTGATTACTCAATTGTAACCGAATCAAAGGTATTCATTAAAGCGCGGTGCAGTCTATGACAACCTAAATCAAGTGTGAAATGGTAGAGGAAATTGATTGAGATGAGATTTGGGCCAATTGTAGAAAGCAAGTAGATGAGAAAGACCATCAGAATTTGAGTTGAAACTATTTGAAGTAAATCTTTGTGCTGTTTTAAACTGTGGCATTTGGTAGCAAATTATTGAGGTCTAAGTACTGTTAATTCTAGCCCAAGTTCTTAAAAATTTTAAGAATTATTTCAGAATTTCATATTCTGCAACTAGACTATTATTTTTTTCTGTCCTAACACCAGACTGAGAGAAATTACTACACAACTGTAAAAAATATTTGATCTTTTCCCCAAAATAACTGCCTCGGTGGAGAACAGCAGTGTCAAGCTACAACAGCTTCAACAAGTCAAAAGGTCAGTGGTGAAAAAACTTGTGGTTTATGCCAAAACAAATTCGTGAGCGTTGAAACGTATTCAAGCAAAAGTCAGCTCGAGCTACTGCAAGTCAGCGAGTTGTTGTAATTGAGTGTTTGTTATAATTGCACCAACAGGTGTGATGTTGTTTTGGGACAGCAAAGACAGAACCAGCTCAAGTTTTTGTTGTAATTGAGTCAGCGTAAGCCATTGCAAGTTAACGTCTGCTATGTCAGTTTTTTTAAAAACATGCTAAGTTGGTCGAAATGGAACCTGCACATGCCAGTGAATTTTGTTGTTGTTGTTATTGAGCCAAAAGGCAGCAACAGTGAAATTGTTGTGAGCCAAGTTTGCTAAATTGAGTAAAATTAACTTGCGGACTGGGCATCTTTTCCATTAATTTTTTTGAAATCCTTCTTTACTGATCTAGTTTGACTTTTGAAGGGTTAAACCAATAAATGATGTTGTATTTATTACTGCAAAGCATATTTCTTTTAAATTTTGATGCAAATGGTGGGTCAAAACTAATTGAGTCACATCAAAAGTATAAATTTGTTGTATAGGCGCCACAAAAAAGTTGTGTCGCCATTTGGATATTGTCTGACCTGCTATACGTTCTAATGATCAGAAATATATCTTCAGCTGTCTATGCTACTCGAAGAATGTAGTACGTCTTTGGAGTTAAAACCTTAGTCAGCTTAGCATAGCAAGAAGATAAGAGATCTCACGGCAGCACAAACGCTTTGGAATTCTAGTCCCAACACAAACGACAATGTCCCGAGTCGTTATTGTAAATCAGTGTCGGGGTTTTCCGACAAAGTATAGTTACGAGTGCGCCAGCGTTTGGTATGCGCCACATGTTCTGTCTGTCTGTCTGGTGCGGCCTGATAATAACTTAAAGAGCAACACATGCTGTCGCCTTGGCGCTGGCATTACTTGGCACAAATTTACGTCTTCGTGTTGCAATGTCTAAATTGTGGCCCCAAACTAACGACTTGTTTGTTATTGTTATTGTTGTTGCATTGCATGTGCGTTGGACTTAAAGAGCAAAGAGGTTTGGACATACTTTGTATGTGCTTAGAACTTTTTCAGAGGCACTGCTTTGCTGTGGAGCTAAAGAAAAACAAAAGACTTGAGACACAAACTGGATTAGTAAAAGGAATGTCGTAGTAGAAATATTTAGGCAAATCTTGAAGTAAACTTTTAAAAGTAAATTGTTCAAGGTTTTTTAATTACAACACACACACTGCAGCAGCAAATGTAAGTGCATCATTTTTCGTTGCCGCTATTATTGTTTGGAGTTTTTCTGGGCTTTTCATCTTTATGCACCGACACAGGAAGGCATGTGCACAACGTGGCTGTAGGTAAAGCAGCAAAACTGCATGCTTGGATTAACGCAAGATGCAACTTTCAAAAATACACGGCAACGCAAAAATCGTGTAAATTTAGAAATTTACTGAAATTTTTCGCTTTACAGACACATTGCGGCGTCGAAAAGAATGAAAGATAATAAGACAAGGCAGAAGAAGCAACAAAACAAGCGAAAAATTGCAATTGCCATAGTAACAACAACTCAAACAACCACAACACCTGCAACAACAACTACGACGATAGTTGTACTTGCCGCGGCGTGCCAAGTTAGCATTGCAAAATTATGTTGCAGCTACGAGTTGAGATAAAAATTGGTACAAGCGCAAATGTGCATGTGGCATGCAGCTGAAGAAAAGCGTAACAGCGCCGCAGCGGCAGCCAGTCGCGCTTTAAGGCGAATGCAACAGCAGCAACTGTTGGGGTGCCGGCTGTTGGGGCTGCTCGAATGCAATTTGATGGTAAATTGGCTTGTTGGCGCAAGTAAGTAGCGATGCGGTGGAAGCTGGCGAGGGTCTAGCAGAATTTCATATTAGACCAGACCTTGATTAAGGTCATTCGCTTATGGCTGTCGACGTTGTTGTACGTACTCGCAAGCAAAGGATGCGCAATTTTACGTGGCGATGCGAGTGTGTGTGTGTGTAGTCTTTGTTGTGCATGAATATGCAACTTGGAGACTCGTTAGTGTACGCTGTTGAGTTGTTTTTGTGCGGCATGCAGCACGAATGCTGCTAATGAAGGTTGACATGTGCCGCGTCGCGTACAAGCAACGCAAATTAAATTTGTGGCATACGCTAAGTGGGCTAATAAAAAGCAGTAGCAGCTATTTAGCATTTACTGAAATATATGAAGACATAAGAAGAAACATTTTTAAACATATGAAAATGGCTTAAGAAGATTCTTACAAAGTTAATATAAAATTTATGAACAAAAATTTATTCAAAAATGCATTTAAGAATTTTCTATAAAAAGAAGATTAATAACAACTATTATTATGAGAATTACAGAAATAAATTTGTATTAAAAAATTATAAAAATTATTTTAAAAAACATAAAACATAATAAAAAAATATACCTAAATATTAATTTTAATTAATAATATTAATTAAAAGAATATAAAAAAAATATTAAGTAAATATTAAAAAATCATAAAAATTATACATATTTCTGTTGAAGAGTTGTGCCTCGAGTGAGGCAAAAGCAAACAAGCAACAGTTTTGAAAACTATAAAAATATTTAACAAAATTATACTAAAAAAATTTGATTGAAAAATTGCAAAAAAATTCAAATTATTTGTTAACAAATACGTGTCTTGAAAAATTTTATAAAACAAAAAAGAATTAGTTGCAAACATTATTTATAAAGCATTGTGTTTATAAATGTTAAGAAACAATTAAAAAAATTTAAATATATTAAACAAAATTACATTTAAAATTAATTTTTTTAATTAAAAAAACAAATTTAAAAAGGACTTAATTTGTTTAAAAAAAATTCATAAAATTTTTAATTTTTAAATTTTAGAAATGTTAAAAATAAACTAAATAATTAATAAAATATAAATAATTCATATAATAAAATAAGTCTTTCAAACAAATCTTTATAAAGAAAAACTGAATTAGTATGAAAAACACAATTAAAAAACATTTTCGAAAAGCACAAATATATTGAACAAAATAAAAATAATAAATTTAAAATAATTTTCATTAAAAAGATTTCACAAAAATTAATTTCTAATAAAAACTAAAATTGTAAAAATTGTTGTTTTAAAATAACTTTATAAAAGAAAATTGAATTTGTATTAAAAAAGTATATAAAGCATTCTGAAAGAAAACAATTATGCAATCAAAGCATACAATAAAAAAAATATAAAATAATAATCAAACATTATACAATACAAATTTATGAAATGAAAAAATGAAAAAATGTTACTTAATCCGTGAAAATGACATTGAAAAATATATTAATACAGAATGCTGAAAAAAGTTCAAAACACATTTTTTTCAAATTTTAATTTAAAAAAAATGATTTAAACCATCTGATCACGCAAATTATTAAAAAAGAATTATGACAAAAGTTTATGTTATAAAAAATGTTGCAATGAAAAACTCTCTGAATTGTTGAAAAGAAAAACAAAATATTTTCTAAATACGCCATTTTTACATAAAAAATCACAAATGCTGTACAAACATATTTTTCTTAACTTGAAAACAAATATGTGCAACGTGCTTTATTTTTGCTTTCAACGAGCAACCGTCGTCCATGCAAATGAACCGAAATCACTTTACTCAAGTCCTCACTCAAGGCACGCTTAATTTTTTCTACTTCAAATATTCAGCGTCACGGTCACGCCGTCTGCCGCCTGCAACATGTCTGCGCTATTCTAAAATATGCAAGTCCACCAACAACAAAACAGCATTGCTGCGTGCAACACCTTCTGCTCGCTTGGCTGCACTTGAAGCAGATCCGCAACGTACACACCGCACACACTTAACACCCAAAACTCGGCAGAAGCGACTGCGGCAGCTGCAGATAAGAAAGCCAACATAGCTGGCGCAGCCTTGGAGCGCTCACTTGTGTTGTTGGCCGCTTTTCTCACTTAAATGCAGTAAATGGAATTTAATTTGTTGCAGGCACGCCGCATGACCAATGCTGGCGTTGCTCTGGCCGCTGCTGGTGCAATTTGTATGCACTGCAGCGCAACGTATGAAGGTTTTCTCTCATTGTTGTTGTATTGCTGCTACCTTTGTACAATGAATTAGAAATATCATTTACATATTTCTGTTGAAGAGTTGTGCCTCAAGTGAGGCAAAAGCAACCAAGCAACAGTCGCACGGACAGAGCCTTTTAGCCGAAAGCACACACATGATGAGTGCAGTAAAGGGACGAGCGTTGATTTGGTGCTGAGCTGAAAGATTGCTGTGTTTTACAAATTGATAGATGACGCTGGTGAAAGATGGACAACAAAATAAGTTCACAAATTCATGAAGCTGTACTGTTGTTGGTTGATTGAAAAATTGTTGCAGTTGCATTTGTTTTGCAGTGCGCAGAAATATATTTTAGTAATTTTATATATTTCTCGATTTAAAGTTCATTTTCCAATAAAACAATGTCTAAAATTTAAAATTGCGTTTTTCATATTTCACACTCGAAATATGAAAAATTGAAGCAACGAACTTGCACATAATATAAATAATACGAATGTACAAAAGACTTAAGCAACAAACCTGAGTGGAAGACGTGCGCACAGACAACTTAATGCGCTGCATTAGGAATTTGAACCACAAAGCTGCGTTAAATTAGGAATTTTAATTAGCAATTTAAGCATTTATGGCTGCCAGTATACAAACGTCAGATAAATCATAAAATTGTGTGTAGAGAGGCAGGGAATAGCTAAATATACATACATAAAATTTTTGTATTTATAAACAAATCCACATACGTTTTCCGAAAAGCCAGTCAACTTGAAATTGTGCAATGCACTTTTTCCAAGTTCTGCCTTGAAATATTCACATTCACTTTATTAATAAATAAAATAATTATATCTATTTATATTATATTCATAATTTTCCTTCTTTTTTGTTTTCTGACAAAAGCGATTAAAATTCGGTTACATTTTAATGAATTCGTTATGCATTGGCTGTCAAACTTTGTGTTATATAACGCTCTACACCAAAACAAAGCTGCTTTCACCTTACCCAAAGTCACTCACCCAAGCACACACACACACATTCACACATTGGCGTCAGACGGAAAACCCACAAAATCAATTTGCATTAAATCAATTTTTATAGCAGCCAACTTGAAAGCAGCATGACCGACAGGCTGCTCTGAACAGCAGCTTCTATTTAGATAGGTGTGTGGCATTTTAATTTTATGCAACTCATTCATCACGCTTGCCCACAAAGGGCGTTTACACTACTCTACTAAATAGTAATTAAGTTGTTGGCAAGACAGTGTTGTCCAGCGTTCGATGTTGGCATTTGGTAGACAGAAGAATGTAACAAATTTTAAGTTTTAATTATTAATGAGGTGGAAGCTTTGGTTCGGAACATGGCATAATTTGTTTTCGAATTAAGTGCTACAAGTTCATTCTGTGAGTTCTTGTTTTGAATGAGATTTTGAGTTAAGTTGTAGCGATTCTAGTGAAGTTCATGCAGTTGAGTATAGATTATATCTTAAGGAAGAAAGTCAAATAAATATTTATTAATTTTATAGAAGTAGTGGTAAAAGTAATAGTAGTAACTAGTAGTAATAATAATAATAACAATTTTTATTTTAATAATAATTGTGTTATGAATTTTTATACATACCTCAACGCACTCACCTCCTATCCCACAAGTGAAAAATAGTGCACACAAGTGCGAGGAGAGTCGAATCCAACATAGTTTTCACAGATGACTCCAAAATGCATGAAGGTACTCGTACAGAAGCTGGTCTCCATTCAGACGCACTACAGACCCAGAGGTCATTTAGACTTTCGAACCTCTGTAGTGTTTTTCAAAAAGAGTAGTTGCCTCCCATTTACCCACCACATGTGACACAGTTTTCGTGGATAGTCAGACAACCCTTGGAGCGCTGAAGTCTGTTGTAGTAAGATCGAATGTAGTTGGGAGTTGCGGTACCTCACTTCAAGGCATAGGACATCACCGGAACGTTCTCTAATAAGACACTCAAGCGTAGCATGAAACAAAGCAACGGAGAGATGGCAGTAGAGGGGATCGCTTTGCCCATATTCAAAGTGCATGACCATGTATTCCTTCCAATATCTGCCAATATCCAATATTTGAATATTGATAGGTTGAACAATTTATTGAGTCCTCATGGCGTACATAGCAGCACCGATTGCAGCATCTATCGGACACTATGACCCTTTCTTTCTTTAAGGAAAACATGATCCGTACTGTCCCTGAGTCGAAACTCCATTCGGCAGTTCATTGTAGAAAAGTTAGAAACGCTACATTTCCTGTGCATAGGCTCTCCAGGAATGCCGACTCCGTTCCGTGGGGTCAGAATTTCTTTCCTCTTTCTCTATCGGTTTGAAATGTGCGTTGAAAACACAATGTTGCATACACATTTCAAACATGAGGAATTTGTGATATCACAACAGGCCCATAAAGAAGCCTCAGTGTGTCTTATACAGAGGCAGCTACTTCAACCTAACCTACATCAATATTAGACATGATTGAATTTCGATGCTACGGAACCTCTCATTTTATGCGGTTTGATAAAAATGAATGGGGTTAAATGGGGCTAGAATGGGGTTAAATGTCGTTGCATCGAGGTTAAAATTCACAAACAACTTGCTCCACAGTTGCTCAGAAATTGCCCTAAGGGGCTTAAAATCTATTACTGACCCCACTAATATTTTTTTTTGATCATTTCTTTCGAACATACTCATCGCTATCTTCAAGACTTAATGGGCCTCCCATACAAAATGATCGTTTTTATAAAATGGTCCCCTCATTTAATTTTCCTTCCATATGTTTTTTCCATATAAAACTAATCTATATATTCAACTCCTAAGGGGTCTGCCACACGAACCAGTAATTTTCTATGGTATTAGCTTCCCATTTGTAAATGTAGTAAAGTAAGTGTAGTGGATCGTATCTTGGAAATTATTGTACCGATTTTAGTGATTTATTCAACGATTGGCAACAATCTTAAGTGCAAAAAATACAAAATTAAAGTTAAAAAATTCATTACCAGATGGCGCCTTCCATACAAACGAAGGTGGGAGGTTGTCAACTTTTGGGTTTGTTCGAAATCAAATCGAATCAAAATGTATTGTGGAAACCCCATTAACTCTTCGCCATAAATGGAACAATCCTACAGTTTGTTGTTTGATTTTGATTGTTGATTTGAGCACTTAGACAAAGGTAATTGTGCTTAGAATGTTGCCATTGCCTGTTGAGCGGGCAGTCACTGAAAGAAAAGTCTTCTCTAGTTGGTTTGGATAGAGTAGAGATTTAAATTTACGATGCCCTCATATGGGTTCCATGGGTTGACTTGGCACAACTTACATTACAATATGTTGGAAAGAGGACTGTGAGTGACGTCGGCAGAGTGGAAGAAATAACAAAGACAGATGGAGTTTGGTTTGGTGGCGATGTTTATAAGTCAAGACATTAAACACGAATGACAATAGTTTTAAACATTGTAAATAAGTGGAACATAAGTACAAGGGAACTTGGAAAGGGCGGAATTGGAATTGGCTAGGATCCACAGAACACTGAACAGCACAATTAGTCCGTTTAAATTTATAGCACATTTTTCACTTCATCTCACTTTCAACTGACTCGCAAAAGTAAAAAATCCATGACAATGAATCAATACACCAATAAGTTTTGATACTAAGGTTTAATGTTTATTTAACTCTGAGTAAAATCGTCAGCATCTTCAGCTCTGATGCGCTACTTTAATAAGTATTAATGAATTTGTAAACTAAGCAACACAAAATTACATTGAAAAACGAATAATGCTCAAGTCATATAAAAACGAAATTGAAAGCACTAATTTCAATGTGCTTTTGATAAAACTTTGTGGTATTTGAAAAACGAAAAATGAAACTTTAGCTCGTCCAAACGATAACAAATTCGAAATACACAAATAAATTGTGACACAAACAAGCGGCCAGTGGAATCGTAGTAAAAAGTAAAAGTGGTCTTTACCGTAAAAAGCAATTAAATTAACTAAAGGCCAGCCAACAATCAACCAACAATAAAAATAACAAAAACAACGAAAGCAAGCAACATTGTTATCGATAAAAATGTCCATCAGTGAGTGCAATATAGAAAACGAGAGTTGCAGCGGCGAACAAAAAAATGCAATGCACTATTTAAGTATTTTTATTTACCGAAGTCTGGTTTTTGCTGCAATTGGAATTCAATTTCATTTTCATTCAACGCTTAAATGGAAAATTGTCAATTGTTATGCGTTAATAGCGGCGGAAAAACCAGCTAGAGAAAAAAACTGAAAATGAAAAGGAAAACACTTGAAACACTTTCACAAGTAGGTCTTGCTTCGTTATTTTGTTTTCACAAATGGAGCGAATCAAATATTTGCTTGAAAATCGCGTGAAACTATTGAGAAATATAAATGGCCGCAATATTTGTTTGCCGTTGAAAAAAAAAAACACAACAAACAAGTTTTAAAAAATACATTAAAGAAAAAGTGTACCGAATTCAGACAACAACCAAAATCGTCAGATTATGCCAGCTAATGCTTTTACTTTCGGGCGCAGTGCAACATGGCGTTGCGAAAATTCATGTCGGAAGTTTGTGGCTTAAGTCTTACGTATTTTCGTAACACTATGATTTATGTGTTTGAAAATTAAAGTATTATTTTTCTTTTTACAATATTTTCAAAACAAAAAACAGTAGCAGCATAAAAACAAAAGCAATCATAATGAATTTATTTGGCATAAATGAAATTTTGCAAACGCTTAACTAAATTTTCCACACAAAGACATGAGTGATTTCCTTTTTCAAATATTTTATGGCCTTAACGAAATCGTTGCTGTTTGTACATTTCAAAAAGTTCATTGGCCAACACTTTTCTGTTTTCAACAACAACAACAAAATTGGTGTGCTATTGTCAAATCATACACACACATTAGTTCCGCTGCTTGGCTTAATTAATACGAATAAGTACCAAGTATGTATGTATGTATGTTGCACATGAAACGCTGCAGACAACCACAACACTTAACTACACTTGGCTGAGTTTTAGACGCCGTAGTGCGCTGACAGCCAGCTGCGCTGCCAACTCTTGCGACCTACAGCACTAACATAAAATCACTTTCTATTTCGCTCAACGATCCACACACGTCAAAGTGGCAACTTCCTTCGACGCCAAATCGCTTAGCTGTAACGAAGCAAAAGCGGCTAGCAAAGCCCTGCAACGTGTGCGCCGAAATCGGAAAAGCGTGAACCAGCCACCAAACTGTCTAACGGTGCGGCAATTTCGCCCAAGCGACCGACCGACAGCCGGCAGTCAACATTTACGACACATGTGCGGCGCTGTGTTTTGCGTGTTTAATATGCCAGGCGACAGTAATTACTCGCTGCTTCTACTTGTGCTTGCTTTCGATTATGAAATATTGTGCGATTTGTTTTTATTAATTTGAATTGTATGCAGTGGCGGCTTAAGGTGCTCGGGGGCCCGGGGCGGCGACGGCTGAGGGGGCCCCATAAAACGGTGCAGAATAAGTTTGCGTACAAAACTAATAAGGGGAATTTCCGGTTATGCTTTTGGCTTTTTTTTTGAAAATTTGTATTCTATTGAACAGTAAACGGACTTTTATTTTTAAACGACGAGACAAATTATTTTTAAACGTATATGTGCTTGAAATTTTATAGAAAGCAATAGAATCCCAGAGAAAAAAATGAAAAATGGATAAAACTTTCGTGAAATTAAGAAAACTTTTGGGGGAGCAAATTCGTCATTTCCAAATGCCATCTTAAATCTCGAAAAAAACAGAAAATCTTGCTTCGTTACTACGATCTGGCCATTTTTTTAAGCTACCCGAGGAGGAGGATTCGATTGTCGACAAAAAATGGGCCAATCGCGTGCACCTAAAAATAAAAGTTTTTTCTAGACTAACTTTGGCCGCTGAACACGAAACTGAAAACCAAAAAATTTTTGAAGAAGCGTTTTCGAAAAATCTTCGAAAAACGATTTTTTCCCTGTTGTTTCAGTTATGAGCACATATCTCCTAAAAGAATTATCCGATTAACACGAGCTGTCCGTCGTTCAGAAGATAATACCTTAGTGGCTTTTTAGTGATATATAGATTGTCCAAATCAGATGAGATTTGGGGAAGTTACTGACGGTGAAAGTTGTAACAATGTGAATTTTTCACCAATTTAAAAAATCATAAATTTTCGAATATTTTTTTAAAGAAAAAATAAAATATCTTCTCTGGTTTTAAAATCTAAAATGAAATATATACTATTTTAGCAAATATTAAGCCTAACATCAATAGATTTGAAAGAAAAATGATAAAGTTATGATGCAGTGAGTGAAAACACCAACTTTACATTTATTACACCGTGCGAAACAATTTTTTTTTTTGCCGAGACCCATCCAAATTTTGATATAGACGCGAAACTAGAGATAATTTATAGTATTCTGGCATAGTCAGTATTAAATTCTCTGACCCAAAAGTCCTTTTTAAAGGACTTTAACATTTTAAGGAGATACACATTTCAATATTAAATATATGCGGTAGTTCAATGATGAAGATATGGGTATCAAATGAAAGAGGGAAATTATCTCCATTTAACTAAATTTTCTATTTTGAACTTTCAGGACCAAAATATGTCAGGTATGGAAAACATACATGTTTTGGATTTCAGTCTGTAGATTCATACATCTAAATTTTATTCTATTTCAAGTTCTCAAGAAAGTTACCCCCTAGAAAACACTTTTATTTTTAGGTATATTTTTCGTGTCGAGTAGAAATCTTCAGAAATGTACAGAAATATTTTATAAAACCCAGTAGCAGTGACTTTATAAAAAAAGTCCTGAAAAAACATATTTCCCCTACATAACAGCATGTAAGAAGCCCATATTTAGCTTACTTACAAGGAGCATAGAATTGCCTTCGAAAACCGGATTTCCGGTGCATGTGTTTTTATCCAACCAATAATTATAATAATAATTATAATAACTGTAAATTTGTTTGACTTCTACAAAGTTTAATGAGGTTAAGTAATTGTGTAATTTACACAAGTTTACAAGCAAACTCTAAGATTGCGATATTTAATTTTTAACTTAGAATTTTGTATTTGCATATTTTGCAAAAAATTTTAGGTTAAAAATTGCAATCTTCGAGGGAAAATTTTTTGAAAATTTGATAACAATTGTTATTGTTCTTGCTTTTATTGAACTGAATTTGTTATTGCCATTTCAAAGTCAATTGTCGATACTGTGTCTCTTTCAATTGATAAAAGTGACAAACGACTTAGTCTTTCAACAACCATTGTGGAGCGCAAATAGTTTTTTACAAGTTTCAGTTCTGAATTTCAGTTTTGAAAAACTTGAAATTTTTATATAGTTACAAGCTTCTCTCGGGGGCCCCCGCAGCCCGGGGCCCGGGGCGGTCCGCCCCTCCGCCCCCCCTCTTAAGCCGCTACTGATTGTATGCACGTATTCAACATTTGGTTTTTCGACTTGATGGCTTTGTAAGAAACTTTGCTATTATGTAATGCGTGTTGCGGTAGGCAGCCATTGTCACTTATGTAGTATGTATGTAGTGTGCGCCGGGTGACAGGTGCAACGTCATTTCTGTTGGCGTGGCACATGAATTAGGTGAATGTTCGCAGCACGAAAGTGGTGTAGCAATAAGGAAGACTTTGTTTAATTACTTTGCCATTTATTTGATTGAAAAAAGTGCTTTGGGTGTAAAAAATATAATAAAATTTTCAGTAGAATACAAAAAAATTAATGTACCTATCTAAAAAAAGTGCACCTTTTTAAGCACAATTAACAGAATTTCAGCCAATTCTACTATTCATAGAGAAATTATTCATAGACTGTATGAGCTTTAGTATCTATTTTTTGCATTGGCTTACTTTTATGGCTTCAGAAAATTAAAAATGTTCTCCGCAAGAGATGCGAAATTGAGAACATGGAAACTCAAATAGTTCTAGTTGAATCTTCCGGAGTTGAATCTTTCTACTTAACAGAAACAGCTATTGTAATTGAAATCAGATTTAAGATCCATGTAGAAATTTGTAGAAAAACATTATGGGCAAAATTTTTAAGCACTTGAAATGATAGGTTAGGTTAGGTTTTTTCCGTTTGACTCTACGCTCGAGTAATGCATTATTCCGTCTTTGATTATATAAAATTATGACTCTTTACAAATAGATGATTTAGCTGAATCATTGATTTTTATGTGATAAGTTGTTTGTTAGGTTAGGTTTTTTTCCTTTGTTTCTAAACGCTATCTGCGTTTCGAGAAGTATATTATTTCTTCAGTTTATTTACAAAGTTGAATTTGAATTTACAAAAATGAATTTACAAAAGTTTGAATTTACAAAATTCAGATTATTTCTTATTAGTATAAGGTAAAATATTATAAATGAGGTTAGGTTAGGTTAGGTTAGGTTAGGTTAAGCTGGTTCGCCTATTTGGCTACGCATAGGCGCTTGTTAGGAAGAGAATGAATGAAACAATGCAGCTTCTTAGGCATTAAGAGCTGAAAAAATAATAATTGCTTAGGATGGCTGTGTATTTAGTGAATTTGAGTGGCGATTTGATATCGATATCACCCAACCCAGGTAAATATGGGATTCCCAGACAAATGATAACTTTTGAATACTTTTTACACACAATCTTCATTAAAAAATGTGACACATATTTTGCCTCTTTATGAGTTTCTTTCTTTCTTTATGAGTATTTAAGGAAGTTTGTATGGGCCAGGCATTCTAGTGTTTTATTGTTATCAAGTATCAAGGCTTTGGATTTTTATATCTGAGACATAATTTCATGCTCTATGCAGTATTAAGAACTGCATAAAGCACATTTGTTTGGTTGGATGCTTTTTCAGAAGCACTTATTTTTGTCTTAGCCAAAAAATACCTTTACCGGAACTTGAATCTATTACTCAATTTTCGAATTCAATAACCATCTGACTTGTGGTCGAATGCATAAAACTGAATTATCCAACTAAAGAACTTACATAGTGAGATCATAGGACGCATTGAAACGGAGAAGACGGAATTTTTGAACGTAGAAGGATTTATTCAAAAGGATTCTGATAATAAGTTCAAGTGAACGGAGCTTTGACTCGGTCTCAGCAGTTTCACAGTCGAAGGAATAAACTTGTAACAAAAAAACTTGAACCAAAAAAGATCTAAAAAACTAATGCTACAAATTGATAAATTTTTCACGATCTAAGATAACAAGCTATATCACTGATACCACAAATCAATATTTTATTTAAACTGAATATATTCGTTTTATCTGAGAAAATGAGAGGCAAGCATTTGCAGATCTTCTAGGACTATTCTTAGGAAACTGTTGGGCATAGAAATCAGATAGGTTCGTAGCTTAGACCAGAGAAGCCTCATCTCACACGAACAATCTTGTTAAGGATGAAACTTGTAGGGCATGTCTGGAAGATGCCGAAATAGCGGCGCACGTAGTATGCACTAGGAACACAAAAGTTGCATAGAGCACAGCAGTTTTGCTGCGAGCTTTTTCATAAGCAATTATTTTAGTTTCTGCTCCTGGGCGGGCATTGTATGTAAAATATGCACAGATAGCGAACTATGCAAATTCTGCTTGGAAGATGAAGAAACATCCGTGCACATTATAACTGAATGACACGCCCTTTTATACGCAAGAAAACGTATATTGGGAAGGGATCTGGTTCAGACGAAAGAGCTGTCTCAAATCGATCTGGGAAAAATCAAGGAGTTACCGGACAATATTGGGGAAGATTAAAAAATCCTCCAGTAAGGAATAATGGATTCAACACAATAGTTCTTATTGGACGCAGTGTCGCGGGTAGCTGTTGCTCGACTCCCATACCTAATCTAATCTAATTCAGTTTCTGCTAAAAATTAGATTTTAAATGTTGTGTTGTTTGTATAGGTATTCTAATTTATAATTCATTCTTCAAAATCAATAACCATCTGACTTGTGGTGTAATACAAAAACTGAAAGGCTACTTAGGAAGGTTAGATAGTTATGTGGTTATCTCCGTAGAAGGGCACAGTCAAGCCTATAAGGTACCTGATGCCAAGTGAAAGGAGCCACTTAATCCAGTCCTTCCACTCTCCCAGGAGGATGGTCGATGACATTAATCTGAATACATATCCTTTTCATATAGGAAACGAAAAGGAGCCCCGATTAAGTGGCTCTACTCAACTGCCATAACAACGTGCCTTATGGGCCTAAATGTGCGTTCCTTTGAAGGCAGCCACATGACTCATTTACATACATATAAGTAGTCTGTTTTGGCGAATTCCCAACCGGATGAGTTTTTAGCCAGCAGAACTGTAGGACATAACTAACGAATCCTATTGAAGATTTTCACTTTTATTTAAAATAATTAGTCCATATAATTAAACAATTTTAAATAATAATCAATAATTTTTTAAAACCTTAATTAAACTTCATTTAGCATTAACTTTTCAATAAAAAAATTTCTTCTAAAAAGTTTATATAAATATAAAAATAAATGCTTTCTTTTGCAAGCAGCACTTCTAGAATTCATAAAACCTTACTTTGAAAGTGGCCTTTGAAATCGAAACTTGTGTTACATTTCACTTTTTAGCAGTAAAAGGCACATTTGGTTCATGTTATCGTTAACGCCTGTTTGCTAATGAGCGTTCGACACGGCACTGCGCAACAATCGAAAGTGTAGTCAGTTGGCTAAATGGAAAAACGAATACAAAAGTTATTTGAAAAAAAGGCAAAAATCTACGTTTTTGTAGGTCAATTTCATTTGGTTAAATGGCGCTTCGGTAGTTTGCTATTTCGCTGTTTGTTGATTTATTGGCAATTGCCAACTGAAAACTCGACAGACGAATCGAGCGAATTAATGGAAACTAAATACTGCTGCAGTACAGCACAATGATTACAGTTATGCGAACAACAACAGTACTATACGAGCGAGAATAATGACAGTAAAGCGCGCAAGTGCAAACGACGCTGGCGGCTATTGGAATCGTTCACGACGATCGAATGGCCAACACAAGAAGCGGCAATTGAGCTATTAGAGCCGCGGTCGCATAGTAGGAGGCCAGCGCGACTCGAGCAGTAAAAGAAATTAATTACCGAAAAAGATCTGCTCGTAACTGTGCCGCCGGCTGCCCAGTTGACTGACTATTACTTTTTTTTTGTCTATTTTATTCGTTTGCTGCTTTCTACTGATTGCCTCGGTGCGCGTTCTTGGCGTGGCCAAGTGATGTGTAAAGCGTGTAAGGCGTGGACGTGTTTTCATATATACCAATACATGTGTACATGTTTGTGTGATGAAGCGGGAGGGCACTGTTCGTGTTAATCTCTTAAAAAAAAAACAAAAAAAAGGTGTTTTGTGGCATGCGCGCTGCAATGCTGCGTTACGCTGCGACGTGGAAAGAAATCAATTAGCTGCAATTCCTTTCTTTTTCTCACCTGATGTGGATTTGTCTGTATGCTTGTGCGCTCGTGTGTGGTGTTTGGTATGGTAAAAGTTAGAAATGGCATTTTTTGGCTGGTTTATCGTGAATTAACAAACCCAAAAGCAGGAACGATGGAGTGTGTTGTTTGACATTTTTGGCCGTCTTAAGCGAGTAAAATCATGTATTTTGAACATTTTTGGCAGATTTGCAAGCACAAGAAAGCCAAAATTAATTGGTTGCATTAGTGAAATATTTTTATAGCATGTGGGCCGTGTAAATTATGGCTGCTTTTAAATTTGAATGCTTCGCTTAATTTTGCTTAATTTGACAAGTCAGACATGAACCAAACAATTTCCTTGCTACAAAAATAATTTTTCAATTACTTTGATATTTTGTTTAATGCTGTAAATTATGGTTGCTTGTAAATTTTAATGTTTCGTTTAATTTTGCTTAATTTGACAAGTCTTCATGTCTGACTTGTAGTTGCACTTGAAACAATTTCCTTGCTACAAAAATAACTTTTCAATTTCTTTGATATTTTTTTTAATGCTAAATTAATTAAATTAGGGTTGCTTGCAAATTTTAATGCTTCGCTTAATTTTGCTTAGTTTGACAAGTCTTCATGTCTGATTTGTAGTTGTACTTGAAACAATTTCCTTCCTTTCAATTTCCTTCCTTTCAATTACTTTGATATCTTTTTTGAATGCTGTAAATTATGGTTGCTTGTAAATTTTTTCGCTTCGCTTAATTTTGCTTAGTTTGACAAGTCTTCATGTCTGACTTGTAGTTGTACTTGAAACAATTTCCTTGCTACAAAAAACTTTTAAATTTCTTTGATATTTTTTAATGCTGTAAATTATGGTTGCTTGTAAATATTTTCGCTTCGCTTAATTTTGCTTAATTTGACAAGTCTTCATGTCTGACTTGTAGTTGTACTTGAAACAATTTCCTTGCTACACCAACTTTTAAAATACAGTTATAAACGATATTTTTTGAATGCTTTTTTATGTAACATTGTAGCATTCAATTTCAATTTCTTTTATATACTTTTTGAATGCTGTTTTATGTGATATTGCAGCATTTGTAAATTATCACCACAATTCAAGTTCTTTGCTTGAGTCTATTGTCTGCCTGTGACGCCAAGCATTCTTTAGCGCTTCGACAAAACTGCCCACCTGCTTTCTCGGCCCATATGCGACCGCCAAACAAAAAACTCAAGACACAAACTTGACACAAAAATGCAAACAACAATCCAAATACTGTTTACAAACACAACAAAAGCACACAGCCAGTCACAAAAGACACTGGCCGCTTGTGCTTTTGTCTGCCATAATGCAAGTTGCATTCATTTTCACATCAATGACACAGCATCTGGTGTAATATATCAAAGCAAACATTGTCACCGAAATGCACTGCACTCGAATGCGGCGATTGTGTGCGCCGCTGCTTTATTTATGTCACTAAAATGAAAAATACATCAAATAAAAGGTTGGAAAAGCAACGCCGAGCAGCAAAGAAAATAACACTGAAATCTATGGCTTTGTGTTGAAAAGTGAAATTTTACGCTCAACTGCAGCATTTTGGCATTTATTTCAACCGCTAACCGTACGTGAGATCTGCGTTTTTGCTTTATTAACATGCACGCACACTCACAGAAACATATTAATAGATACGTGTGCATGTGTATGTGTATGTATAACACATGGGAATGCACGGATAGCATCAGCATCAGCTGCAGCGGCGGCAGCAGCATCACATTGCACATTAGAGCCAAGATTGATGTCGCTATCGTCAGCGGGTAATGTATGTGTTTTGCAGTCGCAGCCGCAGCCGCAGCCACGCCAACAGTTATGCAGCAACCGAAGAATTTAAAGTCATATGCATACATACATACATACATACAGCTGCGTGTGTGTGTGTGTGTGTGCGTGATTGTGGAAAAATAAAAGTGTTAGTAACGCGTGGAAAAGAAAAAATTTCACCTTGACATGTGCCAAGCGGCACTGATTCCACTGACGGAAAAAGTGTGTAGCAGTAAACTACAAAGAAAATCAGTAGCTACTACGTGCGCGTAAATTCGATTAAAACCAACAACTTCAACATTAGAAACTTCAGGCAGTTCATTTTTGCCAGTTGCGCTTCTATACGAAACGAAAGACTTAATACACAAACGCGGGCGTCTGCGCACTTGCAGTATAGAAATAATTGAAAATTATTACAAAAATATATATATATGTGGAAATTTCTGCATGGCGTTCTATTTGTTAAATCATACGTAACACTGTTGTATGTTTCACGTTCTGATGCGTTTTATTGGCGGCTGCTGCAATTTTATTAAATAGAATGGCGTCTCGTTAAGGTTAGTTAACTTGGCCGTGGCTAGTTTTATGATGATCGCACTGAATAAATTATGGCTTTGTGCAAATAAAAACCGCTTTTTCTTCACTTGAAACATAATTGACTCATTTCTGGGGAAGAATTGCAGAGGAGTGCAGCTGTTTTACTACACAGAAAAAATAATCTAACAATAGAAATTTTCTTATTTTGATGGGGCAAGTTGATGCCAGTTTGCCTCACTACGTTTTATTTTGCATTAAAGGCAACCATCATTACCGAGACTGATTTCACATATATCCTGTTTCGATTTTATTTTCCTTTAATCTATATTTTTGCAATTTATTTTTAAATTTTAACTCTTTTATCAAATATCGATTTATATTTTCAGTTGAAAGTTTTGGACATGATTTCTCAACATAATTTTTTATTTAATGTTATATAATCGTTGGACATATTTTAGTTGAATTATGCAATTAAGTTGTTTTTTACTTCATTATATAATTTATTTCACAATTTTCTGTTATTAAACGAATTATTTTCGAGCTTCAGAATTGTTCTTTAATTCATAGGGAAGGAAAAAGAAAATCTCAAGAGTCAAGAAATTTTCAATAATTTCACAAGTTTAAATGTAGCAAGATTATCACTTTAAATCAGGGACTTAACTATTATAAGTTTTTTAAGAAATTAATTGCAATGTAACTATTACAATATAACATAAATTTTATTTTTTGAATATAATTATTATTTGCGACAATTAATTTTTACGTTGCATAATAACTGTTATAAAAAAGAAATATTTTTTTCATTCTGGATAATTATTATTTTGGGATTTTTTTTGTTTACGTTGCATCATACCTTTATTTATGACTTTTTTTAGTAACGTTACCGATAACTATTATTTTGAGAACATTTTTTTTACGTTGCTTCATAACTTTTATTTATGATTTTTTTTTATTTACGTTACCGATAACTATTATTTGAAAGACAATTTTTTTTTCGTTGCCTCATAACTTTTATGAAAGAAATTTTTTTTATTTACGTTGCCTTACCACATTTTGAGTATGAATTGATTTTTTATTGTTTAGTTGTTGGTGGAAATAAGGTTTCTACATGTAATTTGCGTTTGTCAATTTAAAACAATTACAAATTTATTCATAACCAAAATGTAGTAATTCAACGTAAACAATTTTGTTTTCAAAATAATAGTTATCGGCAACGTAAATTAAAAAAAATCATAAATAAAAGTTATGAAGCAACGTAAAAAACAAAAATTTCTCAAAATAATAGTAACGTAAATTAAAAAAGTCATAAATAAAAGTTATGAAGCAATGTAAAAAACAAAAGACCCAAAATAATAATTATCCGGAACGAAAAATATATTTCTTACTTATAGGAGTTATTATGCAACTCAAAAATATTTATTACATGATAATAGTTATAGGCGACGTAAAAAATTTCTTATTGGAAATAATTATTATAAAACAATAATTATAGAAATTTCTTAAATGAGGGCAATTTTTTCATTCCCAAAAATGTGGATAATAATTATTTTAGGTCTCTGCTTTAAATCACAGAAACGATTGAATTTTTCCGCATGTAATTTTTGGTAATTTTTTGTTGCTCCGGCGATCTCTTTTCCACCGTTTAAAGTGTGTTAATTGCATGCAAGCGTTGGCAGTATACAACAACATTGTTTCTTTCATTAGATTTACTAAATTAATAGCGTTTTTTTTTCTTTCACATCAAAATAAAATTAAGCTTTATCTCATTTCTTCGCACACACACTTTACACGCTGTTATTAAATTTATTTTATCATTTATTTCTTTCGCTTTTTGCAGAATGTCGGCACGATGGCGGGCTGCCTTCTATTTCCCAAATTTCACCGAAATCCAGCAGTCAGCTGGATGTCGCCGGCCTTTCTCTGCTGCACACATCGCAGCTCGCACTCGAAAGCACCATTGCCGACTCGGCAGCCGAGCTGCAGCGCTCAGGCCCGGTCGACCTCAGTCACGAAGAGAATGAAACACGCCAGCACATGCGCGTCGAACGCTCCGCCCTGCCCATTCTCAACGACAACTATCCGAAATCCGGACCCAATGCCGTTCACTTTCCCAGCGACAGCGAGAAAGACGCCGGCGCCGGTCGGTATTTCCAGTACAACATCAAGCCCACTGGCACTTTTGACGGACTGGCAGAGGTGCCCGAGCTGACGCAGCGCGCACGTGCTGGCAAAACTTTGCGATCCTCCAATGCGGCAAGTTTGCCGACCGCCACCAGCTCCAGCTCCGTGGAGTCTTTTTTAGCGCGAGGGGACCTGCGACCGTTTACGTCGGGGTCCCCAATCAAGCCGACGAGCAGTACTGCTACCTCGACGGTGGCCAGTGCCACAGCGGTGCCGCATAATCCGCGTCAGAACCCCAACCCCGACATACAGGACATCATCACCGGCATTGTGAAGCTGCTCAACGGCAACGTAAACGTGCACGCCAACACACAGGGTCTGCGCCGGCCGTCGCCGAGTCGCATCAACAACCGCGGACCGCCGCGCATTACCGACGTGCAGACGCTGCCGCTGGACTATGACACGCAGAAGAAGCCGCTCGGCTCTTCGATACGACCGCCACCGTACACGGGCCCCTTCGACAGACCCGAGCGGCCGTTCATTACCGGCGTGCCGATACCGGAACAGATTGTACCGTTTCGACCGGGCTTCATAAGCAATCGTCCGCCCTGGCATCGTCAGAAGCCACGCCCACCCATTACGACCACCATTGGCGGGCGTCGTCCCATACCGCAGTACAAACCGTTGCCGTCATCGCAGATGAATCCGCCGCAGGAAACCGAGTCGCAGTTGGGGCAACAGGAAGCGCAGCCGCCACGTGCGCCAAGCACTCAGCAGTCCGAGGAGCCGTTGCCAACGCTTAGCGATGACAATGATAGTCCAGATACGCCGCAGCCCACCGACACCACTTACGATTCGGAGTTCTCCAATGAAGACGCCAACACACAGTACATTGAGGTGTCGGATCAAGACCCCGTTGACGGTGTTGCTGACAACGTCGCAACCGGCAGCGATACTGGTAATGCAGATGAGGAACCACCGGCACCAGCACCAGCACCTGCGCCTGCACCGGCCAAGAAAGAAGACCACAGCAATGGCAACAAAAAGAAGCCCAACAAGCACAAAAGCAGTGACAAGAAAAAACACACGCCCGATGACTACACGACCATCATCGAGACCAGCTCGGTGGTGCGCACACAGATACAAATGTCCTCGACCTACCTGCCGATGCCCATGGAAAGCGCAGCCGATGTTGAACTGGATCCCTCAACGGAAGAGGTAATTTTCTTGACGCCGAGCAAAACTCCAGCGCTGGAAACTGCTACCCAAAAGAGCAGTTCAACGTCCCGAACGGCCATTACCAATGCAATGCCAGATACAACGCAATCCGCGGACTCGAGCAGCGTCACACGCAGCACCGAATTGCAGGCTGTCATCGTACCCACACCATCCACTTCTGCTCCCATACCCTCCACCACCGCTACTACCACCAAAACCACAACCACCTCTACTACCACCACCACCACCACCGAATTGACCACTAACGTCGTCCCACCTACGTCACCATCCGCCCCGCCAGCCCAGTATCAGCCACGTCCCGGCATTGTATTGGACGACCCTGAATTCAAACCGGGCGGCCGTCCACGGCCCCAGCGCCCGCAGCAACAGCCGCCCGCACATATACAGCCCACACGCCAGCACCTGCCACCCGGCTATGGGGAAATATTCGACGTAACACTGTCGGCCATACAAGGCCCCGGCTCGGCGGGCGGCTCTCAGCAGACCATCAACATTAAGCCGTACGGTTCTTATGGCAGCGGCGGGGGCGGAGGCGCCGGTTTGCCGCAGCAGCCGCAGGCCGATATCATTGTTTCCGCTTCAGGTGATGACGGGTTTGTTTCAATCGATGGTAAACGTACTTACATCAATCTCTTTGGTGACCCAACAGATCCGCCGGCTGCGCCCACAACGCCTGCCACAGCGATACCTCAGCTGCCGGGGTTGCCGGTGAGTGGTGGTGGCACTGGCGGTGTAGGTGTGAGTGGTAGTGCGGTGACGCAGAATGCACTTCCGAACCTGGGCAACGGTTATGGAGTGCCGGAGACGGAGGTGGTGGAATTGAAGCCAACGAAAGCGCAAAGCGTCAAGCCGCAGCCGCAGACACCGAGCACCAATTCGGCAGCAACGAGACCACATTACCGCACGCGACCCACGCAGCCGCCGGTGCGGATCGACACCTGCATTGTGGGCGACGATTCGACGTGCGACCAGGCGCAGCACGAACGCTGCAAAACAGAGAACGGCGTATCGAGTTGTCACTGTCGACCGGGTAAGGCTTATCGGAGGCGGACTTGCAAATAGATTGAATGCATTTAATTGCTGTTCTTTTAGGTTATTCGCGTCGCAAGCACAGGGAGCCGTGTCGCAAGGTCATCTCCTTCTATTTGGGGTTGCGAGTGGATCGTATTTACGATCATCGCATTGTTTGGGACAACAAGCTGATGGACTATAATAGTGAGCCGTACGGGCAGCTGAGCTACGAATCGATACGAGCGGTAGGCAATTAAATAAGTTTGCATAATCCGAAGAGTACTTGACTAAAGATGTTTGTTTTCTGTCAATAGATCGACTCGGCTATGTCGATGACGCCCTACTCAGACGAATTCTTGGAGGCCAAGGTCAACAATATCTATCGTGGGGACCCGAATCTCGGTGGAAGCGGCGTCTTTGTTAATTTGACCATCAAGGCGAGTTAAATAGCACACATCTAGCGAATGTTTTGAATAATAACTAATCTGCCCAACCTAATCTAACCAACTTCGTTCCATTCAACGTTGCCTTGCAGCTGGACGAAAGCGTTGAAACTCTGCGCCCAAATCTGCGCAGCGACGTTCAGAAGCATCTGCTGGGCGTGCTGCATCGGCGCAACAACAACATTGGCAACTCCGTGCTGTACGTCACCTCACCGGAAGGCTCAATATCCGCTCTGCACGACCTTGACGAATGTCAATCACGCGAACTGAACGACTGTCACGCCAGCGCCACATGCACGAATCTGTGGGGCAGCTTTCGCTGCGCCTGCGAAGCGGGCTACCGCGACCCGTGGGCCGATCAGCTGCAGCGCGCCGGCCGCGATTGCCAGTCGTGCCCCGATTCGTACTGCAACAATCGCGGCAGCTGCAGCTACAACGACGAAGGCAACCAGGTGTGCGCCTGCGATTCTACTCACTACGGCGGCCAGTGCGAGATCGACGGCGAGGTGCTGGGCGTGGCCATTGGCGCCTCGGTGGCGGCAGTCGTCATTATTGTGCTGACCCTGGTGTGTCTGATTATGTGGTCGCGACGTTGGCAGCGCGAACAGAAGAACGCAATGGGTTCGCCCGTATTCGGCTACATGAACACGGCGCCGCTGAAGTCGGCTGCGCTGGCGGCGCCCGGCTACCAAGTGACGCTCGAGGATCGCATGCGTTGGGCGCAGATTGCCGATGTGATGGCACAGACGAATCATTACGGGGTGAGTTGGCAGAAAAAGGTGATCACGGCTTCGGCAAGTTTCGCCATCGAAACATCCTATAAATAAATTTTGTCGATTTGGCAGGCGGAGCCCATTGGTCCCACACGCCCGTCGTCCGCCATGTTCGCCTATCCGAATCTGCAGACCATGGGCATAGGCACCATCGGCGGCATGTCCATGCAGAGCAGCATGCAGATGCACCAGAACCAGAACATGGCACCACCGGTGCCGCTGCCACGGTATGAGTGCGTATTTATCTAAAAATCCCTAAAAGCTTGCACTGTCGGACAACTAATGAGCATTTGTTTTCTCTTCCCATCCCCCTGCTCTTAGAAGACTGGGACTGAGCTCGCGCACGAACGGAATGCGTACACTGGAGAACTCCAGCTCCAGCGACGAGGAGGATCGCACCGATCTGCTGGGACGCAACTTTCAAGTACCCCGACCGAAGAGTCGCAGCAATGGCAGCATAGCGGTGAGTAGCGATGACAACAACAAAAATCATTGCAACAAATTTGAATTTGAATTTCGTTAGAATCAGTCGGGCATCTACTACGATGTCGACTACGAGCCGTCGGGCAATGGCATCGGCAACACCAGCGTGGACCATCTCTACGGCTCGCAGCATCCGTCGTCGTCGCACTCGCACTCGCACGCCGGCAACAACCACATACCGGGTCCGCAGGGCATTCCCATGAGCACGTACACGTCGGGGCGTGCGCCGAGCAGTTATTACATGAAATAGGCCGGAGTGCGCTGTGGCCCTGTTAAGGCATGTGTGATGAGTGTATGTGTGTGTGTGTGTGAGGTGATTGCGTACGAATGCTGGTGTGATGAAAAGCAGTATACATACTGCATGTGAATGAATAAACGTGGGCTGCATGTCGGCCTCGTTGCTTGGGAAGCTCCAAAACAAAACGAACCCTGTATGCCATGCTCAAAGCGAACTAAATAAAGGGTGTGCACACCAAAATCGGGACACTTGTTTTCTGATATAAAAATAAAACTAAGTAATTTAGAATTTTTTAACAACTTATTTCTACTCTTCGGTCTTTAAGGTATGATAAAGTCTAGATTAATTTCCAATTTTTTCCTCCGTATGACACCAACCGCACTTTTCGTCGGCCTCCTCCCATCAATTTTAGCACGAAGCATTCGTCCACTTTTTTAGACCCCCATAATCACTTCCTCTGCAACTCTTCTTCTGTCGATACACTCGCACCACTCTTTTTTAAAATGCCTTTAACTATCGACTAGTAGTTTCCGATAGAGCGGAGTTCCGGGCTGTTAGGCGGATTACACTCGCGCTGTACATATTCGATCCCATTCTCTTCATACCACTGCAGAGTTTCCCTGGAGTTGGGGGCAAGTAGCCCCGGCTTTGATGCGTGGCGGCGGTTGAGAGGCAGCAGTCTCATTTCGAGACATTCTTCCCGGTAAATATTGCCATTCTTCCTACCGCCTGTTACAAAAGGGTTTGTTTTAAAATCGCACAAACAGATGGCTTGCCAAACCATGGTCTTCTTTAGGAATTTTGACCTTGATTTCACCTTGTATTCATCAGCAAGATCTTGGCGATTCGTGGCTGTGTAGAAATTTCGCCCAGCTAAAAATGTAAAGCTGTTGAAACAGTATGTTTCATCATCCATGATCACACAACCGATTTTCGTTAGCACATTTTCGTACAAGCTACGGCAACGGCACTTCGGGGTGAGATTTTGTTTCGCGTCAGGATCTGGAACTACTTGAGCCTTGTAACTTTTAAAGCTTGCTCGCCTCTTGGCTTTCTGGACGATGACGATTTCTCCACGATTCTAGCTACCGAAACATTTGACATTCGCCGATTTTTTTAAATGCGGAAATCGCATTCTTCGTGCATATTACATCTACTACCCGCCTTACGATCAATTCTCAGCCTTTCATTAAAATTTGTCAACACTTTACCGCATGTCGATAGTGCAAAATTTAGCTTTTTTACAATTTAGTGTATACTGAGGTTGGGATTCGTAGTGTGTTCGTTTGCCATTTTCTTACTAATAAAACGGGGTTTGAAGTCATGGAGTACTTACATCTTAAATTTTAGTTTTCAAAGAGTTTTATTTTAACAGAAACAGGAGTTTTAAAGTGTCTCGATTTTGGTGTGCACACCCTTTAAGATGACCGAAGTGACGCGCCCCGGGCATCTCATTCGCATAGAAATCTAGTTAAGCGTACTTAGGCATAGTTGAGTACGAGTATCGTATATGGCCGATTGCAGCAGTAAGGATACTTAGAACTAGTCGTTAAGCCAGTGTACATAACAATTCTAATGATTTGAACAACAAATAAACTGACTAAAATAAAAATAATCTAACTGCAACCAACGCCACTAGAACCCGCGCGCAATCGGAAGCGCTGGACGGTTAGCAATTAGTTGTAGCGGCGAATGTTATTTATTGCAATTGTACTAATCAAAAGTGTTAAATGTAAACAAAGCCTAGATTTAAACAAGAATTCGAGCATATTTAAAAATAATTGTAATGTTATAATGTTAGTGTAAATATTTTGTATGAATAAAAGAAGAAATGAATTTAAAAATAATGTGTTTTTATCTATGATGGATTTTAATGAACCTATTTTACAACTTATTGGGAACAGGAAGGCAACGTTTGCTTAAAATTCAAGTTTTGTATGGTTTGAGAATTTTATTGATTTTCAACATACATTCAAAATTTCTTTGAAATAACAGTCCAACGCGTAACGCAAGCTGATGAATTCATAAATAGTAAATGTCTTAAAACAATAACACAAATGTTTGTAAACAATTTCTATAAAAGAAAAAATGAAAAAGTCGAAAGCAAAATACATATGCAGGTGCAACTTAAAAGTGAGAAAAATTAACTAAAACTAGAATCACTTAATCAAAATGCGGCAATAAATTAGGAAAATAAACATAAGAAACTGTTGAAAATTGATTTCATTTCATACAAAATGACTTTTGACTTGATGGAGATTGTGTGTGGTCACACGAATTTCACTGAATTGCATTCATTTCTTCTTTTTGTTTTTGCCTTGTGCAGATGGTGCTGGAGCACCTGTTAGGCTGGTCAGCTCTTTCTTCAGATTTAGTAAAACGTCCACTTCTGGTTTCCAGACCGTAGCGTCCGCGTTAGCTTTTAAGGTTCGTACTTTTTCGCCCTGAACATTTCAGAAATTTTAAT
Source organism: Melieria crassipennis (assembly GCA_963668005.1). Lineage (NCBI taxonomy): Eukaryota > Metazoa > Arthropoda > Insecta > Diptera > Ulidiidae > Melieria > Melieria crassipennis. The sequence goes on along the minus strand of OY764963.1, from coordinate 105,960,229 downwards.
TCATTTAATTCATAATTTAACTGAATTTAAATAAACTGCGTAGCTTTTAAATTTGCCAGTCGACTTACCTGTTTTGCGATTTGCTCCTCTAAGGCTTTGACTTTGTCCGTCTCAGCAGGCTGTTGTTGCGCTGGTGTTGTTGCTGCTGCTTGTGCCGCTGTCAGCTGTTTCTTCAAGTCGAGCAGCGTGTTCACTTCTGGCTGCCAGACTGCTTTGTCTTTGGTGCTCGCCTTCAGTTGACGCACCTTGTCACCTTGTCGCTGTATGGCCTCTTCCAGCTGTTTTACGGACAGAGTGCCGTTTTGTGCGGCAGCTGGTATCGCTGCGGCGACCACAGGCGCATTGACGCCATTGTTGGCAGTTGTCTCCTGTACTCCACCGAACTTCACCTTCAGCTCATCGATGAAGCTCTGTTCCAGTTTGGTGAAGAGTGGCACTGGCTTGCCAATCTTGTGGCCGGACGGCAGCAGTATGTTGATAAACGGTTTACTGAAAACAAACGATAAGTTAACAAACAAAAACAAAGCAGCAACACTTTCCACTTACTCTGCATTCAGCACCGTTTGCTTGGTGTTCAGCTGCTCGAGGAGCGTGCGCGCCGTCGCCGGCATGTAAGGGAACATCAAGTTGGCTAGCAGACAGGCAATGTTGCAGTTCACACCGATAATGGTGGCTGCGCGCTCCTTTTGCTCTGCGCTACCCTTTAGCAACACCCAAGGCTGCTGCGCCTGCATGTAGCCGTTGCCGTGGCGCGATATCGATAGTAAATGCCGAATGCCATCGCGTAGCCGCGCCTTCTCCAGCGAATTAACATAGCCGCGGAACTCGCGATTGATAAGCGCCAGCAGTATGAGCTCGTCGTTGGTCAGCGTCATATTGGGTATGACGCCGTTGAAGTTCTTCTCGCAAAAAACTAACGCACGATTCACAAAGTTGCCCAAGTTGTTGAGCAAGTCGGAATTGTTTCGTGCCGCCAAATCGTTCCAGCTAAAGCTGGAATCCTGTCCCTCAGGGCGTGCGGAAGCGAGGTAGAAGCGCCAAATGTCAGAAGGAATGCCAGTCTCCTAAGAAGATATTACTTTAGTATTTAAAATTATTAAACAGTAAGTGGTATTCTATGTACGTACTTGTGCATCGTTGCCGAAGACACCAACGCCGCGGCTCTTGCTGAACTTGCCATCCTCGTAGTTCAGATACTCGGTAGCCATAACATGCGAAACAAGCGTTTGGCCTTTGTTGGTGGCCAGCAGCGAACTGGGCCACATTACCGAATGGAACGGCACGTTGTCTTTAGCCATGAATTGGAAGAGTTCGACATTGACACCCTGATCGGGTTGCCACCACTGCTTGTATTCTTTGGTGTAGGTTTTGGTCATGGAGACGTAGCCGTACGGTGCATCGAACCACACATAGAATACCTTCTTTTCGAAGCCGGGATGGGGCACGGGTATGCCCCATTTCAGATCGCGTGTAATGCAGCGCGGCTTCAGACCCTCTCGCAACCAAGCATACGTAATCACGCGTGCATTGTTCGTCCAGCCGCCGGCAACGCGATCCACCCACTCGCGTAGCTGCGGCTCGATTTTGGGCAGGTCGAGAAAGAGCTGTTCGGAGGTGCGCACCACGGGCGCCGTGTTGCACACTTTGCAGCGAGGCCGTATCAGCTCTGTTGCGTTCACTAGCTTGCCGCACTTGTCACACTGATCGCCACGTGCGTCTTCATAGCCACAGCCGGGATGCGGACAGGTGCCCTCTACGAAACTGAAGTGAACTCATGAAAGGTTATCAGATAATTGCATGTGCATTATTGCCAACGCACCGATCGGCCAAGAAGCGATCACATTTCTGACATAGCAGTTGCTCCACGCTCTCAGTGAATATGTAGCCGTTGTTGAATACGTCTTTGAAAGCCTCTTGTACGATTCTGAAAATGCAATAATAGAGCATTGAAATCAAATAGTTGGTAACATGCAGTGCGACGTCGCGGTAAAGAATATTAATGTTTTATTGACATTTCACACTCACTCGGTTTGATGTTGCGCCGTGGTGCGGCCGAAGAAATCGAAGCCAATACCGAACCAGCGATAAATGGAGTTGTGCAACTCGAAATACTTGTCGCAAATCTCCTTTGGCGTGAGATTTTCGGCCAGCGCCTTATTTTCAGTGGCAGTGCCATACTCGTCAGTGCCGGATATCAGAAGTGTGTTGTAACCAGCCGAACGTGAATATCTGTGCAAAATTAAATGAAAGTTCCTATTGAAATATACTCGATTCAGCACTTGTCTCGTGCGGCTCACCTTGCGAAAATATCCGCTGATAGCACGCAACCAATGATGTTGCCTAAATGCGGCACATTGTTCACATACGGCAAAGCGGAAGTGATCAATACGTTACGTTCGCCTGCCTTAGGTAGTATGGTGCGCGGATCCTTGCGCTCAGGAACAGTAACCGGCACAAATGCCAAACGCGCACTGTCCAGCTCTTCGTCCGTCACAGTATCCGCCAGACTGCCACCAGTCTCGGCCAAAACTTTGGTGGCATCCGCTGCTGTGGGCACTTTCAGCGCAACATGATGTAGGCCGCCGTAGTGATTGCTGTTTTGCAGTGACGTGAAGGTCAAATCTCGCAACGGCTGCTCAGCTAGCACTGCTTGCACCTCGGGCAGTGCGGTCAGTTTGCGGTACCACACTTTTAAATTTTCAATGTTTTGGGCACCCTTGAGCGTGCCATCGGGCGCGAGCAGCGACCAAACAAAAATATCGGCCGCGCTTAGTTTGTCGCCAGCTAAATACGGTGACTCGTTCAGACGCTCGTCGAGTTTTTTCACCAGCGCATTCAGCATGGGCAGTGCTTCGGGATTGGCGCGATGGCCGACAGCCATATGTTGCGCCAGCGCAGGCGCCAGCAGAACGCTGGACCACTCCAGCCACTGTAAACGAAACAGCAAAATTTGTTTAAAATTACGTTTTGGGTGCTTTACAGACGGTTGTGTATTAACCTCATCGCGCAGCGCACCTTCATCGGGAAATAGGTATCGCGCCGCTGCATTCGTGGAGAACAGTCTCAGCCCATTGTCCAGCTCCAGTGTGGGCAGTACGAGAAAGCCTTTCTCCGTGGCCTCTGCAAATAGAAACCAGTAATTGCATCAGCCGACGCTGCATGCTGACACTGCATGGAGCGCCAGGCCCGCTGACATGGCACTCCATGCACCGAGACTCTATTACCGTTAAGGCTGATTTTCTCCACTGTTACGGCTAGTTTGGCAAATTTCGCCAGCAGCTGCAATTTTAGTCCGAACGGATTTCCCTCATTTGTGTAAATAATCATGTTAACTATTTCTTTTTTTCTGCTATAAACAAAAAGAATTTGCCACAAATCACACGAGAGCACGCGTTCAACTTTGGCCTGTCAGAATCCAATTAGTAGATATTTGCCACGACTTTGACAGGTGTGACCCATGCGCAGAGTTGCATTTAAATGCATCTGCTGGGCTTCAAGTCTTCTGAGTGAAATTGGTTGAGGAATGAAGAATTAAGTGCATGCAATGCACTAATTTGTATAAAATATTTTGAGTATTGCTTAAGGATTACATTTTTTAACGAAGGGTTTAAAAAAAGAAATTTAAATACAGAGTTAAATCCGCCACATTGAGATAATCCAGCAGAAATTCTTTTAGCAGCAACCCCATTCAAAGACTTGGCAGCACTGGTCGTTGTAAGAAGCAAAATCAGCTGATTCTGTTTATAAAAAGCCGACAACCAGCGAGAAATTGGGTGCTCTTTATTTCTCGTGTAAATATTGTAAAAAGAACATTTTCACAAGTTGTAACCGAACAGAATTCTTAAATGGGTGAGCGCAAGGGCCAAAACAAATACTATCCGCCGGACTATGATCCGAAGAAGGGCGGCCTCAACAAGTTCCAGGGTACGCACGCGTTGCGCGAGCGTGCCCGCAAGATCCACTTGGGCATCATTATCATCCGCTTTGAGATGCCCTACAATATCTGGTGCGATGGCTGCAAGAATCACATCGGCATGGGCGTGCGCTACAATGCGGAGAAAACAAAAGTGGGCATGTACTACTCTACGCCCATTTACAAGTTCCGCATGAAGTGTCACCTCTGCGACAATCACTTTGAAATACAAACGGATCCGGGCAATCTGGACTATGTGATTTTGTCCGGTGCGCGACGGCAGGAGAATCGTTGGGATCCATTGCAAAATGAACAGGTGGTGCCTGAGACAAAGGAGGTGCAGAAGCGATTGTTCGATGATGCCATGTACAAGCTGGAGCATCAGGCGAAGGATGCAAAGGCGGGCGAGGATGCTAAACCGGTGCTGGAGAAACTGGTTGATCGTAACAGAAGCGTTTGGGATGACTGTTACGAAGCCAACTGTCGACTGAGAGCAGGCTTTCGAGTATGAGTTGCTTTTACAATTCAGTAATTTTCAGTTTATTAAGATAACTAATTGTCGTATTATTAGGTCAAGAAAAAAGAGCTAAAAGCACAAAAAGAGCTGGATGACCGTTTGCTGGCACGCAGCAGTCTGGACATTGCGCTGCTACCAGAGAGCGCGCAGGACAAACAGATGGCTGCGCTGTTGCTGTTGCAAAGTAAATCGGCCCAGGAAAACGAAGCAGAAAAGCGACTGGACATACTAATGCGGCCGGCCTTGCCGGGTGCCACGAAAACCACATTTGGCGGCCTAAAGCGACAAAAAGTGCTTAACACGCAATTGCAATACACGGATTTGGGCATAAAAAAGAAGTTGGTCACAAACAACGATGGCGAAAAGGATGAACTGGTAGACGGCAGCAAGCAAAATGACGAGGAACAGCTTGAAGAGTGTACTAATAAAGAAGAGGAGTGTAAAAAAGCGAGCAATAGTAAGTCTGCCCAGACTAGGGAAGCAGCAGCACCAAGTGCAGCAACGTCTGGAACGTTGATCAGTTTACCGCAGAGCTTGGCGCTCGTCTGTGATTATGCGAGCTCAAATTCAAGCGCCGAAAGCGATTAAAAAACATCATAAAATTTTATTAGAATTTACCATTACACAAATATTGAGCTCACGCGCTTAAAAACGAAAATAAAGCGAAATGACATAAATAACATTGAAAAACAAATTAAAAGAAGCTTGCTTGCGATATTCAAAATATGACCGTCAAACAGATTGAAACTATACGTAAATTTAGTCTTCTATTGAAAAAGAAATAACAAAACTTACATATTTAACTGAATGTCAAGACTGTCATTTTACAATTCAGCTGTTTCCACACCCAGGTCGGCAGAGTCATCACACGAAACCGTGTCATCGGTGGCGTAGAGTATGGTCAATGCATTCTTACACCAGTCGGTGTGCACCTGCTGCTCAATCGACTCCTTTAAGCTGCAATGACAGATGTTGGGGGTTGACTTTATTTATTTCCGATAAGAAAACCACTTTCAAAATTGTATATATGCAATCCATATGTGACCATTGTGGTCTATATTTTTTGTATGTTTTTGTACTCACAGCGCTTCGATGTCTATGAGTTTCTTGTAGTAGTAGCCGCGCTCATTTTGCGCTGCCTGTGTCTGCAAGGGAAATTTTCAATGGAAAAATAATAAATTGTAATTGAAAGTACAAATGAAATTAAACAACCTGTTGCACGAGCAGATCGTGAGTCTCCTGCAGCACGTGCAGACTGGTGGGCGAAACTGTGTGTTCCAACTGAGTCTGCGCCGAGCACTGCTGTTTCGGGGTGGTCAGCGTGTTCTTAGCGCTAGCGGTTGTCTTTTCGTTGTTGTTGTTGTTTGTTTTGGGTTCTAGCGGTTGTGCCTGTTTGCGTACGGGCCGTGGTGCATTTTTCTCGGCGGCGACCAGCGCCTCGGGCAGCTTCATATTCTCTTTGCCGGCTGCGTGCACATCGAAGAACTTCTTAAACCATTGCAAAAACTCGAAATTGTCCTGAAAGCGTCCCTTGATGAGACGCTCAATGGGCACAGACTTATCGTAGTTAATGCGCGCAAAGGCCGCTTGAAAGAGCTTCAGATTATGCACATGTTCGTGCTCGAACTTGGCGTTCATTTTCACCTTTTTCATGCTGACGCTATGCGGAAAGAGTAGCTCCATCATTTGGCAGTAGGCAATGCCTAACGAATGGTTGACATAAGGTTAAGTTAGGTAAGTGGGGGGCAAAGTTTAGTGTCACGTACTGTTGAGTGCGGCTTACCTGAGCACAGTTCCTCGATTTTCTTATATTGTCCATGCACAGTTGAGTTAACCCATTCGAGCATTTCGTGACGTGACATTTTCTCCACAGTGGAGTTGGTCAAGGCAATGGGCACTTTGACGTCCGGCATTGTTACGAATTTTTATTTGAAAATACAATCCCTATTTTTTTCGATTTTAGTTTTAAACACCAACTGCAGTTGCACAAAAAAGTTATTGGTTACTCCAAATTTTGCGGCATTGACTTAACGGTATTTAGTAAGAAAGAGCAAAATGTTCTCAAAAAGAAAACCAACAAGAATGATGGCACAGTTAAAATATTCATCAGTCCGACTTTTACACTTCCGTTCTTTTCATTAACCCTGGAATACTAACGTTACACGATTCTACTAAATACGCGAACGTCTTTAAATGCAGTTACAAAATAAGATTAGCATTCCAGGCTTGGTGCACATTTTTGTTGTTCTGTCAAAGATTCTCTTCTCTGTTATGTTCGCCCATCAAATTGTAAAAAAAAGACAACAATAGTTATATATAATAATTTATTTATTTTCGTATAAAAATTGCCTGCTCTAAAATTGTGGCAACTTGCTATACTCCTCCACTTTCTTGACAAATTCGATAAAATCATGGTGCAGCACTTTGGGCCATTCCAATGCTATAAAGTGGCCGCCCTTGCTATAGAAATTGCTGTAGATCAGATTGCGGTACTTGTGCTGCAGCTGTGCGTCCGAGAAGTGTATGAGCTCGTGCTTGAAGCGTGTGCAGCCGGTGGGCACTGCGGTGGGCACGCGGTCCAGCTGCAGCGCTCGCTGTTCCTTGCTGTAGGCTTCGGCGTACAGGCGCAGCGAGGTGGTTATCGAGTTGGTTAGATAGTAAATCATCACATTATCCAGCAGCGCGTCCAGCTTGTAAGCCTTGGTCAGCCCACCGTGGGTCTGATTAAGAAAGTCCGAGTTGGTCCACGTGGACCATTTCTCCAGTATGTAGGCGGCCAGTCCCACGGGATTGTCGGTTAGCACTGTGCCAATGGTGTCCGGCTTGGTGGCCTGCAGATGAAAGTAGCCGCTCTCTGTCAGCAGGAAGAGCAGATGGTGCCACTTGGGGAACAAATACTTCTCGAAGATGTTGTAGCCGAAAACTGTTGGCAGCATATTGTGGAAGATGCCCTTGAAGATTGCTTTCGATGTCATCACTGTGCACATGGTTGAGTGATAGCCGAGCACGTTTTCAGGAAACAGCGTAGCAATGTGCGAGCCAATCACGGATCCCCAGTCGCCGCCGTGTATGAAGAACTTCGTATAGCCCAGACGCAGCATCAGGTTGCGCATGATGACAGCGATTTGCGCTGGACCCAGACCCTTTTTCGAAGTGCCCTGCAATGTCGGCAAACATTAGCGACAGAATTCACTCGTCGTGCAATCGACGTTGCGCCTCACCTGCGACCACGCATAGCCCGGCAGACTGGGCGCAATCACGTCGAAAATGTACTTGTTCGACTGGCTGGGGTGCGTCTGGTGTAGCTCCTGAATGAGTGGGTAGAACTCGCGCACCGAGCTGGGCCAGCCGTGCAGCAGCAGCACCGGGTAGTGGTGCTTGCCCACCTTGTTCTCATCGTAGACCATCAGGTGAAGAAAGTGCATACGCAGCCTGCGGAGCGAGCAAAAGCGAATGCAAAAACAACATAATAGCAAATCAATGTGGCGCAATGTACCCCTGTATGTCGGTGGTGAAGTGATTAAACTGCCAGAGGAACACTTCACGCTCGCGCCAACGCGGCAAATAATCATCGCGCCAGTATTTGAGAATGCGCCTGAGCTGCTGCGTATTGAAGCCGTACTCAAAGTTGACGCCCTCCAACGGCGACGTGAGGCGCAAAGTGCGATTCAGCTGCGCGCGCAGATCGTCGATGGTCTGAAAGCGACAGAAATCGGTTTTAATTGAAAAGTGCTGCCGGGCGTTGTAGTGGGAGCTTACCGAATCCGGATATGCCAGCTTGTTGCCAATCACCTCCGACGAATTGCGCACGTAGGCAATCCAATCTTCGGGCTCAGGTCCGTCGCCCCACCATTGGCTCAGATTCAACGCGGGTCTGTCAGCGCGGTACAACGCATTGTCGACCCGGTTGTACAAGATGGGCGCGATCACGATTACCAACAGCCCCGAAAGACTCCAAGTTAATTTTCTACCGTTCATGTTACTACCTATAAACAAAAACCTACTAATGGCCAATTATGGACAACAACAAAAATTAACTAATACTGGAATTATTAATTTGTGCGGCGATCTGAAGTGGAGCGCGCGCTGTGCAGGTCTCCACGCGCCGAGTGTTTTATGGGAACTGGCTGTGGCTGGAAGCAGGTAGGTGCGACTGTCACTACGACTGCCACCGTCAATTCTGAGACAATTGCTGTGATTTTGGTAGCTACGGGCTAATCATGCTGTGTTGTTGTTATTATCACTGCACAAAGCGGTACACGTAACCGTCGGCAGCTGTCCGTCACCCAACAGTGGCGATAAGATGACCGAGTTCTGTCCAATCGGTGCGCGTGCCACGTAACTGAGATAGAGGACTGATAGTGGAGCACCTCAATAGGCCTAACTATGACTAAAAATGTTATAAAGAAGTCTATATAAATACTAAAGACGATATAATAACTACTAATCGCAGTTTCAGTTTTCAAAATGCTTTAGGTAAACATTTTGCTTCAGTTAGATCTAAAGCTTCAAGTCTGAAAGAAAGAGATATCAATAGTTTTCTCAACTCAATTTTTGCTTAAATCTGTCAATCCACATTTTTGTAGCGTTCTTTGCTATTCGTCTTCGCCGAACTTAGGCTGCTTTACCGGCATTTTTTCTTCGTCTCTTATCACTAACGTAACGGTTTTTCATAGTTTTGCACATTCTTGCCGCTACTACACATTTGGTGTAATCTACGGGTATTAATATTACAAGTAGTCCAAGTTGTTGTTGTTTTAGTCTTTTTTTTGTGGTTTCTTCGAGATATTTATCGCTGTTTATCATTTTGAATTGTTGGTTTTGTATTTGATTTGACATTTGTGTTGGCAGTGGCCAATCGAAATGTATTATACGTTTTCAATCTTTTCAGTTAAACACGTGAAATACTTATTGAAGTTTTGTTTAGTTGTAAAAAGATTGAAGCATTTACAAAATTCAGTATTTTATTTGTTATGGTTAGAACTGTAGTTTCGGTTCTTTCTTCAGCTTTGTTGGAGTTTTCATTGCTCTTCATCCTTTATCAGTTTATCCCTTTGTCTATTTGCCAGTTTGTTGCTTATTCTAGTGAACGTCTCGCGCACTTCTCCATCCTTTTATCAGCCCTTGTGTCCCCAAAGTTGCTAACAATTTCTTATATTGGTTTATCGAGTCATCTGCTAGTTGCTCAATCCATTATTCACCTCTTTGATCGTTGATCTGCGTTATATTCATTCCATCCATCCATCCATCTGTTCATCCTTTTGACTGTTCGTCAATTTAACCCATTGCTGCCGGGTACCAGTTCCGCCCATACGATTTCGATAAAATTTCATACACGACCTAGAAGTGACCCAAAATGATCAGAAAAAAAATTTCAGCTTTATATCTATGCACGTTGCTGAGATATTCATTAGGTATTTTGTACCCATTACGCAGCAATGGTAGCTTTTTTCCATACTTTGTGAAGTGATCAGCTAAACACGTGAACAAAAGTTGTATTTTTTAGAGGTGAGTTAGGAGGCAGATTTTTGTGAAGTTCTAAGGCCCCTACGTTTCGCCATATTTTCCACCTCCGGAAAATTCACGATTTTTTGAGTCTGGCAACTCTAGCTATATGGCGAAATTTAAGGGTGACCTTCACTAGGTTAAGGTAGTTCCATCTTTACCCTAACTATCCCTATCAATGGTTTTGAGAGATCTTAAACATTGACTTTTTTGTGATTTAAAAAAAACTCAATTTTCATGGGTAAAATTTTACCCATTAGGCAGCAATGGTTTAACAGTTGTCCCATCTTCTAACACTTCATCCTTCTGTCCGTTTGCTAGTTTGTCATCCATCTTTTCATCAGCATATCTGCTCATATTCGCTCCATTCATTAATTCATCAATTTATCCACTTTTCAATTTATTCACCCGTCCATCTGTTCGTGAATATGATAGGTTGCTCCATCTTCTATTCATCTTTCTGTCCGTTGGCTAGTGTGTCGCCTTTCCACTGAAGTTGTCCATCCTTTCATCAGCATATCTGCCCTTAGGTCCCGAAAGTTGCTAAGAGCTTTTCATATTATTTTTTTTATCGGTTTATCTGCTAGTCTCTCCATCCATTAATCCATCTGTTTGTGAATTGTTCGCTTGTAGCTTCTTTCCATCTTTTCTCTTTCCCTTTTCACTTAGCAGTTTCTTCCCTACCTTCCCTATCCCGTTCTTCTGTTCCTGGTTTTACCTCTCAGATATTGTCTTGTACGTACGGGATCCAGTTTCTCTGCTCATATGTATGTAAGACGACCTCTGCAATCACTAGTTGGATGCGTTTTTTTTTATAATAATGTTTCACTATAGATCATTTCATCATATTCGAATGATTGATATGGTCTCATTACTTTGTTTCAATTGAAAAAGTTAATTGCATTCAAAAATCAGTGGAAAATGGAATTTATAAAAACTTAAAATTTTAATTTAAATTTTAGATACCCTACAAACAATTTCTCGATATAAATTTTTAGCAACAACTTCTCGAAATAATCTCGATAATGCTTGAATTTTTTGGCTTGAAGATTTTGAATATTTTCAAGTCAAATGAAATATGTTTTTGTCAAACGAAAAATTTTCATTACGTTAACGTGCGTGCATTTAAAACCGACTTTACGTGTACTTATAATCCTTATTTGATTTGAATAATGGACTGGCCATGCGACAGTACTGTAACATATGCGTTTTATTTCAATTTTCAGAAAGAAAATAAGTTTTCGTAATGGTATCCAAAATGCTATTGAGAACTAGAAAAATTACGCTTACGAAATGATATCGAAATTTTCAAAATTTTCGACATCGTTACGATATCGCGGATAAGATAATTTCAATATCGCAACGATATCGAGATTTTCGAAATTGTCGACATCGTTACGATAGTATCATTTTTCTCGTTCTCGATATCATTTTAGACACTTTAGCAATACTCGAAAACGAGACAAATTCTCGCTGTAACGATATCGTTTCTATGTCGTTTGGTTTGCTGGGTAATAATTCGGTTTTTGGTTACGCGTTGTTAATAGTTGCGAGCGAAGGCTTCTCAAGTTTAAGATTACAAAAATGGTCTTACAAGTATTAAATATTTGCGTGACATGGACATTCGACAGTTGTTGGTTACGCTCGAATGTTTTATTATTTGTGTGCAGCCACTCAATTCAAATACTGGAAAGTAAACTGATGGTCACATTGTTCGCTGTGTTCGAACATTAAAGGTCAGTGTTACATGTTTAATATTCCATCGACACCATGTGGCTTCCTTTAGTAAATTTTAATACTCTTAGGTACTAAAATTCACAAATGCACGCATTCCCCATAGTTTGACAAAAATAAACTTTATTTCGTTAAAAAATATAATTGGTCACATAAATGCGCAGCAGATTCATATTTTATATACTCGTACATAGAGAGTACATAAATTATATACAAATCTTTCAGAAAACCCACACAACTCAACTCCCGCACTTAAGCATTATTCTTTGGCAACACTTTCGCCACGAACGCCACAAAGTCGTCGTACAGCACTTGCGGCACCTCCATGGCGGCAAAGTGGCCACCGTCTGGGTGATGGGTGCTCTGCACCAGATTCACAAACTTGTGCTTGAGCTGGCAGTCACTGGCATGCAGAATGTCGTGCTTGAAGCGTGCACAAGCGGTGGGCGGCCGAACAGCCACGCGCTCCATGTCCAGTGCCATTTGTGCCTTGTTGAAGGCTTCGGCGTACAGACGCTGCGAGGTGGTAATCGAATTGGTGACATAGTACACCATCACGTTGTCCAGCAGCGAGTCGAGGGTGTAGCGTTTGGTCAGGCCGCCATCTTCCAGATCTCTGTATGCAATGTTCGTCCAGGTGGAGAATTTCTCCAGTATGTACGCGGCCAGGCCGACCGGATTGTGTGCGAGCGCCGTGCCAATGGTGTCCGGTTTGGTGGCCTGCAGATGCATGTAGCCCATCTCCTCCATTAGATGCATGAACAGCTCCGAAATGGGCTTGTAGAAGTCGGCGTGCGCCTGCTTCACCAACCAGTCGGGCAACATGGAGCGCATTAATCCCTTCAGCTGACCAAGGGGGCTGTTGCTGGTGCACATGTTCGAGTGATACCCGATCACGTTTTGCGGAAAGATTGCCGCAATATTGGAGCCCACTATTGAGCCCCAATCGCCGCCCTGTACAAGGAAGCGCTCGTGACCCAAACGTAGCATCAGATTGCGCATGACGACGGACATCTGGGCGGGGCCAAAGTTCGGCTTCGAGGCGGCCTGCAAGTAGCGAATCGAAAGGTTGTTATTTCTATACAATTTTAAGGTTTAATTATTGTTCTTGTACCTGTGACCAGCCATAGCCAACCAAGCTGGGCGCAATCACCTCGTAGACGTAGTCACTCTTGGCGTTCGGCTTGGTGAGCAGCGGAATAATGTCGTAGAACTCGCGCACCGAACCGGGCCAGCCGTGGAGCAGCAACAGCGGCAGCACTTTCTTGCCATCGGTGGTCTTTGGTTTGACGTGCAGGAAGTGAATGCGTAGACTGCATTGAAGTAAAGTAAAAGGATTACGTTTAAAGGAGAGAAAATGTAAACTTATGCTACAACGATTCAAATAACTGTAAATGCATATTATAATAAATTTTAACTTTTAAAAACACCATTTGATTTTTAAAAGTATGTTAAAAACAAAAACGTATATGCAAAATTGTAAAGTTTAATGCTGTTGAATAAATTAGGTTCTGTTAAACACAAAACTTAAGAACTAAAAGGAATAAGTTCAATGAAGCAAATGTCAGCTTGTGTTATGCTACAAGACAAGTGCCCAGTGGTCATTATTAAAAAAAAATATTGGCTAAATAAGTGCTGTGTTTATTGATCTGTCGACTCCATCTCCAAATCTTATCTTTTCCTTCTCATTTTGTACTCATGTTATCCCTATTTCTGCTCTTCGGCCTGGGCCGTTTTTATCGCCCAGTGATCATCTTTTGTTCAAATTTCTATAAAAATAAAAACACGTTAATATGTTATTTAAGATTGTTTTTTCAAAAACCCCATCAGATTTCTAAAGTACTTATGCGTTAAACACTAAAACCTATACCAATGAGTTGCAAAGTTCCATGTTGATGGCTAAATTGGTGCAGTTAAAACAAAAATTTAATGTACTGTGAAGTATGAACGGTGAAGTTTTGAACTCGAGACAGAGTCCACGTTGAGACTGACGTTCAACTTTTCGAAGACATCTGTGTTGTGCGATTGAGTTCATACACAATTAAAGGGGACCTACCGTTTTATGCAGAATGTTAAGAAGTTTTTTTATAGATTTATACTTTTATAAACAACAGTCAAAAGAATTTTTTGTTTACATTTATATGTTGGCTATGACGAGGAATAGAACCTGGGGTCGAGCATTACTTTAGATTGGCAGTTTGTTATAATTTAAATATGATTAAAGAAACCAGCCACACTTAACACACCGAAATGAATATTTTATGCAGCACAAAATGTGACAGGCTGGCATTTACATTTTTCACTAACAATAAAAGTTTTTACCATATCAAATAGAAACGCAATGCAGAAACAAACAAAGCTGCCTATTAGAAATCACCAACTAATTTCAGTCAACGAAGTCAACTAATAAATTGCTCAATTGGCGAATCGTGTTTTTGAATGATTTCGTGCAACGGAAATGTGTCGGTCAGTGTGTCAATAAATCAATAAAATTATAAAATTCAATCAATGAAAAATTAGCTAAACAAATGCAATTTACTCGAATTTACTAATAAAATTGTGTTAGTCGAGTTTCTCAAAGTGTTGAACAACTGTCGAATTAATTTAAACAAATTCACAGAATAGCTGCAAAAACAATTATAAGTTTATATGTATGAGAACGATTATAGTACAGGAAAATCAGGTTAGCGAAAATAAGCGAACGTATGAGAAACGTAAATTACTTCCACCGCTTTGCTTGTATAAGAAGTAAATTTTTAAAACTGCTAAAATATAAAAACGTGCCGAATGAACATTTAGAGTTTGTTGTACTATATTATAGTATGATTATATAATCATAATTTATCATATATTAATTATGCATACATTTATGTCTGATTAAAATGTACGAATGCACGCGTGGAGCTCTGTCGATTGTAAGTCAAAAGCATATAATTTGTTTAAACTAACAATGGGGATTTTGGGGCTCAATCTCCTTGTATCTATTTTAGACAAAATTTTTTTTTACAAATATGGTATCAAATGGTATTTGTGTGTGAAACAGTTCCACAATGAAATCGGGTGGATGAAAGTTTTTGCTCTCTTTTATAAAACTCCAAACAACAGTATTATTAAACTGTGCGACAGTACTTTTGACCCATCCAAAAGTTAATATAGACTTGATACTAGAAATCATTTATAGTAAACTAGCATACTCAGTTTTTCATTTTCTAGTCCGTTGTCCTTTTAAAAGGACTTTAAAGGTAAGGTTAAGTTAGATTTTTTTAATATTTGCGGTTGTGCAATGAGAAAGATATGGGTATAAAATAAAAGAGGAAACTTGTCGCTTCTTGACTAAGTTATCTATTTGGAGCTTTCACGACCAAAATACGCCAGTAAGTAATATGCAGCACAATACCACAAAATTCTATTTTTCTATCTGATTTTATAGACAAAAAATTAATGGGTATTCCATATTAATTTCTTGCTTATGAATGTAAGCTTATTTTTTAACTCTAAACCAATAAAGATGGAAGAATACAATTTTTAGGTATTATACTACACACCGAGGTTCAAAACATAAATTTCTTTCAAAAGGATTTGCTAACAAATTGGAGGTTATCGAAGGATACATATTTGAAAGGACCTTACTGACATATTTTGACCCTGAAATTTCCAAATAGAAAATATAGTCGAACGGCGAAAATTTTCTTCATTCATTTGATATCCATATCTTCATCATTGCACCACCACAAATATTGAAATAAATTCTTTGAAATATGTTTGTCCTAAACAATTTTTAAATCCTTTTAAAAGGAAATTGGATCAGAAAATGAAAAACTAAGTAGGCCATGTGTGTGATTATGTGGCCTTCAATAGATAATCTTGACATCAAGTTTCCTTGAGATTCTGTGTATTTTTTAGTCGATCTGTCGCTTTTGTGAAGCGAAGGATATCCCACAATTAGAGTTCCGGTAGTTCTTTTTCCATTTTTGTCATCTTGCCAAAGCACTGTGGAACGTTCGAAAGCTGGGCTGTAGTGAACAGAAGTCTCATCGTCCTCCAAAGAACATAGCGTTCTCCAAAGAATCACAACTAAAAATTTTAAAAAAATGTACGTTTTTCCATAAATCAATTCACAGTACAATCTCTAACTACCAAAAAAAAATTCTCATCACTCTCTTCTTTAACTGGCAAAATACTGCATGTCTGATTTTATGTTAATTGCATTGCTTCTGCAGGATCAACAGTTGTTTGCCTCTCCCGAAAATTTGTAAGCTGTGACTCTTTTCTCGTTGTGACTCGTATTTAGTGTGCGATATGTTTATAAAGAAATGCTTGCAGAAAACTCGACCCAAGTGTTGCTTTAAAACGTCTGGAAAGTTGCACAATAAATAATAAAACTCCTTCACTAGCTTATCTACATATCACTTGGAAATATTAAGGAAAGGTATACGAAATGAATAATATTTCTGTTCATTGAATTTCATTTATTTACAGTAAGTGGGCGTGACAACTCATTTTTACACTCAGAAATGGTTGAAAGTAAAATGTATCGTTCCTCAGTCACTACGCTCATTTTCATTTCATGCTCTCTCTGTTTCTCTCTTTCTCTCAGTGACATTTTTAACCAGCTATATTATGTGTCTGTCAGAATTTTATAGCTTTAAATATGCATTTTGTTTGACTAAGATAGATAATATTATTTTTGTATTGTTTAAGCATTCGTTTCACACGCACTCACACACGCACACACACACACATACGCAATGAGTCTATGACATTGTCGCTGACCCTTTTAGAATGCCATTTATGCACGTTGCATACTAAGCACTCACCATTTAAATACAATTTTTTTACTTCTCACATATAATGTGACACCGATAAACAATTAAATAACTTGCGCCACAAAGTCTAATAACACATTGAACTATGCATATATGTATGTGTGTGTGTGTGTGCATTGCGCCGACATACTCGTAAAAGTCGCAGCAGAGCGGAAGAAAACTATTTTTAGTTCATCACATACTATATACTCAAAGAGTAGGGATTTTTTACTGCATTGCATTGTATTGACTCACCCCTGAATTTGCGTTTCGAAATGTGGGAACTTCTTCAAAAACGCCTCGCGCTCACTCCACTTGGTTAGGTATGTGTCGCGCCAGTATTTCACCACCTTTTGCAGCTGCTTCGAATTGAAGCCGTATTGAAAGCCAACACCTTCCAGGGGCTCGTGCAACTTCAGCGGCCGACTAAGCTGCGCCTTCAAGTCTTCAATGAGCTGCAAAATGGAAATTCAGATGATTTGGTTGTGACATCAATTAAGTGATTTGAATAAACGAAAGCAGTTCAGATTCGAACGATATCGTTGTAGTTGTAGTTTGTTTTTTGATGTCTTGGCGATATAATAACACCGAAATAAATAAAAGATACATTTTTAGTTAATCGTTTTGGGTACAAAAAAACTAGTTTCGGTTGCCTGGTTTTAATATTTTGCAATGCTATTTTTTTTTACTGTTTTACTGTTGTTTTAAATGTTGCTTGATCCATAAAAGTAGCACACAGTAAACCAGCATTAGCCTTGATTTCATTGCTGGCTTTAACGCTTGCAATGCTGCTTGCTGCCAATCTTTGTGGGTTTCCATGTGGCAGAGAGCTTTAAAAAATTCTTTGATGACTGCTTTTTTTTATTAGAATTTTTCTATTCAACGAATTTTTTTGAAGAAAATTATAATATACAAATTTTAAAGTTTGCATTCAGCCATTTGCAATTTTTTATATATATTAAAAATTATACAAATTTACAAATAAAATAGGTGATAGTAAACTTCTAATCGTATAAAATAGTATTAACTTTTTTAATTTGAATGTTTAATATTTTTAATTTTTTTTTTATATGCGTTTTTATATGTCATAAATGTTTTTTATTATAACATTTTTTTAAGTATTTAAATTGACGAAAATTAACACATTAAAAGAGTGAAAGTAAAAATTATTTAATTAAATTTTGTATATGAAATGCTGATTTTTTATATTGTGTTTGTAATTTGTAATTTTTTTACTTTTTCTTAATATCGGTTTATGGTATTTTTTATAATTTATAAATATCTTTTATTAAATAAATTTTTTATAATCATTAAAAATTATGAAAAATAACAAAAAAAATGAAGTGAAATGTCATTTTTCCAATTCCAATTTTTTCCAATTTTTTTATAATCATTAAAAGTTATGAAAAATAACAAACAAAATGAGGTCAAATGTAATTTTTCCAATTTTTTATGTTGAATGAAGATTTATATATATCACATTAACTTTTATATTGTATTTTTAATTTTCAATAATTTTTCATTTTTCTATATTTTTATATTGTTTTAAGTTTAAATACTTGTTATTTATTCTTAAAATCGGTATTTTATATGTTTTCTAAATATGTTTTTACTATATAAATTTTTTATAAACATTAAAAATTATGAAAATTAACAAACAAAATAAAGTCAAAAGTAAATTGTTTAATAGTTTATGTTGAATAATGATTTTTATACATTTATTTTTATTTATACATTTATTTATTTATACATACATAGCTAATTTTGTATATTGTTTTTTATATATTTATTATTATTACAGTCGTGTCTGGATATAGTGGACTAATTATTGCAAGGCCTGTTCACTGTATTGAGGTTGTTCACTATATCAAGGTTAACATATTTGTTGTTGTTTGTTTTTTGATTAAAATTGTTTCCAATATTTAGAGGCTCCATATCAAAATTTGGGTGTTCACTATATCGAGGTGTTCACTATATTGGGTGTTCACTATACCCAGACATGACTGTATATTTTTAATTTTTAATAATTTTTTTTTATATTTTTATATTCTGTTTTTAATGTTTAATATTTTTTTATGGTATGTTTTATATTTTAAAAATGTTTCGTATGTTTTATAAAATCATTTATAACTACATATCAAAAATGATGAAAATTGACTAACAAAATAAAGTCAACAGTCAATTTTTAATTTTGTATATTAAATGATTATTTTATCGGTTTATAGTATTTGTTATATTTTATAAATGGTTTTTGTTATATATACAAATTATATATTATACAATTATACAATTTATATACAAATTTTTTTTTTATACAAATTTAAAATGATGAAAATGAACAAACAAAATAGGTGATCCAATTTTTTGTATGCCCATAATTGAAACTTTTTAAGGTAAGAACATACAAATGTATATTAAAAATTTGTTAGTTCTTTAAAACATATTTTATTAGTTTAATTTTCTATAATTTGTAATATTTTTAATTTTTACTAATAGCAAATGAAGCATGACCTTGACATTGTATGCGCTGCTGCGTTAATGGAGAAGCTCAGCAGATTCAATTTTGTTGTTGTTTTTTACAGTAATTTGTATTCTCATTCCCGCAAAGAGAATTAGTAAAGAAAATATTTCTATTTTGATATTTTTTGATTTCGTAAGAGCTGCAACTGGATTCCCACTGCAAGGACATGGACTTATGGTAAAAGTAGGCTTTCTCTAAATCCGGTTAAATAAAGCTCGTTCGCAAAGCAATAAAATATTGAATTGCTTATTAAACCGTATAAAAGTTCCGCCAGTACTTTGAACTCGAAATCAATTGCTAAAATAAGCAGACTTTGTGTGCATGTTATGAGTGTTTAAATAAACTTGAACTCATCGCAACACGTCCGCCAAGTGGAAGCGGCTACTTGGTTTTGTTGCCTGTGGGGGTCGCAACCTACAAATATTCTGTACAAAATTAGCTCACACTTGGTGCACTTTGACGACAACTCGAAACGATATCGCGCCCATGACTAGTCATTTTATTAATCTGCACCCGGCCCACCACCTCCTACCTCGGGCTTGGCTGCAATGTCGAACGGCTTGACGGCGGTGTTCTCCTTGTAGTTGGCACCACTGCCGGGCCCCCAGTATTCTTGCGGATTGAGCGCCGGTGCCGGAACGGGACGTGCAAGTAGGCGATAGTTTTGTATGAGCACTGCCACGCCCAGCGACAGGGCCACCACTAGCGCTCTGACTAGAAAGGCCATTTTGTTCGCGAAATTTCGTCAAGCGGTTTACTGGTGTTGTTGCTGCGAATAATGTTGTCCGATTGAGAGGTGCAAAACGCAATCACGACAATGCTCGAAGACCGGCGCAACCGCTCATGCGGAGTGTACGATTTCAACTGAGCGTATTGAATGGCATCAGGCATCAGGCGGCGGCGACTGGCGGCCGGCCGCACAGGCGAGCAGCATCGGAAGAGCTTTTGGCGCCAAATGCAGCGCTCTACAGCTGACTGGAGCTTTGTCGGCGATCGATCTTTGAACGTGGTCGGTGGCTGATTCTGTAATACAAATCAGCCGACCGGCAACTACCACAATGTTTAATTTTTCAGGCACGTTGCCGACGACACCGATGCCGGCTGCCGACTTAAATTCACACTAAATTAGCTTCGGCGTTAGGTTAATGCTTACAGGGTGGTCTGCGTAGTGAGAGCTTTGTCCGCATGACTGATTGTTTGGCGTGTTTTGTCGATTCGAATGGCATGATTTGCACGTTTACTGATAAAAAAAGACGCAACAAGTAGTCGCGAATCGCTGTAAAATGAGTCTGACTGCAATGCTTGCAGTGGGGCCGATTGTGCGCAGCGGGTAGCGGTACGTATGTATGAACCCACATAAGTATGTATGTATGTATGCGCATGAAAGTGAAAATCATTGCTTGGTCGTTTGTGTGTGTGTTGCTTTTTTTCATTTTCCACGATTTGTTGACATTGCGCACTGGAGAGCGATGTCGCCTTAATAGGCAAATAAACAAAAGTATTTCCGCGCATTTAGCTGTACAGCAGCTTTGTACAGCGGAATAGGGGTAGGAGCGAAAGAGGCGCAGGAGGAAGAGTTGGGAGGGACAACTCATGTACACAAACTCATTAAATTGCGTGCGCTGAGTGCCTGCTTGCGCAAAAAGAGATGTTTTGCTTCAAAGAGCGCCACTATAACAGGTAAACAGCCATCCAGCGATTGCCAAACTTTAACTATAAATAAAACTATAAATATTAATAATATCTCTAAAAAAGAATACATATTTTTTAATTTATCTTTTTTCTTTTTTTAATTAGAAATTTTTTTTTATAAATTAATCTATGTATATAAAAATGAATGTCTGTTTGTTGGTCACACGACACTAAAACTCAGAAACCGATTGAGCCTATTGAGCTGAATATTTCACGGAATGTTCGTCATGATTAAGTCTCGGTAAACCACATAGTGCGAATACGACCTGACAGGTGGGCGTGGCACCTCCCATACAACCCAAACTTTTAATATGGAATATCTTTGGATTTATAGGTCGGACGGCATTTGGTACAGGGCCACCGTTTAGGTGTGCCGTTTCACTGGTAAAGTTTCACGAGAGTTGGATAAGGGGCGTGGCAAATTTTTTGTGACTCAAATTTTCTGCGTTACTTTAGAACTGTACGTCGCACATCAATGACACTGCGTCGCACTCTTCGACTGGAGGAATAGATTGGGCATTGCATAAAACGGGCGTGGCATCGCCCATACGGTGTTGTATGAAGAAACTTGATTTATTGGGCCCAGTGACTTCAACCTTGCGTGCAAAGCCGCGGGGCCCTGCTATTAATAAATATTTTTTTAATTATACATATGTATTTTTTTATTGAATTTTTTTAAAATAAATTAATTTTTTTTATAAAAATGGTTTTTCGTTGTTTAAAATTTAGAATTATTTTTGTATAATTTTTTAAAAATTTAAATTTTAGAATTATTTTGTTCTTATAAAATTTTTTTTATTTAAAATTTAGGTTTATTTAAAAGTTGTGTATAATATTTAAACAATTTTTTTATTTAAACTATAAATAAACTTTAGTGTTTACATGGGAAATTTACGCTTTAAAAAGGCAAAAATATTAGTTAAGGTTACTGTTGCAATGAAGTATAAAATTTCGTATAAATAATATTACTATCAACTTTTGTATTTAATTGCTGAAAATATGTATGTACAGTATTTCCCGGTTATATGCACTTCTTTTTCTTAGATTCATAACGTGCTAGAACAGCTGCAAAGAAAGTGCTAGATCTCAGTTTGTACTATACTTCCTGTTCTTATAGATCATCGTAATCTTGGACACTTCTGAGGAAATTCTATAAAGCAAGAATTTTATTCTTAGTTGCTTATGAAAAGACCACAGCTTGTTGTGGAACTCGAAAAGAAACTGTTCTCGATATAAATCACTGAAACTATCTAATTGCTTACTTTGATAGTCGCCAAATAGGTAGGTTAGTATCATTGGGTGTCCAGTGGACCACGCATAGACCTTTAGAGATCTCTTTATGGGTTGTAGAAATAAACTCTTTGAATCGCAGCAGAACGGACTGTAGCATTTGCCGGGCACCATGACCCTCCCTCCTCTTGAGGAAAACGCGATTTGTACTGTTCCTGAGTAGAACCTCTATTAGACATCTCGTTGGAGTCATCACTGGACACTGCGCCATTGGATCTATGCTTATCAAATCTATGCGCCTCTCGTCCAGTGATGTCTGCAGAAGCTGCGGAGATGAAGAAGAAGTAGAATATATCCTGTGCTCCCGGCTCTGCAGGAACGCCGACTCCGCACCTTGGGGGCAAGATCCCTAGCGGATCTTGCTTGCGCGGCATAAGTTGAAATTCCGGGTCTACTCTCCTTTATCAAAAGGTCAAACTGATTTGCCCCGGATTGAGACTGATTGGTTAGCTTCAGAACCATTTAAGAAGGGTTTCACAATGGGCCAATTTGGCCTCCGAGTGGAAGTGCTGTCTTTGTGCCGCACACACGCTTCCCTACCTGACCTAACCTAAATTCTTTGATTACGTGAGATTTTGGCAAATCTTGGTAGATACTTGAGTTGGAACTTACTTAACTGGCCATAACAACCCGTTACCGAGTTACGGCTTGTCGTAAAAATGTTCTCTTTAGGCGCCATGCTTTGGGCTCGTCTTCTCCAGTTGGTCATACCAAGATAGGAGGTGCACCGAAGAGACGGTCTCTCCCTTCGCCATCGACCTCCAATTACCGCAGCGAACACCTTTTATGCCGGAGCTGCATTGTTCATACGGGAGACATGGCCAAGCGAACTCACTGGATATCGTTGACTCGCTATGACTGAGACTTTTTCCAAGCCAGTGAACTCGGAGGCCTTCAGGTTGAAGAGGTAATGTCAAAAGATCGCTATAGCGATCATAACCAATTACACTATGTAATAAGTTGAGAGTAGATTTTTTCTTTAAAGGTTTTCCAGGTAACAGTAATCATTTTCAACAGTTGTCCAACTGAATAAATCTAAGCTCTAATAGGGAAGGCGTGGCATGGCAAAAAAAGATTTTATTAGAAAGCCCATAGATCTTAGTATAATATTAAAAACATAAACTTTAGATTACACGGGTTTATTGAATTAGAAATAAACTGCAAACATAACTAGCTTCTATTATTCCTTAACGAATCAAAGGTACGAAATGGGCTAACAAAAAACTCCGCATTATTAAGTATAAAAAACGAACATTAATTGAACTTTATTTTCGCCACGAATTCGGCAAAATCAATATACAACATAACGGGCACCTCCAGGGCAGCAAAGTGTCCGCCCTGGTGGAAATACTTGCTGTGTATTAAATTGGGGAATTTATCTTTCAATTGCCAGTCGAGCGCTGGCGGCAGATCGTTCTTGAAGCGCGCACAGCCCATCGGCACCGGCGACTGCACGCGATCCAGCTGCATCGCCCAGTACTGCTTCGACATGTTCTCGGCGTAGAAACGCGCCGCTGTGGTGGCGGTGTTCGTCAGATAGTAAATCATGACATTGTCCAGCAGTGCGTCCAGCGTGAAAACCTGCTGCAAGCTGTCGAACTTATGCTCCTTGTCGACGCCGGTAGTCAGCTGAAACTTCTCCAATATATAGGCGGCCAGGCCGACGGGGTTGTTTAGCAGCGCTGTGCCGATGGTGTCCGGCTTGGTGGCCTGTATGTGCAGGTAGCCGGTCTCGCGTATCAGAAAAGCAAACTTTTCCTTGAGCGGAAAGTGATGCGCTTGGAAGAAAGTCGAGGGCACGAACTTGCCAGGCATGAAGCTGGCCACCATGCTCTTCAGGAAAGAGAGCGGCGTATGCACCAAGCACATGTTCGAGTGATAGCCGAGCACGTTGTCCGGGAAGAGTGTGGACAACACACTGCCAATGAGCGAACCCCAATCGCCGCCTTGGATGAGGAATTTCTCGTGGCCCAGTCGCAGCATCAGGTTCCGCATGACGATGGCCATTTGAGCGAGATTGAAGCCGGTCTTTCGGGCGGGCTGCAGGCAAACGAGCACATTAATTAATGGTGACGGTGCGTGACAAAGTTTAGCTCACCTGCGACCAGCCGTAGCCCACCAATGAGGGTGCAATCACTTCGTAGACGTAATCGCTGAACTCGGCCGGCTCGGTGAGCAGCGGTATGAAGTCGTAGAACTCGCGCACCGAGCCCGGCCAGCCGTGCAGCAGCAGCAGCGGTATGACTTTTTTCTTTTTGGCGGCCTCAGCTGAGGGCTTGGCGTGTATGAAGTGTATGAGCAGTCTGTCAGCGGGTTGGGGAGGGAGAACAAAAGTCGCGTTATGTTCGCGCAACGGTAAATGTGCAACGCTTACCCCTGAATTTCGGTAGCGTAGTGCGGCTGGTTGTCCAGAAATTGTTCGCGTTCCGTCCACCTGGGCAGATAGTCGTCGCGCCAGTACTTGACAATTTGTGCCAAGGCATCGGTGTTGAAGCCATACTCGAATCGAATGCCCTCCAGTGGCTCGGTCAGCTTCAGCGTGCGATTGAGCTGTTGGCGCAAGTCCGTAATGATCTGCAAGAGACACCTCCACTTTGCTTAATCATGACTAAATGGAAAACATGTAGAAGCTGGAGACCTCTTTGTCGTATTGTATTTTGAAGCGTCGCACTTTGGTGTCCGGCTTGTGATCGCTGCCGTCGCCCCAGCCCCAGTACGTGTCGGTATCCAGTTTGGGCACCGGCAACGGACTTGTTAACTGATAGAAGCGCCTAATCGAGCCGCCAATCAGCAGCGCGATTAGAATGATGGTTATGGCTAGCTTCATGCTGCACTTATCTGAAGACAATTAAAGTATAAATTTTTATCTATTGCGCGCCAAAATACAACGCAGGCCAATGTTTCGCATGCGTCGCCAACGCAATGTAGCTGCTAACTGTTTTCGACTACTGCTGTCCACACACTGAGACCTGTTGGCCGCACTATTATTATTCAAGTGTGATCATATTTAAAATTTTTATTGTGCGTTCCATGCTCAGGCACACACTCTTTTAAATAGCAGCAGCGCGCTTAGGGCCCCGGCACAGCAATGCTGCTCTCCAGTGTACGGTGCACAGTGGGGCTTATCTTATCATAGCTCATTGGCTATGAAGCGGCATTCAGTTTACCGCCCCGGCCAAAGTTTGTGATTTATGGCGGCGTGCAAAAACTGCTAATGCAATTCAAGCCCAAAATATTTCAGGTGAAAATATTATATAAACATTTTATAAATTTTTTTTAATAAATTTTTTACCTGTAAATAACATACTTAACACATAGTCAAGCCGCATGTGTACGTTCCAGCGATATGTTGTTATCAATTTTCAACTGTCCGAGCATATAATATAAATATTTCTATTATCACTACCTAAGTGCGTCAGTTCGCCATTTGGCACTATGACTCGGCAAAAGCTTCTAATACGACAAACAATGAAATGAATTTTGGACAAAATTATAGATTGGCACATATGTACATATCTAAGTGAACAGCATTCGTGAACTTTAGACACTCTCAAGTTGGATGTGTGTTTTTCGTGTACACCTTATTTACTCATAGTACATAGCAACTATATACAGGTATCACGGTTAGATTATCGCATCATCAAGTGGTTTGTCTGGTTGGAAAAATTCAATTCTAATCTGTCGGCAGATAAAACAATGATGTGATTTGTTTTATCAATTCCACGTTTTTGAATGTTGCCTAATTAATTTTTCATACTTATTTTTAGTGTATGTACATATTTATTTCTTATTTGATATACTTGAAATACTTGACAAAAAGTTGTCTCTTTTTTACGCAATTGATTGCATGAAATGCTTAAATTTTTACAACCATTTCAATTGGCATGTTAGAAGTAAAATTCAGCAAATTAGCGGCGTAAAAACTTCTATGAGGTAAAATGATGATTGAGTAAGATTTTGCAAAGAACTTTAGACTTTTATGCTTCAGTATCGAGAGTTTGGTGATAGTCTCAGTTATTCATATTATTATATTTGATATGAAATTATATGGCAATAAAGTTGTACAATCCATATTACCATGAATAACCTCACGCCTATATAATCTTTTGTATGGGTCTCGATAAAAGTTTAATCGAGACATTATTTTAACTCTTTCGCATACTTTGACAGTAAGTGTAGAGTAGGCTACAGTGGCGCATACACGGGGTTTTGGGAGTTCAAAGCCCCGCAAATACAAAAATTGCTGGTACAAAATATAGTTTCAAATGGTATTGAACTCAAAAGTTGAACGCAAAACCCGCACCCCCTAAAATGAAATACTGTGTGCGCCACTGGTAGGCTATGTATCCATTTGTGTCTATGTATCCACATTCGACTAATATACTTAAGATGTTTTTTCTCTCTTTGTTCACTTCGCTTGGGAGCATGGGGCCTTAACAAGACTAATAACGCCTTGTGTTGCTTAGTTACATTACATATTTTGGTTCTGAAAATTCAAATTAGAAAATTTAGTCAAAAAGCTACAAGTTGCCTCTTTCATTTGATCATATCTTCACAACTGCGAATTTCTTATTAAATTTCTTGAAATGTGTATGCCTTTACTTTAAAGTCCTTTTAAAAGGACAATGGACCAAAAAATAAAAAAAACCAAGTATACCAGGTTACTATACATGATTTCTAGTTTTACGTCTATATAATCTTTTGGATGAGTCAAAAGTATTGTCACACGGTGTTATATGTGCCACAAGGCATTCAGAAACGATTGCGATCGTAATTTACCCAGTCGATACTTGTCTTACTTACTATCAAACCAGAGGCCCTAGGTTCGATTCCTAGCACATGCTGGCGAAACACTCGTCTACTACTAAAGCTATCCACATGAAGCAGATGAGAATTACAAGAATCGCACAAGTGCGCTCTTTGGCAGACAATGGCCAAACCTCCAAGTGTGAGAGAAAAACTGCCAACCGCCGTTCGGTTTCGGCGTAAAACTGTAGGACCCCTCCCCCTTCTCCAATCCGTTTGAAATGCGTGTAGTACACATGTTGGAAAAAACAGTGTTGCATACATATTACAATGGGCCCATATAGAGGCCTAAGTGTGTCACATACAGAGGCAGCCCTACAACCTACCTACTTACCTATTGTCTTGCTATTTCCATTTTCCAATTTGCCAATTTCACGTTCTGAACTAACAGAGTTCTAACTATACAGAATTCTTCAAAATTTTACATCGTGGTTACTCAATTACGGCTTTCAGGGCTTGTCAGAGTTGGAGCTTTGGGTCAGCAATTGAATATTTATTTAACTTGCTAATTAATTTCTACTTGCTCTTTCCAAGTTAAAAACAACAGATTGAGGTCACAAAACTTGTTGTGCTGGGATTATTTAGCTTTTCATCTATACGAGTCAGCGTGTAGAGAATACCACTTGCGGGACAGGATACTGAGGCTACGAAACAGGTTCCTGAATGAAGAAAATATGGACACTTGAACCCATTAAGTTCATAGGTGATGGTAGGTAGGTAGGTAGGTGTGGCTGCTCCAGGAGGAGCTCACTTAGGCCAGGCGGCCCATTGTGATACCACATGAGATCGAGCATCATTTCGCTCACTCGTTAAACCATTTGGAGCTATTAACGAAGCTTAGTAGACGGCGTATGGTCTTATCAGCTAGATCTTCTAGACTTCCGAAGAAGAAGTTGCCTAAGTGGGTTTGCCTTCTTCTGGATAAAGCAGGACAGTAACATAGGAAGTGAGGAATATTTTCTTCCTCCTCCTCGTCCAGACAGCTGCGACAGAAGTCGTTTGAAAACAGCCCCATCCTTTTTGCGTGGGTACCGATTAGGCAGTGACCCGTAAGGACACCGATCATGGTTCTGATCTGGGCTCTGTTTAGTGAGAGGAGTTCTTTAGAACGTCGAGTATTTAATGTAGGCCAAAGTTGGCGCGCAAGGAGGCTTGTGTTGCCTTCAACCCATCTTAAATTCGTATCGTGTATTGAGCTCGCATGAGTACGAAGCTTACAAGTTAAAAGAGGGACACCGAGCGTGGTCAACTCCTGGCCTAACTGCTCAGTAGAGCCCTGTCTCGCGAGCTCGTCCGCTCTACAGTTCCCTGGAATATCCCTATGACCTGGAACCCAGCATAGGCGAATATGAAGCTGCTTGGCAGTCTCGTTAAGAGATTTGCTGCAGCTAAGAACGGTCTTTGATGTTATTTTGACCGCATCCAGAGCTCTAAGAGCTGATTGGCTGTCCGATAATATAAGGATACCATTAGCCGATATCCTGTTTACCCTGAGCCAATCGGAGGCTGCACAGATTGCTGTGACCTCAGCCTGGAAGACACTACAGTAATCTGGCAACCTGAGCTTTAAATTAAGGTTTAATCCTTCTGAGTAGATACCACAGCCCACCTGACCAAGCAGTTTCGATCCATCCGTATAAATATGGATCTCACCGCTGGCAGGGGGCGCACCCAGCTCCCATTCGGCTCTAGATGGGATTAAAACATGATAGTCCTTATCAAAGGACAGGCTGGGTGTCATGTAGTCAACATTCTGAGATATGCCTTTGAAATAATTTAGAATAGAAGAGTGCCCGTACCGCCCAATTCTCCATTGCGCAGAGGCGCGCATCCTGATGGCAGCATTGGCGGCCAATTGCTTCCCCAGGATATCCAATGGGATTAGGTGGAGCACAACGTCTAAAGCATTAGTGGGAGTAGTCCGCAGGGCCCCACTTATACATAACTCTGCGGACCTTTGAATTTTAGCAAGTATTTGGGAGTGAGACCTTTTGGCCAATGAAGGCCACCAGACTACTATCCCGTATAACAATAGAGGTCGAACAACGGCGGTATACAGCCAGTGTACGATATGAGGTCTTGTACCCCATACATTGCCTATCATCCTTTTACATGTATAAAGGGCAATACTGGCTTTCTTAGCTCTCTCCAGGACGTTGGGTTTCCAGTTAAGTTTCCTGTCTAACACAAGTCCCAGATATTTAGCGGTTTCCGAGAATTTCAGATGCATCCCTAGCAGCCGCGGGGGATCAATATCAGGTATTCTATGTTTATTTGTGAAGAGAACTAGCTCCGTTTTATGTGGGTTGACGCTAAGACCACATTCTATAGCCCAATTTGTTAGGATGTTCAAGCCATGTTGCAGCACATCCCTGATAATTGAAGGAAACTTTCCGGAGACCGCAATAGCAACATCATCTGCGTAGGCGACCACCCGGCACCCCGCCCTCTCCAGACGTATTAGCAGTGTGTTCACCGCTAAATTCCAAAGAAGAGGCGAGAGGACCCCTCCCTGGGGTGTCCCCCTTTTTACAGATCTCTGTGCAGATGCGGTACCAAGACTTGCATTGATGACGCGGCTATGAAGTAGCTGCTCAATCAGTGCTACTAGCGGCACACCTACACCTAGGTCTGCAAGTGCGTCGGTGATGGCCTCCGATCTGATGTTGTTAAAGGCCCCTTCAATATCCGTAAAAGATACCATAGTGAATTCTTTGCACTCAAGTGATTTCTCTATGGTATGGATTAAGCAGTGCAGAGCGGTTTCTACAGATTTACCCCTGCAGTACGCATGTTGTGAGGGCGAGATTGGTCGATCGACCAACAACTGCCTAATATGAATATCCACTAACCTTTCCAAGATTTTGAGAAGGAAAGAGGAGAGACTAATCGGTCTGAGGTCTTTTGGATGAACATGCGAGCTTTTGCCAGCCTTAGGTATGAAAACTACCTTCACATGTCTCCAGATACTGGGTATGTGATTCAGGACTAGGCAGCTCCTCATGATCTCCTGTAACCATGGAAGAATTAGGTTCTTGGTGACCTGAATCTCTATCGGGGCAACGCCGTCTGGCCCCGACGCTTTGTTTCATAGGTGATGGGCATACTTAATTTCCGCAGAGAGGTCAGACTGCAATCGTGCAGTGTGTGCCAGAAACGAACCCTCTCTGTACTGCTTAGTGTACTGGAACATCGTATCAACGTGGAATGAGTGAGCTCCAGTGGATGGACAGTGAGCTACAGAGTGATTATATCAGCTTGCTATCTCTCCTCTGAACAGTTATAAAGGAAGTATCTATGGAATAGTCGAGGCCTCGTCCTCTCTCTCAATGGGGACTTCACTTGCATCAGTCAAATTGATGCTGAAGCAATTTTATCAAAAGGAAGCAAACGAATTGTGGTCTGAGGAATAGACCTGCTAACTTGGCCAACCTATAACATAAAACGGACTAACTAGGAGCTCAACCTCCGATGTCACTCAACAAGCACAACGGTCTCGGTGCTCGCGGGTCACTGTCTTATGGTGAAAAGACTAAGACTGGTATTCAACAACTTCTGTCGAGAGTGCGGCTCCGAGAAGGAGACCGTTCTCCACCTGTTGTGTCAGTGTCGCTTATTAGACAGAAGCAGACATGCGTTCCTCGGCTCAGCTTTCTTCATTAGCCTTACCGAAAAATCGACTCTAAATATCAGGAATAAAAAATCCCTGAGACTTTTGTTCAACTTTCAGACAACGTACGAATTGCACACTGACACAAATTTATGGCTTCTTCGTAAGAAATAAAGTGCTGCTCGGCAGACCAAGAGTTATCGACCAAAACAAATGATAGTCGGATGGATCAATGTCTGTTAAATACGACGAGTGGGGTAGGATATTCCGTTAAAGCGTCTCCAAAGTTTTCATAATGACTTTTACAACATGTGACCGAGTGTTGTTGTGCCGAAAGATCAACGTTTGATTAGAGATACATACTACTGTGTCCAAAAAATAAGGTGACATTGTACCTATTTATTTTGAAAATTCTTTATTTATTCTTCCAAATCAATTTCATCCCTTTCAAAGTAATCCCCTCCCGATGCAATGCACTTATGCCAACGGATGTTCCAATCTTCGAAACACTGATTGTAGTCACTTTCCGGGATGGCCTTCAGTTCCGTCTTCGCTGCGGCTTGAATCTCCTCTATCGTATCAAAACGGTGTCCCCGGAGCGGTCTTTTGAGCTTGCTGAACAGCCAGAAGTCGCGCGGCGCCAGATCAGGTGAATACGGTGGTTGCGGAACGATATGGGTTGAGTTTTTGGCGAAACGATCACGAATTACGAGTGCAGTAGAAGAAGAAGAATTGTCTTTCCACAATTCCGGCCTTTTTAGGCGGATAGCGTTACGCAAACGACGCATAACCTTCAAATAATATTCCTTGTTGACTGTTGACTAAAAAAAATAATTCTCCAAATCCTTCGACGCGCGCAGTTTAAATTCAAATGTCACCTTATTTTTTGGACACAGTAGTATGTCACAAAGAAAGTATGTTGTTTATACTTCCGCGA
This sequence comes from Melieria crassipennis, assembly GCA_963668005.1. Classification (NCBI taxonomy): domain Eukaryota; kingdom Metazoa; phylum Arthropoda; class Insecta; order Diptera; family Ulidiidae; genus Melieria; species Melieria crassipennis. The sequence goes on along the minus strand of OY764963.1, from coordinate 105,928,899 downwards.
AAGGACACATATTGATTTTTACAGGGAAATGATTACACTTCACCATGGAATTAGTTACAAGTTGGTGCAATGCAATTTAATGCTATTTAAAGACGCCATATTTTGTAAATACCTCAAAATCTATTTGTATTCCTACAAACTGTTGAAAATATCGAAAAATATCACATTGATTTGAGTTCAAATTTATGATAAATTTTTTACAATCGAGTGTAAAAGTATCACCTTTCCACCGAGAAACCACTTAAACTATGAAATTTTTCTTGAATAATTAAAAAATCGTCAATAAGAGAGTTGAATTCTCTGAAAATTCGCTACAAATCTCAACAGTTCTACTAAAACATTTTTTTTTTTTTTTAACAGAAACAAACACGCAGGGGATGACCCCTATTAATGCGAAGCATTGCGTTGGTTCAGGAAGGATATAAAGGTTGGGAGATAGGGTTATGAGTGAAGTGTTTATGGGCTCTTGCTTTGAACCCATCGAGATCATAAGTGCTGGGGAAAATATCCGCAGGGAGACCATTCCACAACCGCGCTGTACGGGCCAGAAACGAACTTTCCCTGTAGTGCGTAGTGCGCTGGAACATCGTTTCGACGTGGAATGCATGGGCGCCAGTGTTCAAACGGGTTGCCCGGGGGAATACCCGGAGTGATGGCATCTAGCTGCTCATCTCCACTGAGCAGTTACCGAAAAAGTATCGGTAAAATAACATCACACATGCCACGTTACGACGATGTTCCAAGGAGTCAATAGAGCTGGATGCCTTACTGTCCCCATAAGTTTAATCGCACGGTTTTGCACCCGATCGAGGAGCTCCAAATGGGGTTTTGAAGCCCCCGCCCAGAGGTGCGAGTTAAACTCCATTTTAGGTCGGATATAGGTAGTGTAAATAATGCGGAGATCAGACGGAGTGAAATTTTTTTTGCTTTAGGAAGCCGAGGCACTTGGCTGCTTCTTTCGACACGCCAAAAATATGATCGTTCCAACGAAGATCGTTCTTAATGAACATGCCCAGAACATCAAGAGCTGCCGATTCCGCAATACTCACACCACCCATAGCCAGGGATGTGGGGAGACTCGCTTGTGGGATAACAGGCAACAATGGGTCTTGACATCCAAAAATTTACATTCCAAAATAAAATTTTATGATTTTACTGTCAGACAAGTGGTGAATTTAAGGATATTTGGCAAGCAAATAATTCCAATTCTTACTAAATAAATTGTCATGGCTGAGTTTAGACAAAAATGTTATGGAACAAGTAGGTTTCCACGAAAACCCTGAATTTTTTTTTTAAATTGCAATCCAGCAAACAATTTCTGTGGTGTTCCTAAGAATATTTTGGCTCATAGATTTTTGATTTTCGTGGAACACAACAGCCCGTTGACCATGATTGGTGTCATGTGAAAAAAACACTTGCCGAAGAAAGGGAATAGCCTTAAATATATTTGTGTGTATAGGTACGTGAACATGCAAGTGGAAACATACAAATTATAGCAAAAAAAAAAAAAACACTGCACAAATGTCAATGACCTTCTACGAAAAACGACGATAGCCCCAACCGTTGCGAGGGGTGCATCATGCACACTTGTCACAGGGCGCCCGGCAAACGCTATACATATGCCTGACAGGCGGCGAGTGGGTGGCGGACACTTAATTGAAATAACCACAACAATGCTGTGCAACAGCAACAACAATAAATAACAGAGTAGAAGAATATGAAAAACCGAACAATTACGTGAACATGCACAATTGCAGCGGTGACTCCGGGGATTCCAATTGTCGGCGCCAAAGCAGCGCACAACAACACTTACCACACTGCGTGCAAATGCAATGCACTAATTTTTAATAAAAAAATTATCAGCAAACATAGGGCCGTGTCAAAAGGGCGCCAGCATAATGCAAAGGGGGGGGGGGGGGATGAAGAGGGGCCGTTTCGATTTGTGTAAAGTTTCAATTTGAAAATGGTGCCCGTCAAAGTTGCGTGCGCTTCGTGCACAGTGCGGCGACGTTAAGTGCTGCAGTGCGCCGCACTGAACTTTGTTCAATTGCTTTGCGATTGTTACACTTTTGATTTGCGTGCTAGCCACGAGCGGCGCGCCGATGGTGGGCGGTGTGTGCGAGTGTGGAGGTGAGGGAAAATCTTGCAGGAAAACACGAGGAAGCGGAAATTACACCGGTGGCAACAACAATCGCGCCCAAACACAAACACAAACAGGAACAGAGGGCAAAGCGTGCGCCTTGGCGTAATGTCGAACGTGTCATGGCAAGTGGCGCTACCAACAACACAAACAGGCCTCGCCGTTGGGGTGAGAGAAATGAAAGAAGGAGCGCCCAGGCGGGAAGCACTTAAAGGCCTAATTACCCCATCGATACTTAATTTGTTGTGCGGTTGCACGGCACGAAAGGCGGCGTCGCCGTGGAACTTTGTTCATTTCAGTTGTACAACTTTAACCACAACTAAATTTTCGTTTTTGGGTTATTTCATTTGGCCACTTAAGTGGAATATGTGTGTTGGAATTGCATTGTTGTGGCGTCGAGTTCAGTGAACTGCAGCGCAGCGTATTTTTAGTTGGAAATAAACATTTGACTTGTGTTGCGTGTGGTGGCCAAAGTATTTTTAGTAGCAGCCTAAAAGTGTGCTGTGAAAATGGGTTAACAGCGTTCGTGACAAAGTGAAGCCCGTTATTGTCAAATCGCCGTTTATCTGCTGCCTGAAAGTATGCAGCAATAATGCGCTGACCACTCTGCGAGCACTGTATCGCCTGAAAGTAGGCAACTTATTTAACAATATGGCAACAATTTGGCAACACAACTTTGGCAACAATATGGCAACAATTTGGCAACATTGGCAACGGAATTCCCGTTTTTAGTTGACTGTCGGTTGACTTTTGCACATAGGAAATGTGCAGCTTCTTGTGACGTGCTAAGCGAGATGCTTCCATGACATTTGTGGCTATCGGAATAGATTTAACTTGAATTGGTTTAACAATAAATGAGCGCAACACGCGCTTCGTCGAGTACTTTTAAGATTATCAGATATTTCATTCGATGTCGAACAGTAACGTAGGTTGCTCCTAGTGCTGGTTCGAATGTTAATAGTAGCTTACATAATGTTAAGTTAACAGCGGTCGGCACATTACCACCAAGCAGCAATTTTGCATTTGCGTCAGATGCGTATTCTGTATGATTTTGCCTATTAACACTAGAAAGATCTTTGCGAGCATTTTGACGGCTTTAACCCTTTCCGGTCAATTTCCGCATTTCTTGAGATAACAATTTTTCTTTCAAAATATTGACTCTCATTGAACATTTTAGCAATAAAATACAAAAAATATCAAAAACATAATTTCAGTTGGGAATTATAGCACAGTCAATTTTGTACGATATATCGTACAATGGTCCGCAAAAAAGTAAAAATGCATACAATTTTGGTTTCGTTTCTTTTAGTTTTTTGAACAATTCATTGATTTTCTTGATAGAAAACATAAATTCAACAAAAAATCTAAACGTGATTTTATTTTGATCGAAACTTATATAAATTATCTATCTATAAACAATTAATTCACATTTATTCGGCCTTATATAAGCGTTGTTGTTGTTGCAAAGCCCTTTTCCTCTCAATAAAACACAGAATCAATTAAAATTCGTACAGTTTTACAGAAAGGCACTGAATATAGGTCATTCTTATTATCGTAGTGGGAGTGGCAAGTACGCATGTCTAACCTTACATAACCTGTGTCTGCTCAGTAAAACATAAAATCTTCTAGTATCTAGTTCTTATTGTTAATAGAAAATTGCCGAATAGTCGAAATTAATTAGCCACGTGGTTTACAGATGGGCGTGGCAGGCATACAAACGCAAACAATTTGTTACCAAACCAATAACTTTAAAAAAATGCAAACATAACTTCCAACCTTTGGCTTCCATTTGTACGATATATATATTGTAAGTTCTATAAATCAACTGAGATTCAAAATATATATTTTGTAAGTTTTATAAATCAACTGAGATTCAAACTTGAAAATTATTTAGCTTTTTGCTACCAAAAAGTATTACATATTTAAAAATTTCTACGCAGAAGCATCGGTTTTTCAAATTCTTGCAAAAAGCCGCTTACAAAACGCACTCATACTGCGTAGCCACGGCTATAATGATTTATATTTTTAAACAAAATTATACAACACAGCCTAGTTAATACGAATTAAAAAGCCGTTGCATAAAAAATGCGTTCGTTGTCGAATAAAAATCTTGGAAAAAAATTTTGCGATATATCGTACAAATTTCCGGAAAGGGTTAATTTTTCATTATTTGTATTTACTTTAGTATTTGCTTTAGTGACTTTTATTTTGTTATCGTGGAAAGTGTATACAAGGTGCAACCCAAAGTAAACAGGACTTTTATAAAATAAAGAAAACGGATGATTATTTTTGTATAATTCTTTTTATTTATTCAAAATACTCTCCTTCTGCTTCGATACAACGTTTTGCACGGTCCAAAAGCATTTGGAATGAGTGTTTTAGGTCATCGGCCGGCATCGCCTTCAGAATGTTGGTTCAAGCCTTTTGGATGTCCTCAACGTCCTTATAACGGTTTCCTTTCATCGGCAAATGCAACTGACCGAATAAGTAGAAGTCACAGGGAGCCATATCAGGCGAATACGGTGAATGATTGATGGTAAAAATGCGATTTTTGGTCAAATAATCGGTCGTAACTAGGGCTCTGTGAGCCGGTGCATTATCATGCAATAAACGCCAACTTCCTTCCTCGCGATATTCTGGCCGAATACGACGAATGCGATGCACCAAACGCTTCAAAACTTCAACATAAAACAAAGTGTTAATTGTTTTTCCCGGTGGAACAAACTCTCGATGAATTATTCCCTTTGAATCGTAGAAACAAATGAGATGAGTTTTGATTTTTGACTTCTCACGGCGGGTTTTTTCGGATTTGGCTCATCTGGGTGCTTCCATTCGGCACTTTGACGCTTTGTTTCGGGATCATATTGAAAGCACCACGTTTCGTCACCGGTTACGATGTTGAACAAGAAATTTGGATCACGTCTGGCTTCCCGAACGATGTCTTTTGCGTGCTCAATTCTCTGCGCTTTTTGGTCGTCGGTTAAAGTGTGCGGAATGAAGCGAGAACACACTTTACGGAGACCCAAATGTTCGGTTAAAATGCGATCAATTGATGTTTTGGAGATGTTCAATTCCATTTCCATCAATTCCAATGATGATTTTGGCTGCATTTTGATAAAATCACGCACAGTTTTGATGGCATCGTCAGTAATCACAAATTTCGACTGGCCGACGTGTTCGTCGTCATTCAAGTCTTCACGACCATTCTTGAATCGATTCAACCACTCATTAACACGGCCACGGGATAAACAATCATCACCATAAACTTGCTTTAACAATTTAAACGTTTCGGTAAAAGTTTTACCAAGTTTAAAACAGAACTTAATATTAGCTCTTTGTTCGATCGACATTCTCGTACCAAAGTTAAAAACATACTGTCACATTGAGCGGGATATTTCGGCGTCTACTAGACCAAATGTCATGAAATTTAGACAGTATGTGAATGAAAGATGTACCTTTCCAACGCATGTCCTCACACATAGATGGCGCAACCAGAAACGTCCCTATTGCAAAAGTCCTGTTTACTTTGGGACGCACCTTGTATATTTTAAAATGTATTTTGTTATAAATTTGCTAAATCCGATGTGTACTTTTCGAGATATCAGCGGATATGATATGAAAGACTGCATGTCTTTGTAGGTATGGAAAACTTCTTCGGTCTTTCTAGTGTTAAAGATTACTTTTAACATTACAATGCACGAAGAGTGAAAATTACTCCATTGAGATATAAAACAGATAGATAGATGAAGTCGTTGGAGAAGAAAAATAGTTGAACTGAAACGAAGCTTGAACTATGCGACACAAATAAGGGCGTAGTACTGTCTAAAAGTGAGGAAAAATCGATTTAAAAAGTTATTACTATTATTTTTTTTTAAAGTATAGAAATAAGATATTGATTCAAAAAAGTTGTTTTTGTTGTTGCTATATTGTACTACTAATTCGCTGCACAGACAAATTTGTAATTTATTTTATTTTTTAGGTGTTTGTAGCATTGAATTTGGAGCTTCCGTAAAAAAGCTCTTCAACAACTGCCAAGATTGCTGATAGGAAAATTTTGTTATAAATTGTATTTTGTTATAAATTTGCTAAATCCGATGTGTACTTTTCGAGATATCAGCGGATATGATATGAAAGACTGCATGTCTTTGTAGGTATGGAAAACTTCTTCGGTCTTTCTAGTGTTAAAGATTACTTTTAACATTACAATGCACGAAGAGTGAAAATTACTCCATTGAGATATAAAACAGATAGATAGATGAAGTCGTTGGAGAAGAAAAATAGTTGAACTGAAACGAAGCTTGAACTATGCGACACAAATAAGGGCGTAGTACTGTCTAAAAGTGAGGAAAAATCGATTTAAAAAGTTATTACTATTATTTTTTTTTAAAGTATAGAAATAAGATATTGATTCAAAAAAGTTGTTTTTGTTGTTGCTATATTGTACTACTAATTCGCTGCACAGACAAATTTGTAATTTATTTTATTTTTTAGGTGTTTGTAGCATTGAATTTGGAGCTTCCGTAAAAAAGCTCTTCAACAACTGCCAAGATTGCTGATAGGAAAATATTCTGAAGAAAACAAATGAAAATTATTCCGATTCTGTGCAATAAACTAATTGTGTTGTTTCCAAAAATGTATGTAATGACACAATTTATAAATAACATCTAACATTTACTGCATTTCATACAGTTTCTTAGAGCCTGGAATTGTTTTTTTTTTATAGCGCATCGCGTTTTGAAGATCATCTCCGTCCTTTGCAGAAATAACACACGGCACTTTGAAAACTACTTGATCGCTCTGTTTACAATATAAACAACTATGCATTTTTATTCATTAATAAATGTTATAGTCCTTGGAATTTGTAAAAAAAAATTTTTTTTAAATTTGTACAATAGCCAGTATTATTGCCTCTGTTCTGAGACTAACTATCTTTTTTAGCGACTATTATTAAGAATCTATCAGTGTCATTAAATATAGAATGCATTCAAGGAGATACTTTCAGGAAAATTCATCCGTACATCTGTGTCCTGTAAAGGCACGAAAGTTGAATGGAATTTCGCAATGAAAAGTTCAATGTTTCTAGTAGAAGTTTATTGACATTTTCTTTCTTAGCGGCTGTGCAAACCAACAGATCTGAACATTTGTGTACATTATATTTGATTTTGGTATTTTTTGTAAAATCGTCACTCCAGACTTTATTCACAGCTTGTGTTGGATGTCAATTTGTGTCTACGACAGCAAACATTTGCCAAAATACGCAAAACAAATATTCGATTTGTATGCACTGAACAAATATTAAATTACAATTTTGAGACTCAACCGTATGGTTGTCGAAGCTGAAAAATCCCTTTAAATACCGAGCGAGCCCACACAGAGCTCACAGTTGAAATTTACTTGAACTTCAGCAATCATACAACACAATGAAATTTTTCATTATCGAAGCTTTTGTCGCAGCGTTGATGCTCTTCTCGGTCAACGTGTGCGATGCGGATATAGCGGAAATATATATAATATTGTTACAAAACGGAATTCGTTATAACTGTACTGCACTCTTGTAACTCTTGTAGAGTTGGGTAAAGTAACTGGAACCAACAATGTAGTTCAACTTTGATCGAAATTGAAGCCGCAGCAAAATCAGGAATCGCCGCCGACACCATTCGCCATGTAACATTGAAGCATTGCCGGCAAACGTGGTTGGTTCAGTTCATCGATTATAAAAAAAGACCTAAAACTATCAATTGCAAAAAAGTTGGCAAAAGTTACAAACCTATTATATTTTATATATATATTACTTATATCCAGATTTGATTAAACTACTCAATGTGTTTAAATTGAATAAAAATTAAAAAATGCTAAAACTTGTGTTTTATTTTGTGTTGTATGGTGAAACTTTGACGTGATAACTTATGTTTACTACAAAAAATGCTTATGATAAAAAATAATTTTGTGTACTTTTTATGTCAATTCATTAACTCAGCAATAAAGATAAAGATTGGCCTATAGTTTGATTAAAAAAAAAAAACTAACAAAACAACCAATCAAAATCAGTTGCTTTAGTCATCGTTCAAATTGTTCACTTGCACACTTGTTCCAATCTTTGAGTTTCATACAATTTTTAATGGCGAAAAAACTTCATGCACACTTGAAACTCTTCTCGATTAAATCATCAACATCTCAGCATCGGATGCAGCAACATTTGGCACGCCTCATCACTCATCGACTCGACGCTGCGCGCCAAAACGCAAATGCTTACACGCTTTTGCAATTCCGGCGTTCCGAACACGCAGCGTGGCCAACCGATTCAAACATAAATTCACAAACTTACTTACTCAGCTGTCAGTTACGCCCGAAAATGTGCCCGAAATCGAATGTTTAGTTGGTTGTTATTTGTTGGCATTTTCGTTGTACGATTTTTTGCGCTGTTATTAATTTTTTGGATAAACAATACGGCTGCATAAAAACTCACTTTCGTTGCGTTGTCGAATCACCGTCGGCATCGTTGTTGTTGTGCTTCATTTGCTACTTTGCCGCAGCACACTTAATAACATTCTTGTTATTGTTGTTGCTGTGTTGTTTGAAGGCAGGCTAAATCGGCCATTGAGCAACAAATCTGTTTACTTGTGTTTAGTTGAGACAATGTTTTTCTGTCGACAATGTTTTTGCTGCTTCTGCTTCAGCAGCTGATGATTTTTCCCAACTTGCCACTGTTGCTGTTCTGGCCATCTGTGTGTGTGTAGTTGTAGCGTTTAGGTTGCTGATGTTTTTATTTTGATTGGCATTAGTGCAGCATCATCCAACTCGCTTCATTAGTTCTATTAATTTTTGGTTGGTTGTTTTTTTTTTTAATAAATTTCATTAAGAAAAAATATAAATTGGTGTTTTTTGGATTTGCTCAGCTCGCACACCTTCCGGGTTAGGTGAACCATGAAGGCTCTTCCCGCTGCTGTCACGCATTAGAATTTGTAAAACCTTTGCTCACCTTTTTGACAGTAACGAAAATTCTTCGAGTCAATGCGGCAATTAGTTTTTATAGAAACTTAATTAAAACTACATTAAATTGAATATTTGTTGTTCATAATAATTTATTGCATTACTCATTCATATTTCTTATATATGTACACACAGCTTTTGTTCGAAAACCTTAGCCGACACAAGTGCATCTCTCAGAGTTCCACTTAGAAGCGGAACGTGTAGGTGGCGCCACCACGAATGTCGGGCCGACTGTTGCCGTAGGGACCGCCCAAGTGCTGCGAATAGCCCGCGGTGCCATCGATAGAGTGGCGTCCATTGTCGCTCTGCCACACCGGCACACGCGCATTGGCATTGATGTCAAAGCCCTGGCCCGGGCTGCCGCCGCCCTGCACATTCAGCTGGCGCTTCAAGCGCAGCGGCGCCTCCTCCGCCGGCAGCACATAGTCAGCGTACGCTGGCTGCAACATAGCGCAAAGTTGTCAGTAATGCATTGAGCGACTTGTTCGCTCACTTCGTCGGCCACTTACCACATCTTGAAGCGCCGCGTAGGCTCCGTCAGCTATCTCCAATTCGTGCGGATAGGCGAGCGCCGCACTCAGCGCACAAACAAAAATTAATATCTTTGCAATCATTTCGCTTTATGTTGTTGTTTTAATTAGAATCACTAGCAAGTCAGTGTGGAGATGCGTTGACGTTTCTGTCACTTGCTGTACTGTTGATCGTGGCCATACGCCTAGCGGGATTTATATAGTAAATGCAACCAGACTAGTGATTCCCCAGCGATAAGAATCCCCCGTTTGGTGTCTGCCGAAACACCAAAACAAAAAATTCGAGCCGCTTTATCTCTGTGTGATTTTTCTCAACACAAAGCCAAGAGACATTGCGAGACATTGTATGAAACATAAATTGTGTGGAGGTAATGTCCCGCCAATTGATCAATGGATTATTGGAGAAAAATTATTGGATGGACTTTTTTGTTTACGTATTTTCATAATTTTCTTCAAATTGTGGCTTATCAATACATAGTCTTCTCAAACAATTCACTCTACGGTGCAAATTTTGTTATCCGTATTTAATTTTTACATTTCCCAAATTAAAATATTTCTTTATTTTTAACATTTCGCCGAAGCCATTTCGCATTTGAATCCAAGCGAGTGGCGCACACAGGATTTCATTTTGCGTAAAACGTTTAAGCTCGATTTGGGGGATTTGAACCCCAAAACACCCTCCCCCTGTGTGCGCCACTGGCCTAAACTCTGTATTCATATGTAGATTGTCAGATTATGTCAACAAATTCATTTTACAGCGCATTGTATAATGTTTCTTAAACTTTCAATGTTTTTGAAGTCTATGGGCAAACAAAATCCTTACAGACTAACAGAACACAGAAAAGTTAACTCAAAGTACATCAGATTGTTTTAAAAAATAGCACTTCAACTATTTAAGGCCATTGCGAAATTCGATCTAGGCAACAAATTCGATTAGGTGCAAAGTCTAAATCAAGGCTCTTACCAGATTTGTTGAACTCCAAAAGGCTTTAGGGAACGGCAGAAAGAAACATAAAAGTGGAGAATAACACGCAAGCATTTGCAAGAGATCAGGAAGACAATAGACTCTAACAACAAAGGTCAATGAATAAAATCGTACATAAAGATTAGAGGAGGATTTTACTTCTATTTTCAAGTGCCTTTAAATCGAACAAAAGGCAACGAGCAGGAAGCATGATGGATTATTTTATTTCATTTTAATTGATTTTATTTGATTTTATTTTATTGTATTTTATTTGATTTGATTTGATTTGATTTGATTTGATTTGATTTGATTTTATTTGATTTGATTGGTTTGATTTGATTTGTTTTGATTTGATTTGATTTGATTTGATTTGATTTGATTTGATTTGATTTGATTTGATTTTATTTTATTTTATTTTATTTTATTTTATTTTATTTAATTTTATTTTATTTTATTTTATTTTATTTTATTTTATTTTATTTATTTATTTTACTTTATTTTATTTTATTTTATTTTATTTTATTTTATTTTATTTTATTTTATTTTATTTTATTTTATTTTATTTTATTTGATTTGGTTTTATTTTATTTTATTTTATTTTATTTTATTTTATTTTATTTTATTTTATTTTATTTTATTTTATTTTATTATTTTATTTTATTTTATTTTATTTTATTTTATTTTATTTTATTTTATGTTATTTTATTTTATTTTATTTTATTTTATTTTATTTTATTTTATTTTATTTTATTTTATTTTATTTTATTATTTATTTTATTATTATTTATTTTATTTTATTTTATTTTATTTTATTTTATTTTATTTTATTTTATTTTATTTTATATTATTTTATGTTATTTTATTTTATTTTATTTTATTTTATTTTATTTTATTTTATTTTATTTTTTATTTTATATTATTTTACATTATTTTATTTTAATTGATTTTATTTTATTTTTTTCATTTAATTTTATTTCTAAATATGAATTGATCTACGTATAGTTGCTAATTTTGTCAAGCTTCCAAATTGAGATGTAAACAAAACAAAAAAACTTCGCGCTTTACGATTTCTTGAGCTATTTTTATACATAAAACATACATAAATCTATATATCGCTCCTTCGCTGCAAGAACGTCATAACTCAAAACTACATCATTCTGAGAAAAGCGGAATATTTAATATTTAAATTTTTGTTTTTGTTATATTGTACTACTAATTCGCTGCACAGAAAAATTTGTAATTTATTTTATTTTTTAGGTGTTTGTAGCATTGAATTTGGAGCTTCCGTAAAAAAGCTCTTCAACAACACGGGTAAAAAAACAGCGCTCATACACCTTCATTTTGAACTTTTTATGAAAAATGCATACATTTTGTGATTTTTTTCATAAAATTTATGAAACAGTTCATACATGTTTATGAACGCGTTCATAAAATTTGTGAAACTTCGTTCATAAACCATTTCATAAAAGCCGAATCTCACATTTTTAGGGCAGGCTACTTTTATTTTGAATTTTTTATGAAACATTCATAAATGTTTTGATTGTTTCATAAACTTTATGAATCAGTTTTTGAGCACGTTCATAAAGTTTCTGAAATTCGTTCTTAAACCATTCGTTCGGCTACGCCGAATCCGAACGGCGATTGGCAGTTTTTTCTTTCACACTTGGAGGTTTTGCCATTGCCTGCCAAGAGCGATTCTTGTAATTCTCATCTCCTTCATGTGGTTAGCGATAGAAGTAGATGAGCGTTTTTACCAGCCAGCGAGACAGGTAAGGGAGACAGGTAACTCGAATTCAATTAAATATATTCTTTAATTCTATTAATTGTCAATTTTTTTTAGCAGTCAAAGATGCGGGTGGCGGAATTTGTATAAGTATCATTATTAAAAAATTAATTATTCATATTTATGATTAATAAACAAAATATGCATTTGTAGAAATATTATTCATAATTACTTAACATGTTTACTATAAATCACTTTCATATTTTGTAAGTTTCCATAAATCCATAAAATATACCAATGTTTTAAATTTTTTCGGGATTTTGAATTGCAGGAATTTTTTATGAATAAAATCAAAAAATGTATGAATTTCGTTCATAAACGTTCGGGATTATGAACAAGGCTTATGAATGCGTTCATAGAATTTATGAACGCATTCATGAGCGTTCGGTAAACCCGAAGGCTTATGAATGCGTTCATAAACTTTTTATGAACGCGTTCACTGGTTCAAAAATTATGAATATGTAGATACAGTTTATGCACAAATTCACAAATTTTTTGAACGTTTTTCGTTCCGTGAACTGCCAAGATTGCTGATAGGAAAATATTCTGAAGAAAATAAATGAAAATTATTCCGATTCTGTGCAATAAACTAATTGTGTTGTTTCCAAAAATGTATGTAATGACACAATTTATAAATAACATCTAACATTTACTGCATTTCATACAGTTTCTTAGAGCCTGGAATTGTTTTTTTTATAGCGCATCGCGTTTTGAAGATCTGGACAAAATACCAAATCGTTTATTTAAGTAGTTTAATTTGCTTCATCTCCGTCCTTTGCAAAAATAACACACGGCACTTTGAAAACTACTTGATCGCTCTGTTTACAATATAAACAACTATGCATTTTTATTCATTAATAAATGTTATAGTCCTTGGAATTTGTAAAAAAAAAAATTTTTTTTAATTTGTACAATAGCCAGTATTATTGCCTCTGTTCTGAGACTAACTATCTTTTTTAGCGACTATTATTAAGAATCTATCAGTGTCATTAAATATAGAATGCATTCAAGGAGATACTTTCAGGAAAATTCATCCGTACATCTGTGTCCTGTAAAGGCACGAAAGTTGAATGGAATTTCGCAATGAAAAGTTCAATGTTTCTAGTAGAAGTTTATTGACATTTTCTTTCTTAACAGCTGTGCAAACCAACAGATCTGAACATTTGTGTACATTATATTTGATTTTGGTATTTTTTGTAAAATCGTCACTCCAGACTTTATTCACAGCTTGTGTTGGATGTCAATTTGTGTCTACGACAGCAAACATTTGCCAAAATACGCAAAACAAATATTCGATTTGTATGCACTGAACAAATATTAAATTACAATTTTGAGACTCAACCGTATGGTTGTCGAAGCTGAAAAATCCCTTTAAATACCGAGCGAGCCCACACAGAGCTCACAGTTGAAATTTACTTGAACTTCAGCAATCATACAACACAATGAAATTTTTCAGTATCGAAGCTTTTGTCGCAGCGTTGATGCTCTTCTCGGTCAACGTGTGCGATGCGGATATAGCGGAAATATATATAATATTGTTACAAAACGGAATTCGTTATAACTGTACTGCACTCTTGTAACTCTTGTAGAGTTGGGTAAAGTAACTGGAACCAACAATGTAGTTCAACTTTGATCGAAATTGAAGCCGCAGCAAAATCAGGAATCGCCGCCGACACCATTGAAGCATTGCCGGCAAACGTGGTTGGTCCAGTTCATCGATTATAAAAAAAGACCTAAAACTATCAATAGCAAAAAAGTTGGCAAAAGTTACAAACCTATTATATTTTATATATATATTACTTATATCCAGATTTGATTAAACTACTCAATGTGTTTAAATTGAATAAAAATTAAAAAAATGCTAAAACTTGTGTTTTATTTTGTGTTGTATGGTGAAACTTTGACGTGATAACTTATGTTTACTACAAAAAATGCTTATGATAAAAAATAATGTTGTGTACTTTTTATGTCAATTCATTAACTCAGCAATAAAGATAAAGATTGGCCTATAGTTTGATTAAAAAAAAAAAACTAACAAAACAACCAATCAAAATCAGTTGCTTTAGTCATCGTTCAAATTGTTCACTTGCACACTTGTTCCAATCTTTGAGTTTCATACAATTTTTAATGGCGAAAAAACTTCATGCACACTTGAAACTCTTCTCGATTAAATCATCAACATCTCAGCATCGGATGCAGCAACATTTGGCACGCCTCATCACTCATCGACTCGACGCTGCGCGCCAAAACGCAAATGCTTAGTTACACGCTTTTGCAATTCCGGCGTTCCGAACACGCAGCGTGGCCAACCGATTCAAACATAAATTCACAAACTTACTTACTCAGCTGTCAGTTACGCCCGAAAATGTGCCCGAAATCGAATGTTTAGTTGGTTGTTATTTGTTGGCATTTTCGTTGTACGATTTTTTGCGCTGTTATTAATTTTTTGGATAAACAAAACGGCTGCATAAAAACTCACTTTCGTTGCGTTCTCGAATCACCGTCGGCATCGTTGTTGTTGTGCTTTATTTTATTTTATTTTATTTTATTTGGTTTTATTTTGTTTTAGTTTATTTTATTTTAGTTTTATTTTATTGTATTTTATTTTATTTTAGTTTATTTTACTTTATTTTATTTTATTTTATTTTATTTTATTTTATTTTATTTTATTTTATTTGGTTTTATTTTGTTTTATTTAGTGTCCGACCGAAACCACTTTTTTGGGCCGAAACCGAAACCGAAACCGAATATTCGGTTTTTTTTTAATATTCGGCCGAAACCGAAACCGAAACCGAAACTTTCTAGTTGAAATAAAAATCACCATATCAAGCACTTTTTTCAACAAACGAATTTTACATTAAGTAAATAAAGAACAAACAAACAAACATAGCATAAATAAATAAATACTTATTAATAAAAACAATTTATTCATTTTTTAAAAACGTAAACAAGAAGAAATCACCCTTTCGTACCTTACTCGATAATATTCAAAATTAAATAAAATAATATTATATGCTAAAAAAAGAAGTTTGTTTACATTGCTGGCATCTAAATTACTCCTCCTTTTACTATATATCTGCTAAACAATAAAATGTAAAAAATATTCTAGAAAGTTTCGGTTTCGGCTATTCGGCCATTTTTTGGCCGAAACTGAAACCGAAACCGAAACCACTTATTTGGGCCGAAACCGAAACCGAAACCGAATATTCGGTCGGACACTAGTTTTATTTTATTTTATTTTAGTTTTATTTTATTGTATTTTATTTTATTTTAGTTTATTTTACTTTATTTTATTTTATTTTATTTTATTTTATTTTATTTTATTTTATTTTAATTTTTTTTAATTTTTTTTTTTATTTTATTTTATTGTTTTTTATTTTTTTTATTTTATATTATTTTATTTTATTTTAACTGATTTTATTTAATTTTTTTCATTTAATTTTATTTCTTAATATGAATTGATCTTATACGTATTTGCTAATTTTGTCAAGCTTCCAAATTGAGATGTAAAGAAATTGAGCTTAAAAAACATCGCGCTTTACGATTTGTTGAGCTATTTTTATACATAAGACATACATAAATACATCTATAAATAGTGAATATTCTATATTTATTTTAGGACTTCGAAGCGTTAAACTTCTGATCACACATAGCGTTTAAAATTCCTAACCTTAAGAAAAATTTCGAAATTTCCTGCAAACGTGCAAAATTAATTATGTGTTAAGCAACAAAATTTAATAAACTTAGTTTACTTTCACTGAAAAATGTTCAATTCCCCAATTTGAACACAAAAAAGTTTATTCACAAAACTTTAAGAAAATAAAGCAAAACAGAGCTGAATTTCATACGAAACATACACAAAGTGAAGTAATGAAGTGGCTTTTCATTTTTTCACTTTTTCACTTTAAATTTTCCCGCACATGCAACTAAAACAAGCCGATAATAGTAAATAGAAACCCTAACCTAACCTAATATTTGAAATGCCTTCAATGATCATTAATTGAAATGCTTCAATGCTTAAATTTCCATTCTCAGTCGCTCTGCTTTTCCGAAAAGATGCACCAAACTTGCCTGGTGCGACTTTGTGAAAATTATTGCAAAACAGAATCAAAGGCCTGAAGAGCGGTGCAGAAACCCGAA
Organism: Melieria crassipennis; assembly: GCA_963668005.1. Lineage (NCBI taxonomy): Eukaryota > Metazoa > Arthropoda > Insecta > Diptera > Ulidiidae > Melieria > Melieria crassipennis. The sequence goes on along the minus strand of OY764963.1, from coordinate 105,912,352 downwards.
GAAGCACACATACACACACACACCAACAAATTCAATTGTGCGCCCAATTTCAATGCAAAATACTCGTACAATGGGGAAAGTAGTCAACTGCCATTATACGAGTACCAATTGCCAACACAATAAAAGCACTAAAGTGCCATGAACGAAGGTGAATAGGCTTCCTGTATGAATGCGCATCGTTTGCCAGTGAAATTGCTGGCAAATCTTGAATGCATTGAAGCGTATGAGTGTACCGTGAAAATGCAACATGGCACTTTGTCATTCAGCACAATTTTTAATAATCAAATTGCAATATGCTTTTGTGGAAATTCTTCTTTTTATTGGAGGCAACAATTCACTTGGACTGAAAACATGTTATTGATTGCGTGAAATTATCATAAAGCAATATTTTTCAGAATAGTTTATTTTTTTTAACTAGTAAATTTCATAAATTTCTGAAGTAAGTAATTGTTTAATAAAATTCTACAAAAACCTGCTGAGAATCAGGGTTTGTTTTTGAAAAGGAGAAATTGTGTGTACATAAAAAAATTACAATCCGAAACCACATTGTGATAGGTCCTATTGTAATTGTACACAAATCATTTCTTTACACAGTCAGGGCAGTGATCGGTGGTTTGTAAACTTTCTCACACAGTTAGTGTTGACAGAGTAGTGTTTTAATAGCAAGATTAAGCTTTTATTTTACACTCTTCCCAAACACATAACCTAAGTATTTAGAGAACTCTGTGCTGCTGCTTTGTAAATGATTATTGTTAGGTTGATCAATAAAGATCGGTCCTCAAGGTGTAGGAGGACCTTCCTGTCTATGAAAAATTAACTTGAACTGTCCTTGAGTCGATTTCCCAATCGGCAGCTCGTTGGAGCCATCACCGTATTGGGTTCCATACACTACAAATGGTGCCTCTTGTCTAGAAATATGTGTAGAAGCTGTGAAGATGAGAAGGTGTTAAGAGCAATACAGCACTTTCTCTGCACTGCTCTTTCCTGCAGAGAAGGGACGTCGACTCGGTACCCTGGGCTCAAGATTTCTGACGGACCTGAACTCGGATCTCTTTTTTTCCTCTCCTTCTCAGATCTGCTCTCCTTCATTTACAACTTTTTTGTCCCAGATTTAGACTGTTGGTACCAGAGGAAACCAAGAAAGGATTCACAATGGGCTAATTTGACCGCCAAGTGTACTTCCTCAAGCTTTTATTTTCCATGCTTAGTTATGAAACTTGTATGCTAGATTCTTGTATGCTATTTTCTTAGCTTATCTTAAGGTATCATGGCATGTTAGAATGGAGAATTTTTAATGATTTACAAAATTATTTATTTTTCAGCTCCTTTATTATCAATCTTGGCTCGATCGATTTAAAAAAAATTTTTTTAGTTCTTTTTATTACTTATTTTTTATAAGAATCCACCATAATATTGAAGACAAATTTTTAATTTACAGTACTTTTTCTGGGGAAAAAGGTGAAAAACGCAGTCAATTTTTGACACTTTTTTTCAAAAAGCTCCTATCCTTTTATTTTTAGCGTTTTTTTTATTTTTCTGGTGAATTCCTGTGTTCGAAAGCTTAATAATTATGAATCTTTTTTGTTTTTTTGTTTCAGATTAGCCGATTCGGAGATTCCGTCCGTAATGGAGGATGAGTTTTTTTTTCTGCGCGACTTCAGCTCCACAATATGCTAAAAAAAAAAAATTTTGGTTTTCCTTAAACCTTCAATATATTGTAAAAAACTTTTCAAAAAGATTGATAATAAAGGCGCTGTAAAATAAATAATTTTGTAAATCATTAAAAATTCCCCTTTCTAACGTGCCATGATACCTTAAATTGATTTAAATTGGTTTTAGCAATTTTTCTTTTGAAAAGTATTCATTAAATATTAAATTAAATTAATAATAATAATTTTTAATTAATTTAATTTAATTTTAATAAATTAATATTAAATATTTTAGAAGGCTGCTTTCTTTTTTTCGCTTTGCCAAATTCACAAGTATGGAAATCTCTTAAATCTCAAGTTTCTTTCATTATTTAAAATTCAGTTAAACAAAATAGAATCGCTATTGTTTACAAATTGCCTACAACAACAACACATGTGTACGAATTCGTGCTGTTAAAATTGATATAAACAGATTTTGTGTATTTTATTTGCTCCGAAAGAAATTTAGGTGATCGCACCAGCTGCTTTGAAAACACCTAAACAAACCTGAACACAAACCCGATCACTGGCTGTCTGTCTCTCCCCTCTCTCGAACACCCTCAATCGCTCTCTCTGCTACTCGTCGTTTCAGTAAAAATAAGCACATTTCAGACGATTCGGCATTATCCACGCTCTCGACGGCTACTCATATCAGCTGAACTGTCACGCCGCGTTATTAGGCAACACAAATTCTACCAAAAATAGCCCAACAAATGTATATACTCACTCGAAATTGTTCCAAACAGAGACGTAAACAATTTGACGAAAAGTAAAATACTGAAGCAGAAAACGTACATTTTCGCATCAGCCAACAGTTGAAACTTAAAATCGAAACCGAAAACATTCAATTTCGCCAAACGCCATGAATTTTACCAGAAATTTCGTTCTCTTGCTGTTGTTGTACATCCTCCAATACGTTGGCGTGCGGGTGATTGCAGCGCCAGCGAAGTGGAACCTTGTGCCCGCGGCAGCGATAAATCCCTTAGAGGTAAACTATGCTTGGAACGCTTGTGTTGGAAAATTTTGACCACAGTTGTGCGTTTCCAGGGCTCAATACAGCCGGAATCGTTGAAAATCTTGAGTCGTGTCAAGCGTGTGAGACGAGCTGCCCAATTCAATGAACCGCCGCTCGTTGACAGACCTTACGATGTCAACACGCGCAGCAAGGAGCGTTTTCCCGTTTGGAACGATGCCGACGGAGAGTACCGCGCCACGTGCAACAACTGCAACAGCTGAGTTGCAGCTGCGATAGGTGACCTATAAAGTGTACGATTGAGTAGAAGGAAGGTGCAAAGTTCGCTCTGACTTACGTTTAGAAGTTAAAAAATTATAAAATTTGTTAGTAAAGTCGAACGAGTACAAGCGAAACATTTTTAGCATTTGCTTTTTTAAATATAAAATGCACAAAATATAAAACACTTGACTGATTATTTTGTGTATTTCTTTTAACAAAAAACATCTTTGTTAAATGCAAAAACAAAAAACTCCAAAATCAATCAATATTCCAGCCAGTAAAACTATCACAAATGCATTGCGTGCTTCAAGTCTTTAACACTTTCTCGAGTCTACTCAATTTCAACTACACTTTTCCATAAATCAAAATATGAAACAAGCGAAAAAACCACAACACTTATATTCAACATTTCAAATCGTTATAAATATCGCCATTACCGACACGAAGGACGCCCTTGCCATTTCCCGTCGTTGTTATTGTTATTATCAACATAACTGAGACAGACGGCAACGTGATAGAACACAAATTATTTACTTGTCAACAAAAATGTACCGAATCGAATAAGTAAATAAAATTGAATTTCTACATGGAGCAATTTCATATTAAAATTTACTTAAAGAAATAAGAAATGAAATCTTGTTTGAAAAGACAAATTAACAGGAAACAAGTAGTGGCAAGAATCATTCGGCAGCTGAGTTGTCATAGACATTGCAAAACAAAAGTACAAATTTTGCCATACCAACTGCACCAACCAACAAGTCGCCGACAATTGTCAAAGCGGTTCAATCTGCGTTTTCTAAACGTTCCGCTATCTCTTGCAACTGTCCAACTGTCGGTTTGTCAGTTAGTTTGTTCGATTGGCGAACTGTCTTTCGGTCTGTCTCGTCGACCTGCGTGCTGGTCGCTCCCTCGTGCAGTTGTTATTTCACGTATTATTACTATTAGTGTGGTTGGTAGCTGCTGCTACTGCTTTTAGTAGCGACTCTTGTTGTTGTTTTCGTTTTCGTTGTTGTTGCCGTTTGGCAGCTGATATGCTACGAAGCACCAGTTCAAATTGCAAATAAATTGCAAGATAAATTGTTTGTTTGTGTCAATATTTCTCTATGTAAATTGGCAAATTTCAGCCATGCCGCACACTCTCGACTTGCGGCTTAAGTGGCGGACATTTTGTGCTGGTAGTTGCCATTTCGGTTTGAGCCGTTTCACAAATCGTTGTAGGAGGTCAAGTGATTTGTACTTGATTTATCGCACAGCTAGAGAAATTCTCCGCAAGCGGAGCATTGGCGCAGCTCGGTGCCGCGTCGGGTGCGCGCGCACTTGACAATGCCGCAAAGTACCGTAAAATATGGACAATTGGCAATGCGACGAATGTTGGGCCGTTAACCGAAATGGCCAAACAGAATTTGTTGCAATTGCAATTTAGTTGAAGTTTAAATTGTAAATTGTGCCAAGGAGGAAATTTCAAGTATTTCCGGTCAAGTTTATTTAATGAAATTTTAATTAAATTATTTGATAATTAATTTAATTTAATTATTTAATAGTTCATATATTTTCAAGCACAAATTTGATTTATGTAAAGTAAAAAAATACTAAGCAACAAAATATAATTGAACAAATATAAAGTTGCAAGTCAACACATGAAACATTTGCAATTTCCCCAAAGTTGTTGGCGACTGAATTGAAATTTCGCAACACATGCTGTCAGTTTGTGCTGTCAATTTCTAATTTCCTCAATTTTCTCCCCCCCCAGCCACCGCAAAATCTGGCACAATGTGAGCGTACTTTGACATTTTGTTGATAGTTTGAAATGTTTGTATCTTCACTTAACATTTTACTGTCGACTCATTCAAGTTGCAACAAACTACAAAAAAAGAAAACAACACACAAATTAAATGTTAACAACTAAAAGAAAAGCAGACAATAGACACTGGCAGTTCGAGGTGCACAACTCAACGAGCTCACCCTAACGATTTACAACATTTGATTGCTAATCAGTCGCACTTACATCAATAAAATCGAGTCTTTGCAGCGTGTTTGTGCTTTTGTGGAAAAGAATTCCCACGCAACAGCCAAACAGATTGATGATCGTCTTCGGCAAATGTTTGATGGCACTCGAAGAGCCATGTACGCCGATCGTTGGGATAACTGCGCCGTCGCAATTTCTGCCGTGTCAGGCGCAATTTCCCCCCCCCCCCCCCTCGCTCCAGCAACAGTCGAATGACTTTTCCGCGATAAATTGTTTGTCATTGTTCGGGCTTGATTTAGTGGCCGTATCATGTGTTGTCAACATTTACATACATAAATACTTACAAACACACAATAAAGTGCATGTGTACTCGTCGGCAACTGCAGACAAGCGTTTGGTGAACTCATTGAAGTGAGCAAAATTAAGGTTAGGTGAGTTTTTAGGTTAGAACTTACTTAACTGCCTGAACAGAATGCAATACGACAGCCACAAGCAATGCGACAGTCACACAGCTGATCACGATGTGTGTCTAAAGTTATGAACACAAAGCTGTGGTAAGCGAATAACAAAAGTTCTCAAAGTTTGACTGTCATTTGTAAAACAAATTTCCAGAACATAAAAAATTTGCAGAAATTGTTATTTTAATGTTATTTTTTTTATGGTCAATATTTCAAAATGAAATATCAATCGTTTGAGCTCACAAACGTTTGGCACGAAAAACTTAAAACTTAATGAATCTTTGCGACAGCCACAGTTCAACCCACAACCACAGCTACGCATTGTGCGCACTGTCATACAAATTCATACACTTCAACTATTGACAGGTCCAACCAACCACAGCCACAGCTACAGCCACGGCTATGACATTCTGTTCGTGCAGTAACTAACAAACTCGATACTGGTATTCGATTTGCTTTAGGATCTCCATTGGGGCGTTTCTAATTTGTACTCACAATAAGTAATGTCAGAATTTTGATTCTACATTTCATTCTTCCAGCAGTCGTATCGTATGTTCCATTGAATTTAATAACACATTCGACAATCTTTTTTTCAAGCAAGGCAGTTTTATACGTTTCCTTGTTATTCTTTTTATTGTCCTTCTGTGTCCTTCCAGCCGTACATATTAATTGCCGGGGCTTCCTAGTCCATACAACAACAACCACATTCTGATCTGATCGCTATTTGGGGAGAGATGCTTCCTAGTACGCCGAAAGTTTAAGGATGGCTTAATTTGGCACGCAAAAACACCAGTGTTGCCAACAGCCCATCTTAAATTAATTTCTTGTATAGAGTAGAGCTGTGCAATTATCGATAGTATCGATGGTTTTATATTGACGCCACGATCGATGGTTTTTTGGCACTATCGATATTATTGGGTTTAAGTGATGTGACGGCAATGTCTCCAGAACATTCAATGCTGGCAGTGCTGCCATAAATATTCCGCTGTGATATACAAATATGTGGGACGAGTAGTAACTACTTGATTGATTGATCTGAAATTTAGACAGAATGGATGATATGTTCAGGAGAACGTTCTTGGATATTATTTGTTGTGTATGGACAAGAGGGCCTGGCTCCGCCCATACAACTCAAATCTATCATATTGAATAGTGTCGGATTTATACGTGAGTATGGATGGATCTGTTGTTCCGCTGGTTAAATTTCATGGGCATTGGACAAGGCGCGTGCACTGTGTAACAAAAATTTGCTGATAACTTTGGTACTAAAAGTCATCAGAAATTCTCTGCTTAAACACACCCTTCGACTGGAAAAATCGAGTAGGCATTGAACAAAGGGGCATGGCATTGCCCATTAAGCTAAACTTTTCATTATACAAAAACTTTCGGAACTACTGAGACTTGTTGTAGTTAGCATTGAAACAGGTAAATTGCATAGGTATTGAAAAAACGGGCGTCGTACTTTCCAAGCAACTCAAAATCTTAATACCGAACAAGAGATAAACGTATTAAATTAGGAGTCTTGGTAAAAGCTTTTGATATAAATATTTTTCAGTACAATAGCCGGGTGTATATTAATATATGAAACAATTTTGATTCATCCGATAGTATCTATATTTTTCAATCAAACTATCGAAAATATTGAATAAACCAACTATCGATAGTTTCCCAGCTCTAGTATAGAGCTTGTATAAGTACGAAGCTTGCATGTTAAAAGAGGGATTCTTGCCAATTTTTTGACATCACTGCTCAGTTGTACTCTGTCCAACAAGTTTGCCTCTTCAACAGTTCCCTGGAATATCTCCATGTCTAGGAACTCAGCCGAGGTTAATGAGAAGTTACCTGGCAGTCTTTTTTAAATATTGCCTGCAGCTTAGAACAGTCTTTGATGTTCTAGTAACTGCATTCAGAGCCTTCAGAGCGGATTGACTATCCGAAGGTATCAGAGTATCACGTGTCGATACAGAAAAAAAAAATGGAAAAGAAAGGACAATTTTGTTTGTTTTCAACAAATTATTATTTAACACAAAAACAAAACATAACTTTTTTATCGAAATTCTTGTGATTTTTAAACAGCGACAACATTCAAACAGTTTGCGTTTTTAAAGCCCTAACACAGTGATTTACTTAATAAAAGAGGCTAAAATTTAATAAATGCGGCCCAAAGGCCAAGTGAAACAAAAGGTCCAACATATGGTACCACGTTTTGGTTTTGTCCCCTTTTAATTTCTTCTTATCTTGCGAATTCTCCACTTCTATGCTCACACTGGGGTCCACACTACATAAGAATTTTACTCCCTTCAAGTGTAATTTCAATGCATTCCAATTAAGTTTGAACTGTTTGTAAGCAATCGAGGGCAGCATATAGTTTAGAGCAATGATCAGTTAATTTCCACATTCAAATAATTTGTTTTGGGAGAGCATTTGGGAGTGAGAACGTGATCGGTTGCTAGTCAGACAGAAATTGACACGCTTTGAGGGCAAATTTGCTGTTGCTGCAAATATTTATGTATGAGTGTGTTGTTCGGTTCTCACGAGCATCCAAGTGAGCTGAGCCGAACGGCAGGACTGGTTTTGAGAAATTGAAAGTATCAAAGCAAACTTGTTTTTAAGTAGCTTGGGGTCCGTTGGTCTCCAATGTGAAGTTCACAAAACATAAACAACCAGAACAATGAAAACTTGAATATTGAATTTCTTTTTAGCTTTCATAAGTCATTTTCCTATCATTTCCATACTGAAATTATTATTTATTATTACTATTATTATTTTTTCGCAATAATGTAGAATTGAATTTATTTTCCCTTCTGTTCTGTTGGCCTCACAGTCGTCGCCATACAATTGCTAAATTTGATAACATTGAAATGAATGGAGTTCCCTGGAAGTGCTGACTTTTCGCTATAAAACGTTGATATAAACAAATCAGTTCTCTGAGGCACTGAAATATTCACTAAACAAATGCGTACGCGCTGCAAAAAAAGTTAGTGCTATGTAGCGCAGCTCATACGAAAGATCGAGAATTTGAAACTGTCAGAGCGCCGTGATTCGAACTAATCACAAGCTTTGTCTGTAGTCTATGGGTAAAATAATTCATTGGTCGCGCCGAGACGTGCCGTGTGAGAGCGCGACTGAGGCGCGGCCAATCAGTAGTGCTGGAACTTTCAGTTGCGCCGTGCATTGTAAGCAGTCCGAGAAGCGAGCGAGCGATTAGTAATGTTCAGGAAGTGCAGCGTACTTAGCTGTCTGGCGGTGGTCTTGGCTGTGCTGCTGACGCTTTTTGGAGCAATCGACGGACGCTATGTGCAGCACTTTGCAGCCGCTGGCCAGGGCTCTGTGAGTATCGATCGGAAGTTTGCGCCACTGACTCACGCGTGTGCCGTGTCCGCAGGTGCTCGATCCCCGGCCGGATGACACCATCTTTCGCTTTGAGATGCGACAGACGCCGTTTGACTTCGGCAGCGACAACGACAGCCTGGAACCGGTTGCTGGCTATCCGAAAGCCTTTGCATGGCCTGCTGGAGAATAATGCGACCCGATTAGGTCTTTGCAGGTCACAAAAATCCACTACAGACAAAAAAGCAGAGGAAAAAAAATGTAAAGGAGTAGTTTTGAATTTGATACGCTTGCTGCTTCTCCTTGCTGAATTGATACGTAATTTAATTGCAATTGTCATTTTCGTTGTCATTGTGTTGTTGTTAGTGGCACGAATTTTCCTTTGATCGTATTAAAAATTGCGGCTGCCGCACACTGACACTAATGCATTTTTAATGAATTGAAAGTGATTTTATCTGCATCGGTTGGCATTTGACAAATTAACAGCGGAAAAAGGCGTAGAAAGGCGTCTAATTAGCGTCGGCATTAGTGTTAAAGCGCTTTAAGTGTGTCTACACTCGAACTGACAGCCAAACAATGGCATCCATCTGACAATTTTGTCAGTTTTACAAAGCTCAAATGTGCAAATGCTGGAAGTGTTGGAAGAAGAAAGAAGTGCACAAAAAGAAAGCTGCGCAGCGGCGCTGGCAAGCGGCCGGAAAAGTTGTCTGACACAAATGTGTGAGCCACAATTGTTGGTGGAGCTGCGCCAGCAGCCCCACTGATGTATGTTAGTAAGTAACAGTGACAAAGCGCACAGGAACGGACACAATTATGAATACTTGAGAAACGATTAAAATGCCATTTGTGACAGATGACAGATTTTTCGGCACATTGTCAAAGTTTTTCAGACTTGTGTGGCGACTGTTATGTTGCTTAGTGAAGAGTGACAACTGCGGTTGGCATAGTTAAAGTTAACAGTAGGCAAATGTTTGAAGTGCAATGTTTGAGAATGAACGCAGACTTTAAGGGTCACACAGGCGGGGTTTTGGAGGTTCAAACCCAACCAAATACAAACATTTCTGGTATCAAATAGAATGAGTTCAAAAGTTGTCCGCAAGCGCCCCCTCTTTCTTGCAAAAAATTCAATCCTGTGTGCGCCACTGGGGTCATATATCCATGGTGCATGGATATATATATATATAGTGCACATGGTGCACTGAAAACTGGGTGAATTTTAAAATTTTATATAACAGTTATATAGAGAAAAGTAAACCCACAAAATCATAACAATTTAAAGATTCATTTAGTTTTCTTTTGCAATAAATAAATAAAGAAAAAATAAACTAACTAATTAATAAATTAATATATTGTTAAATAAATTAATTAATAAAATAACAAAGTACTTAAATAACAAATAAATAAAACTATAAACAGATAAATAAATAAATAAATAAACAAATTAGTATTATAAAATCATCTTAAAAAAATTAGGTAAATAAAACAATTAAAATTTGGCTAAATGAGTGATTATAATAATAATAATAATAATAAATAAATACATAAATAAACAAATAAAAAATACAAAAATAAAAATAAATAAAATAAGTAATAAAAATAAATAAATATATATAAACAAATAAAAAATAAATACATAAAAATTAAATAAATAAATAATCGAATAAAAAAATATATCAATGATTAAATAAATAATTAAAAAAGACATTAAAAATATGAATAATTAAAAATAAATAATAAATCAACAAATACAAAAATAAATAAAAAATGAATTCATAAATGAAAGTAGTGGATAAATAAAAAATTAATACATAAATAAATAAATACATAAATATATGTAATGAAACAAATTAATAAATTTATTAATTTATGCATTAACAAAATAATAATTAAATAAATCAAAAATAAACAAATATAAAAATAATACCAATATTTAAATATATAAATAGTAAAAAAATGAATAACTAAATAAATTAATAAAATGAAAAATAAATAAATAAATAAATACGTTTATAAAAAAGAAATAATTAAAAAAATAAATGAACAAAAAAATAAATAAATTAAAAATAAAGAAATAAATAAGTAGGAAATAAATAAATATATAAAATTAAATAGATTAATAAATAAATTAATTATTTTAGTACTAAATAAATAAATAGATTATTTATAAATAAAATATATAAAAATAAACAAATTCATGAATTAATAAATTAATTCAAAAATAAATACATTTAAAAATAAAAAAAATATATATATAATTAAATAAATAAATAAGTTAATTATGAAATTAACAAATAAATAAATAAATAAAGAAAGTACTTAATAAATATATAAACAGATAAATAAATTAATAAATACATAAAAAATATACATATGTACATAAATGAAAAAATTAATAAAATAATAAAAAAGAAATTAATAAATAAAAAAATAAAGAAATAAATAAATAGATATATGATTAAATAAAACTATAAATTAATAAATTTATTAGTTTAGTAATAAATGAATAAATAGATGAATACATTAATTAATCAATAAATAAATAATTATGTAAATAAATAAATACATACAAAAATAACAATAAATCCATAATTTAATAACTAAAGACATGACTAAAATCAGAGTAATTTTCTGTTTCTTAACATATAACTGAAATTTATTCGATTGGGCGCTGAAAACCAGGCGTGGCTTAAGTTAAACCGCCTCTATTTAGTGGCTAATGAATAAAATTAAAAAAAACAAATATTTGAATTGATTTAGTTTTTTTGAAGACTTTCAATCAGCACCGCAAGTATTTGCCGCCAAGTGCAGCCCTTCGAATTGGCTAATTGATTGCACGTTACGGCTAATAATAACATTGCCAACCATAACCAGAAAGTAAACAAAGTAAACTTTTAACTCTTCCATTGCTGCCGCTGCCATTTTCACATTGCAGCAGCTTTGTGAAAACGGGGGGAAAACCGAAGCAATGCAGCTTACTTCGAATGTCTGACGGCATCACGGGCACATTTCAACTGCTGCCGCTGCACGACCTTCAATGAAAAATGAGAGTACCATACACGGATAATGGACTGTTGAGGCGCACAACGATTCTAGGCGGAAAATGATACTGTGCCGGCTGCAATTACACCAACTGCCAATTATGATTGGCAGTTATGGTCAGGTTGGTTGTTAATGCAGCAGCGCTGATTTTTTTCCGCCATTGCGTCTTTAATTTGGCTCGTTCTGGTTTGTTTGGCTATTTGGATATTTGCACAGCTGTTAGTTTGTTTGTTTCTTTGGCTGTTTGTTTGTTTGCCGGTTCAGTGCTACTAGAATCATAGGACTACAACTAGTTAGAAGCGCTGAAATGGTCACTCGGCGACGTAATGCATTGAAGATGCGACTTAAATGATTGTAGCGATTTCCTTACCAAGGCACTTGAATGGCACAAGTTATTAGACAACAACAACAACAACAACAACTACAGCAATGAGTAGTAATTGCCTGCCTATATGAACTTCATTTAACAAAACATTTGACATTTTCGCTACATTATCGAGAAAGATGCCATGCAATGCAAGCAACAAAAGCCAAAGCTTGGCCGAAAAGCAGACGGCATTTAAAAAGCTTCAATTACCGTTAAAACTACTGTCGAAATGCTATATGTAAGTGCAGCGAGAGTATAAAATAAAATAATGGAGAGATATGGCAAGCGAGCGAACTAAAGAGCCGGTCGTAGCGAATAGTTGTGGGTGCTACAGTGCAGTTGTAACTCGAATTTTGTAGTGAAGAATGAAGAATTGTGGTTCGTTTCAGCACTAATCTCATACGAGGTTACATGTACTGGGTTCTTTGGATGCAGATGTGTTGATGCCAATGAAGCGCTGAAAATATTTACAGAGCCAGAGCTAGTCTTTGTAGGTGACAGGAGTCAAGTGTGTTTTGGGACTTGAGAAAAGAAACAGGTTTACTGAGTACTGGACAAACTCTTCTTTGCTAAGGTACTGGAAATTTTTCTCAAAAGACTTTGATTTGAAATGAAGTGAGGCTCGTCAAAAGTTCACTGCAACAAATCAACTTAATGTGGCGGCTTATTAATCTAACGCAAACAGATTTCGTGGTGTTAGTTTCAATTTTTTGAATAGAAAATTTTACTTATTTATGTCGACTTGAGCTGCTTTAATAAATGGCCGCAGATATGTGTCAATGACCTATGACCTGTGAACACGAGTGGCATTACAGGTTACAGGTTCGTTTTCCGGTAAAGTTAGATAGGGATAGGCTGGCGATAGAATAACCACTCGTTGCCGACCGAAGGTGAATTTTTGGCCAAAGCTGAAGCAGAATATTCGGCCTAACCAAAATATTTGGCCGGAGGTCGAAGCCGAATATTAATAAAAATTCTTTTAAAGAAAAAACTGGTAAAATTTTGCAGTTCTTTTTTATTCATCCACTTAAGAATCATTAAACGAATATACATAAATGTGGATTTTATTAAAAAAAAAAATTAAAAAAAAAAGTCTTCAGTTCAGTAAACAAAATTAAGCTCTGAAAGGACGGGATTTTTTTTAATTCGAGGTCTTAAGGAGCAAAGCGTGGGTTAAGGTGTTCTTTGAAGAAACATGATTTAAAAGCCTATAAATTGAAAACCAATAATTTGTTGAAAATACTTTATATCAAAAATAATTCGACTTATTAAAATAATTCGACATATTTGTAAATTTTTCCTAAATCAAACTTTAATCGAGTAAACAATGGGTTAAGGTTCATACATGGGAAGACTACGAAAAAACATGAACCGATGGGCCTATTGACTTCAAACTTGGTAAAAACACTTGAAATCAAAAATAATTGGACCCGTGTTTTTCATTATTCTTTTAAACGAAATCTAACTGGGTAAAGTAAGGGTTAAAAGTTTTAAGGATATCCATAATTTAATAGGTTTCTCAGCTTCATTTGGTAAAAAGAAAGTATGTTTTCATTACCCCGTCGAACACCCCGTCGGAGACGGGGTCAAAAAAGTGTTAAAGAAACATAACTTTCTGGGTTCATTGACATCAAACTTGCGTGCAAGGCCCTGCTAGTGGCTTATAGGGGCGTTCTCATCTATAGAACCTCAGACAAGCAGACAGACAATTCGATATTGAAGTTCTTTTTAAATCTCTTTAATACTCTCCTGTATATCTATAGACACTCGATCGGATCGATTTCTGCTATAAGTTTAGGAATATTGGAGGGATCAAGTAATGGGGGTTGGAGTAATGAAAGAATAGTTTAATGTTATGATAGTTTAATGTTGAAATTCTCTTCGAATCTCTGTTATACTCGCCTATATATCTACAGAACCTCTGTCAGATCAATTTATGCTATAAACTTATGAATATAAGAGAGACGGACCAAGTTTAGGCAGTGGGAGTAATGAAAGAAAATATGTAATTTCTCTAATAGTTCAATGTTGAAGTTCTTTTTAAATCTCTTTTATACTCTTCCATATATCTACAGAAGCTCTGTCAGACCGATTTATGCTATAAATTTTAATATCAGATCAAGTTAAGGGTGTTGGAGTAATGCAAGAAAATATGTAATTTCTCTAATAGTTCAATGTTGAAGTTCTTTTTAAATCTCCTTTATACTCTCCCATATATGTATCTACAGAAGCTCTGCCAGACCGATTTATGCTATACATTTTAATATCAGATAAAATTGATGGAGTTGTAATAATGAAAGAGAATACTGTCCAATGTAAAAATTATCTTTAAATTTGCTTTTATAAAAACCTCCTTTAAAAACCTCAATTCAGGTCCATTTGGCCGATTTTATTTGACAACAAAGTATAGCGGCCCCTTGCTGCCACTGTAGCGTGCAACACAAAGCCGCATTTTCGGCCGTGCCACATGCAATGCGCCGCGTTCAAATGTCTACAGTTCATGCTGTGATATTTGGCTGGCGGCGGCGGCGGCGGTGCATCCGCAGCGACGATTGCGACCGTGTCGATGACGTTGCCTCGCATGACCTATAAAGCGTCTGGTAGCTGCAACATTTGGCTTGGCGGCGGTAAATGTGGAAATGTGAAAAATGCGCGCAGCGCTGCTAATAAATTGTGCGAATGTCGCAGCAGCCGTTGACAGCAGCCATTCGATGGCACAAAGTACAGAAAGAAACGAAAAATTGCAGAGAGCGAAAATAGTGGGAGAAGGGGGCGCGTGGAGGGTCGAAGAAATTCTTATAGAGAAATTTGATAAGCGTGCATTGGCGCTGCGGCAGGCACGTGGTAGCTATGCGCAGTACCGTACGATGCGGTCACGTTTTCCAAATTAACCGAAATCGTTGCTACGAGTGCAGTGATGATTGAATTTTGAGCCGCACACACACACACACACACACACACACACACACACACATACACACAGGTATATATGCTGGAAATCTTCACATGCATATGTGTTGGTTTATGTCGAGATATGCGACACCTAGTGGCACAGAGGTGGAGGTACCTGTTGCCTGCATTTCAATCGCAAGTTCAACCCGATGCTGCCCCCATGCAAAGTGACGTTGCACTGGCCACAGCCGCTGCGACCAATGGTCGTTATGGCCGCCGTAGCGGTGCACTGGGCCAAAGATCGCATTCGAGCTGGCAGCAAAGACAAAAGTGCGCGATCAGTGCGCGATAAAGATGTGCAGCACAATTGGTGCTGCCGGCAGCGGCCATTTGCCGCGCACGCGCATGCATGAAGTCATTACGTGCTGCCGCCGTGTTGGGCGCGCAGCGGATTAGCGCATGCGCGCTGCGTATTCAATCACATTGCAGCGGTAGCGGCAATAAGCTGCGCGCCAGTGGGCTGCCCCCGCCAAACGGCAAATGCCAATCCAATTGCGGCCACCGCAACTCAATAGAAATCATAGTAATAATGCGCGCCATTCGGCCATTTCACCGCCCATCACCATTGCCAGTGCTAGCGTCATCGCCCGCGCCTTGTTGGCCGCGGCCGCCAGCAACAATTGCAGCTGCCATTATTACGCCGAGCAGACGCTAACATTTCGCTTGATGACTTCCTGTTGCTGCGCTCAAGTGGTCCGCTGCGGGTCGGTTTGACGCTGGAATTTTTCATGCGCGATAACCGCAAGTTTGGCCAAGTAATCACTGAAAGGTGTACAACTCGTTGGCGACCGCTGCGGCTCCAGTGGTTAGTAGCTGGGATTGAAGGCCACTGGGTTGTGATTGAAAGTTCTCGTTTGACGAATAACAAAACCTCAGAGGGATCTCCATCTGCTGCAATTTTAGCTTCACTCATCTCCGGTTACTACACTTTTACAATGATATTCCAGAAGATATGAAGTCAATTTTAGATGTCATCAAAGTAGAAAATATTAAATGTACTTCAAAAACTATCAAATGTCCGTGAGAGAGAAAAAACCTAAAAGCTTCTTTGAGCTGTTGTCCTAAACACATTTTGGTCACATTTAGGCCATGTCAGAACCCCTCATTACTATTGGGGGTACAATTAAGTATTGAAAGATCTACAAAAGATGGCTTAGGTTAGGTTTAGTTATAGAAGCTGAAGACTTGGAGACTCTGTTGGCTCTATTGTGAGTCTCTTCGTTTCAGAAATCCTGCGTCCTTCCCTATCGGCTGGGTTCTCTGTAGATCCAGACGGATCCAGATCTGTTGGGAACGATTTGGTTTTGGCTAGGAACATATGTGGATCAGTAATCTGTGCATTAGCTATTTCCGCAAGTTCATTGAAGAACCCTGTGCCAGGTTTTCGGAGACCGTTTTGGGTCCATTACAATTCGTTTAACTCTAGATCCGTTGCTCTTCTATCTCCTATCTGTCGGATTCACTGAAGATCCAGATATGTTCGTTTTTAAACCATTTGTCTTGGCAGCGGAATTGTTTGGATCAGTAATCTGTGTATCAGCTATTTCCGCGAGTCCATTGAAGAACCTGGTCCCAGGAGTACGGAGCTCTCGTTTTTGAAATGATGGACAGTGACATAGCAGTTGCCCGATCGATTCCACTGTATTCGTAACTCCGCAGCTTCTACATAAATCGTTCATCGCCAGCTGCCAAAGTTGGGTTAAGTAGCATTGAATCGCAAAGGACCATCTTGTAACTATATGTAAACTGTCATAACTTCCCCCTCTAAACATCAGTATGTGTCATTTCCCTGAAGTGTAAACAACATAATTTCTTTGTGCTCTAACAATGAAAACTTTTGTGCCAAATAAATACAATTGTCGAGAAGAACAGATAAAAAATTAAAAGATTAAAAATTAAAAGGTAAAAAATAAAAAAAAATAAAAAAAAAATTTAAAGATATTTTTTTATTGTAGCCTTTTTATTTATTCAGCTTTAGCTTAACAACAACTTAACAAAAAAAATATATAAAAAATGAGATTGGTACGCAATTCGCTTCTGTAAACTTCTTTTCCTTCCTTTCATTGCATAAATTATACACTTTGAAACATTAGATTAATTAACCCATTAAGCCCTGAGCGTTGCGTTTGCGCAACGTTTGGGAATTCCGCTATACTAAGTAATTCATAAAGACATAAGACTTGAAAATGGGTAGAATTGGATTAGAATTGATCGATTTAGATTCTGCCATACTCAAATTTCAAAATTATTTAAATATTCATACGTTTTTTTCGATCCAAAGTCAAAGGTTTTATTTGGGGAATTTTTGAAATTCAATCAAAAATACTTATTCTTCAAACCTATCAAAATCCCTTAGTGGGCTGCATTTTGCAATGCTAAACTGTTTAAAAATAAGTTTTTAATTTTGAATTTTTTTTTTATTTTTTAAACAAAAAATATGCTTTAAGCTTTGTGTTGCGCGAATGCAACGTTGGGCCTAAACACTGCCAATTTTCATACAACGCAACGCGTGAAAATGTCAAAATCCAAGCAGCTGATATTTTATTGGCACATTTTATTTTCCGCAAATGTTTGATTTTGTTTATTTGTGTAATGTTTGCGAAAAACATGACAAAAAAAAAACATGGTATGAATTTTTTGCTTGATTTTTTTTCTTGATTAGGTCAATTAATAAGATTGTGTAAAATTTTATGGAAATCGCACAAGCCTTTCTGGGGTCAGGTTTTAATGGGTTAAATTAAATTGGAAACCTTAGCTTTCAATATTCAAGGCCTCGGTGCCACTATGGATGTCAAATGTATCACTATCAAAATCGCCTAAACTTTCTCCTAAACAATTCTTTCTCCTAAAAATCCTGCTAAAGGGCCAAGAATCTCCTAAATCTAGAAGGAAATCTCCTAATCTGGCAACACTAATATGACATGGAATTATATGGGAAATCTAGATTTTTTTTGTTAGCATTTCTTCATTTAGCTAGCTTAGCATTCTTACAAATTGATTTTGTTTTAATATAAAACTTTGGCAATTCTCTGTTCGTGCTCGATTCATAATGTGACTTGAAATAATTTGATAATGTGAAATAATCGAGAATTGGGTTTAATTAGCATTTTTGATTAAATCAATTTCAATTTTGCATTATACAAATTCAATTTTTTTGTTGCCATACTTTGGCAATCAGATCTCCGCATTGGAACCATGAAATAATATGAAAAAAATCGTATCGAACAAAATTGTTTTTCCATTAAGAATTTTACATGTGGCTGCGACCCTTTGAGTGCACTGCTTGAACTTCATGTACTAAATATACACAAATCAGACGACATGTACCGTAAGTGCGACACACACGCACGTACACACACATACACTCGCACGTACGCTGTGCAGTGCCGCAGTACGTGAAGTGACCAAGTCCAAGTGCAGTGTTCAATATCAATTGGACATTCCACAGAATAACTGCGGCCAATGCCGACTGCCGATTGCCGCACAACTAGCCAACTGGTCGTAGGTCAGTGTTGCCAGCGAACAATAACTGCCAGCCAGCAGGCAGCAACACGATGTGGTACAAATACCGAAATGCCGTGCGCGTAGTTACGCTGGACCCGCTGCCGAATGTGGCGTCTAACTGCAATTTGCTGTGGCATTGGCGATGGCGTTGACGGTGGCTGTGGCTGTGCAGCCGGCGGCAATGTCGGTGCAGTCGGTCGTATAGGCGGCTTGGGACATGCTGTCGATGTAATGACGATTTGTACCCAATTATTTCAAATATTGCATTGGAATTGATTGTGTGCGGCAAAAACAGCCGAAGCTGTTGCTTGCTCGGCAGGCTGCAATGCAATGGCGCGGAATGCAATTTGCACATATGGGTGTGCACGTAGGTACATTTGTCTGTGTGTGTGTGTGTGAGTGACTGAATGTGCGCCTGCAAGGAAGACAACAAGGAACAAAGTCCAATGGAAAAATAAGTCACTTTATGTGGGTCATTATGCGCACAAAATGGCGCTGCAATAAATTGGCGTATTTTGTTATTAAGAATGGTCAAAAAAATATGTGTAAATAAATTATTAAAAAATAAGAATTTTTATTTTTTTTCCGGCTTAGTTTGGCTGCTAATAATCGTTGTGAACTCAATGTTGCTTAATACACAAGTTTTAGTAAAAGCAGAAAAATAAATTAACCTGGAAGGTGTATTGCCGCTGACCGGACTAACCTCTGCGTGGCCGCTTGTGGCTGCCGCGCGTGGCCAAAAATTCAAACGCACAAATCCAAAACGCCGCCGGCCAACGCTCAAAACAACGCCTTACCCAAAGGTCAGCACCTTTTTCATTTCATTTAACTCATCTTGCACACTGGCGGCGTCCAGTAGCATTGCGATTTGTTGCGAGAGGGGGCGATATGTGTAAAGATCAGGGACAGTTATGAATTTTTAAAAATTCGAAAACGTTGCCCATTTTTAAGAGATATTTATAAATGTTGGAAACAAATTATTATGAGGTGAAAAATACTTTTTTTTGCCATTTCGTAACTATTATTCGTGACAAATATTTTTTTCTATTGCCTAATAACTATTATCAGCAGGGAAAGGATTTTGAGGACCTAAAACCCTATAAAAAAGGAAAAATAAAATAGCATAAAAGGCACGGAAAGGCACTAAAAACTGCCAAAAAGGCAGAAAAAGGCACTAAAAACTGCTTAAAAAGGCAAAATAGGGCATTAAAAACTGTTAAAAAGGCAGAAAAAATAAGAAAAAAATACTAGAAAATCTAAAAAAGGGGAAACGGTATGTATTTTTTAATAATTATATTTCATCTGACGTATGCAACATGCAATAGGTATTTATACCTTGTTTTTTGTAAAAGAAAAGGAACATCAAGGTTTTCAAAGATAGTTTAAAAACTAAAACTAAGATATTTAAATTGAAATGTAGGCACATATTTTAAATTATATTTATTTATTATAATATTTTAACATCTCATATAAAAGCATAAAAGCTGTACTTGTATCACATTTGGCATGTTTTTTCTTTAAATTTTCCACTGCACAACAAAAAATAACGGCTTAGGAATGATCAAATCAATGTAAAAGCATCGATAAGTTAACGAAATTGCAATGTTGCCACTTAATTTTTTTTTAGTTTCATGTTAGTTTTGCGAAACAAAAGAGGGAAAATATTAAAAACGAAAGAAAAACAAAAATGCGCTCGACAAATCTTAAAATAGGCACTAAAAAGGCATTTATGGGTTAAAAAGCCAAACTGCCTTTTTAAGGCCAAAAAAGGCAAAATAAAAGTGGTATATTCCTAATCAGGAAGACCTAATTCGTGCTCATTTTCAATCAGAAATGCTCTATCTAGCAGCAAACAAAAAAGGCATTTTACACAAAATCCGTTCCCTGATTATCAGCAAGAAATATTTTTTCCATTGCTCACGTTTATTTTTTGAAAAATATTTTTTCGTTCGTTCGTTTCGTTTATCGTAACGTTTATTTTGTCAAAAATATTTTTTACGTTGCTCGGTAACGTTTATTTTGTGAGAAATATTTTTTCCATTGCCAGTAACTATTGTGAATGGGACATATTTTTTTTACGTTGACTGATAACTATTTTTTTGCAATATATATTTTTGACGTTGAAAATACCGGCACACAAAAGAAACAAATGTCTGATCGGTGAATGTGACTATAAATTTCTATGGAATTAGGTTCGCTGATCATGAATTCGATGTCAGAGTTGGGCATCCATCACATTTAAGGACTTCCCTAAGTCTTACGCCTTCTACCGGGAAGGGTACTGGACAAGGGGCTGGCACCCACCACCCACACAATACAAAATTTGATCATTGATTCGATTTTAGATTCGCGATTTTTCCAAAAGTGATGGGTGATGGTCTTAGCCTGTCTCTGAGCTCTTCAATGATATGAGCTGTTGGTCAGATAATGAAGGTGGAAATCTCTCCCTTCTTGGACAACTTGGAGAACCTCAGACCACGTTTTCTTGTGGTATCACAATGGGCCTAACTGTGTCTTTCGGCAAAGTCCCCTGCCCAGACAGCCACTTTAACCTAACCGAAACTAAAGATGGAAATCCCTAGGTTCTACTTTTCTAGACAACTTGAGGAACCTCAGATCAGTCAACATCAGAGCCCTGCTAGGGTTCATATACAAATCGAATTGGCTTGTGAAGGCTCTCGGACTTGCTGTAAGACACTAAGCAAAATATACGTTGAATATTTTCTGATAATCGGAGAAATATATTGGAGTATAGCTAATCAACAACCAGAAACTCTGTTGACTGCATTTGTGGTTTGTGTGGACGATGAAGCTTCAGTGAAGTGAGAATTCGAGACAAAAGTTTTTGAACGAAAACGACGCAACAACTCACATTTCCGACCCAAGGATTCACTGGAAGTCATGGCTTTATGTGAACAGATAAAGCAGGAAGGTTTTGAAGTAGAATGAAACCGTTTGAAAGTTAATTTGACTATTATTTAAATCACTAACGGTGTAAGCTATCCAGAAACATTTTTTGAATTTTCTTCATGCATCAGATTGCGTGAACGAAACCCCTTATTGCTCCCCCTAACTGGACCCGACTGCTGTTGGCATTGTGATTAGAGTTTTAGTTTCAGTACGGTGCAAGAAGCAATGGGCAGCAGGCGTTTGCTGTTGTAATCCGTTCAGTAAATACTGCCAAACACTTAAAATTAGATACTGCCGGCCGCTTTAGCGTTTAGCTGGCGGCTAGCGAGATTTTTATGGCGATTGGGTTAGTTGCAATTATATTCGCCTCCTCCTGTATGCCTTGCTGTATATTTTTTGTTGTTGTTGTTTTTGTTTTTGTTTGCTTGTTATTGTTGTAATGATTTTCATTTGCTGCGCTTCGATTTGGCTACAACACCAACAATCACCAACAACAACAACAATGCACAGTAAAGTACAGCGATTACATAGCAACAAAAATTACAACAACAACGCATACATGGACAAATATTACAGCAAGCGGCAGCGGTATCGGCAGCGCGGCGAAACGATTGAAAACATTCTACAGCCACGCTGCCGCCACCAGAGTTGGCCCAACTAACTATTCGTACGTGTAGAAGCTGCAATTCTGATTGCTTATTAAAAGTCATTAAACTTCGTGCGCGGAGTCTTAACTTTGATTTGCGCGTGTTGCATGTGCTGTTAATATTGTTGTTGTTTTTGTTGTTGTTGTACTACAGCAACAACTACGTTCGTGGTGATGCAATGCATTTGTTTTCTAATAATAAAATTGATTATGTTTGGCTTGACCGCTGACTGAAGGTTCTGTGGCGCTTTTTCTCTGACTTTGGCCAATTGCAATTGCCGCATTGCACGGTTTTTGTTGTTTTTGTTGATGTTGTTGTCTGTGCTAAGTAATGCCTTTAGAATGGCAACGTGTCATTGGCGGTTAACTGAATCATCGAAATCAACGAAATCGACGCTCAGTTGTAAAGTCTTAGCTGACTGATCATGTGGTAAAAATTGGCAATGACATGCGCTCTACTGTTATTTTTATTTGTTTGTGTAAGTTCCTCCGAGTATTTTGTCATAGTTTTTATTTATTTTGCATGCATTTGAGTGTTAAAGAATAAGTGTTAAAAATAAAATTTCTGCTTGAAAGCATTTAGTACAAAACAACATTACGCTTAAAAATTAATTTGAATTTTTTCAGTTAAGGTAATGTGACTTTTGTTGTTAGTTGGTAAAACTTTTAATACTTTATAATTTTTTATGCTTATTAAACAATTTATGAGAATTAGTTTTGTATTCTAAAAGAAATTTTTGAACAAGAACAAATTGTAAAAATCAAACGCAGTTTCACGAGGTGTAGGCCGGAGCTTGTTTTAGGATAAAAGGAAATTTTTGTCAAATTTTCGAAGCAAATTTTCTTTAAATTTTTCCATGAATTATCAGCTTAATATGATTTATGGAATTTTAATGAATCTAAGAATTTTATTACCAAGTTTTCTGTTGTCAGGTCCATTTGGGAAGCATAAACTTTTAGAAGAAAGTGTAGACAAACTACCCCCGAAAGTAGTAAAGAAGGAGCTGCATATCAACAAAATGTTATTCTGCCTCTTGAAATTCTTTAGAATTTTTCAGTTTATTATGTCAGGCATTCTAGGGTTAAGTAGATAACATTATAAAGTGCAGCGGACGTTTAGTAGGCAAATGACAATGAGTTGTAGACGGCGACGTTGAGCTCTTGCAGTCTTGTTTCTTTCAATTTATGCCCCAATATGCAGAATTCGAAGTGTCGACATAAGTACTGATGACATAAAGCAACAAAAACTGTCATTACACGAAGCAATGACACTTGACACTTGACAGCTGTCAAAAGGCTTAAAGCATACCCAAGTCATATTTCTTGGATCAGTTACGTAGTTTGGACTTTTCCAAGGGGATTTTAGAAAGAAAAAATAATTCGCGTATACAATAAATTATAAATTAATTCGTAGCAGATTTTTTAATCTAACGCAGCAGGAAACATTTTTGTAAACCATTATGTAAACGACTCATCAATTTTTATAACAATTTTTTTAAATTTGTTCAACATCCGAGAATTTTATCAAATTTATTTCATTTGTTAGTTTTTTAAATTCAATATTTAAATTTTTTTTAAATTCTTATTATTAATTTAATAATTCTATTTATGTATTTTAATTGATTATTTTAAAATTATTTTTTTAATTATTAATAAAATTGTATACAGTTTTATTTAATACTTCATCTTTTTTGAACATTGCAACTTTTGTTTTGTATATTTAATTTTTTTTATTTCTTGTTTTTTAATATTTTTTGTTTTTTTTGTTTTGTATATTTTATTTTTTATTTATTATTTTCTTCATTGTTTTTTGTATATTTTATGTTTCATATTTATTATTTTTTTAATTTTTTTTTGTATATATAAATTTTTATATTTATTACTTGTTTAAAATTTTGTTTCAGTTTTTAAAACATAAGTAAGAATGGAACATTCATTTTTATAATATTTTAAATCTAATTGGTTTCTCAAATTAATTTCGTAAATCTTTTAGTTATTAGTATAGATTTGTTTTATTGTTTTTAATATATTACATAAAACTTAAAAAACATTGAGAGATGGTACAGAGATTTGTACCAATGTACATTGAAATTTGTTAATATTTTTTGTTTCTACTTTATTCGTTTTTAAAATTTATTTTATTAACAAACATTTAATTTATTTATACAAAAATTTTTTAAAATATAATTTTAAATTAGGTATTTATAATATTGATTTTTATAGTTATTATTATAGAAAGATGAAATTTCTTTAATTTGTAAAACATCGGAAAAATAAAGGGTAGCACTTAGTTAAAATTCGTTTTATTTAATCATTGCTTGTTCAAATATACAAATTGTTTTTTTTTAATTAAATTAGTTTTTTGAATGATTTTCAAAATTACTTATTAATTTTTCTTTATTTAAGTTCTTTGTTTTGAGTTTTTAAAAATTTCAATAACATTGTGACACCTGCCTTTTTAAATTGTTATTGCTTTGAAATTATTTCGTAGTTTTTTTAAAACTCATTATTCTATTTTTAAATGATTTTTTTGTTTAATTAATCATTATATGATTAAAAAATATGATTATCATATTCATTGAAAGTCAGTTCCAAGGTATGCAGGAAAAACAAAAAAAAAACAACAAAATTTAATTGATGAGGTCTCAAAACCTCTTCTCCCTTTTGCGTTTACTAAACTCTATCAGCCACAAGAATTCTGTACTTCACCAGCCAATCACTTAGAGACTAAATATTTATCATACGTAAAAAAAACTTTTCGTTATTAGTAATAACTTATTACGTACAAACATCGTTCGACTGCATAGCTCCGCCCAAGCGTGCATTATTACTATTCAAATCGTGTGCAATTAATATTCTTTAACATCTGCCGAAATGGCGAAAATTCCCGTTGTTTTTGTCGCAATTAAAATTCTGCAAGTGACAATGACAGGCGCTGACAATAAGCCATCACAACCCAACCGCAACAACAACAACAACAACCAGAACAAGACGGCACAAGGCAAGTTGCTACGCAGCCGGAAATGCAATTTTGCCATATTGCCAGCAGCCGAAGTCTGCCAGCCGCCAGTCTGGAGTGAGCGTTAATATGCACAAAGCCTGCTTGGCCAATGCGCCGTCGCCGTCGCCGTCAGCCACGGCCATTATGTCCACTGTTGCTGCTGCAGTCGGTCGCTAATGTCAATAAAAATTTGCCACTGTTTTGCCATTTTATGCCTTTCATTTAATTTCGTCTTTCTTCGTTTGTTGCTCGCTGCGCGTTTTCTCGGTCTTCTGCAATAAGAAATTAATAAACGTTCACGTCAAACGTTCCGATGCCAAGTTGTCAGAGTGCAGCCATTGCAATTGTTGCTGTTGTTAGTTTTGTCGTTCATTGTCGTCTTGTCTTCTCATCGCTGCGCATATAAATTGATTTGTGGCATTTATGTAATTTGATGGAGCAATAAAAACTTGCAATTTTTCTCTCTTGCAAACAATTGTTCTTCTAATAGTAGTAGTAGCTGTTGTTGTTGTTTTTGTTTTATAAGAAATGTTTTTCTGATGATGTAACCAGTTAACAAATAATTTATTAAAGTTGCACGACGCATGTTTTGTCTCTGCAATACTCGAAGCATGAAAGCATAAGTAAATAAGGAGACGGAAAGGTTGAAATTAGAGATGGGATCGTATTTTCATCTCGTATCTACTTTTTGTAGATAGCGATAAAAATATAGGGGATCCAAAATATGTCATTGCCGAATGTGCCCCAAAGCCGAATGTACCCCAGTCTCCCCAATAAATTTTATTGCTGGATAAATTTAGCTAGAGGAGCTAAACACTCGACAAGACGGTTCACACTCACTCAGTCATTTACTCACTCACGTTTCACCCAACACTCAAGAGCCTGCACTCAAATCCTAAGGTCTGAACAATTTCTGGTGGACCCATTTATCTCTGAAGAGATGAGATTTAAGGATTTTTACTTCTGTTGTATTTGAAAATTTGATTCTTCAGGAACCTTGAACCCAGAATATGCAGACTTGGCGACTTGACCAGATAGTGAATAGAAAGTGAAGGCGTCCAGCATAAAAAGCAAAGTTCCATCTAAACCCGCACTTTGCAGTTCAACACATTATTCAGTCTCGATCTTAACAAAGTCCGATTAAATTTTTGTAAAAATTGTGCACTTTAAAAAAAAAGTCGAGATTTTTGGCCAACAAATTGTCATTGGTTATAACAGAAAAAGATTCCATCAAAAAAGGTTTTTTTTTTTTTAATACGAGCCAACGCGCAGGGGATACCCCTATAAATGCGAGGCATTGCGCTGGTTCAGGAAGGATATATAGTTAGGAGAAAGGATGTTGGGTGAAGAATTTGTGGACTCTTGCCTTGAACCCATCAAAATCATAAGTGCTGGGGAAAATATCGGCAGGGAGACCATTCCATAATCGCGCTGTACGGGCCAGGAACGAACCTTCTCTGTAGTGCGTAGTGCGCTGGAACATCGTAGGACGCTTATTTTTATTCTTAATAATAAAATTAAGAATTGAACCTGTTAAAATTTGTGTTTGACTGTAGGAACAACTGGATATTGTTTTTATGACTCCCAAAAAACGAAAAACCAATTTGGAGTACAAATTAGTTTCGTCCGTTTTTTTGTGGCTGAAAATGCAATTATTTCAAAACAGAATGAATGGATAGATGAACAAAAGGTTAATACTTTATCCCATCTTCCAGGCAATTTTTGAATTCCATCTCGACAAAATATCTCGCCTTTGAGGCGATCCAAGCTAAGTTCACTATGAACCATTCATAATAGCCCGAACCAAAGGGACCAAACTAATTTTTACTCCCAATATTTTTGCACAATCCTAGAGTAGTGTTACCCTTAACTTGAACTTGAAATCATTAAATTACATTACAAGGTACTCACTCATAATTTTTTTGTTTTAATCTTTTAACGAAAAGTATTTTTAATAATTTTTTCTTTTCTTTACTTTTCACGAAATAATTATTTCTACTAATTTTCTACATTAAAGAAATGACAACTTAATTTATCTATAACATGCCCTAAAAATTTCATTTAAAAAAATTAAAATTTATGTGGACTTTTCTAGGTTTTGGTGGACCGTGCTTTAAGGCCGTACGGAGCAGTAGAGGGTTAAGTAGCTGCAAGTCCTGGAACTTGCTAACTAGTCAAGGGAGCAACTACTAGCTGGGTTACAATGGACAGCAGTGACTACGTGCCTCTCAACACTTTATAATAATAATACTCAACATTTCTGCAACCATTTGTCACTACTCGTTTCTCTCGATTGAACAGTTTTTAATCTATAAAGCTGCTTGACTTCTCTTACATTTTTCTCGTTCGTTTATTTCAACTTTCTTTGCTTGTGTGGTGTTTTCATTTTCACATTTTCTCTAAGCTGTCTGATTGGCTGTCCACAGCGAGACCATTTCGCTTGTCTGTGCCATTTTTATTGACCACTAATATCAACATTAGCGTCACCAGCAGCAGCCCCAGCATCGATGCCGACTTCAAACTCGGCTTTAAATGTTTTCCATTTTTCTGTGATTTGCCTGTTTTATGTGTTTTCTATGTTTTCTATGACCACTTGGGCCGACAGGGCGTGTGCAGTGCGACATGTTGGGCGCATGCGCATTGCGCACATTGCCATCTTCCCCCCATACTTCATGCTGACACCTTGTTGATCAATAATTGTCTCTACAGCTAAGTGGGCCTTAATGTTGTGTCGGCGCAAGTAGTGTCTGCCACCACAGCGGACACAGCTGCCGTTGCAATTGTAGCAGCAAAAAAAAAAAAAGAAGAAAAAAGCGGCAGTGTAAACAACCACAACAACAGCAGCAACAGCAACAAAAAATGCAGTGAATCAAGGAATTATGATAAAAATGGTAAATGTTGCTGGTACTTAGCGGCGCTGGGCAGCTGTGAAGGAAATGCAAATCAAATTCTAATGATGTTGTCGTTACGACTACTATTGTTGTTGTTGTTGTTGTTTATGTTGTCGATTTGCAGATTTTTTCGCTATTTGTGCATCCATAATGGACCGCTCTAAGCTGGCAACGTGCAACATTATATGTGCAACAGCAGGCGGCCGTCGCGTCGGACTGTTCTTATTCTTTCGCTTAGCGGCTTCGGCCACAAGCAGGAAGAAAATTATATTATTAGTGTTTGACATGCAATCTGACAAGTGTTTGGACAAACATTTCCTGGATTTATGATTTGTTGGCATTATTTGTTTTCACTGTTATTCCTATTTAAAGCATTTTTGTGCGTTCGTTTGCTTGCTGGTTTGTCTCGAAACGACGGCAATGAGTGTACAAAAAACCTCAACGGCAATGAAACAATGCATAGGAAAACTTTCTGCCAAAGAAGTTGCAGAATGTTGGAATATAATTTAGAAAAATTTTCATATATTTCATACTTGCAACTTGAACGATTCGAATGCTATTGGCGAAATGTTGCCAATAAAATTGCATGCAATAAAAATTCACTTCTGCTGCTTCTGTCACACATACACATAGTACAAGTATGCATGCCTTTGTGTGTGTGTGTGTGAAGTGCACGCGGCGATCCTCACCCGGAAACGCTTAGAATCGCAGCGCTCAGCGTGCGATAAATTCGCAACAAAGTACGGCCCCGACGTGGTGTCGAATCGTAAGTAACGCTGCCAAAACTTTACATTTATGGTGTGTCCCAATACCAATTTATGACAATTGTTGCCAATAATCATAAATAGCAGGCATTTCTTTTACATCGCACGTGTGTGCGGCCGCGTCTGGCCATGAGTGGCCGCACCGCGTAAAAATACGCACACACTATTTTTGGCAATTTGTTAAATTTACACCTCTGTTCTTGCTGTTGCTCACAATGCGCGATTTAATGCGCGCTGGCAACTCCGCTGCCGGAGTCGCCGGACAGCGCAGCAAAGTGCAGCGGCAGTCGCATGCGCCGCGTAAGCGTCGATGGCCAATGGTAGGCGGACTTATAACTTTATTAATTAAGCTTGCAATTTGTTTTTATTAGCGTGAGATGAGTTTTTAGTTGAATGTTTCGGGTTGTGGCCGTTCGGCGTTGCTGGTACGATTTTAATTTATTGGCTATTAGCTATTGACAAATTGTTTTCTTTGCGTTTGAATGAGGAAAAATGCATGAAATTTCCGCATATTTTGTGCATAGCAATCGAAGATGACAAGGTCGAATTGTTTTAAATCATAAAGAGTTTAGTTGAATCGGACTTAAAATTATTTTCGTAATTTTCGGAGTAGTGAGTAATTAGTAGTTTTACACATCAAAGTCACGTTTGGTACATTAGTTGCAATAATTGACTATTAGTTTGACTTTATACAAAGTTTCGGAGTAGATACTGAGGCAGATTTTATGCATTGCAATTAAGTACTACATACAAGATTCAAATTAGTTAAACTTAAGAGTTAAATTTAAGCTTAAAATAACTTTTGTAGTGGCTTAAAATGATGTTCGGAATTTTCGGAGTAGTGAGTAATTGGTAGTTTTACACATCAAAGTCGTATTTGGTACATAATTTGCATTAATTGACTATAACTTTGACTTTATGTAAAGTTTCGGAGTATTATGAGGCATAGTTTATGCACTACGATGGAGCACTACATACAAGCTTCAATTTTGTTAAAATAGGTACCTAGTGGAATTAAAGCTTCAAATAAGTTTTAGAGTAAAGAGCAGACTCGTAGTTTTGCCCAATCTGTCAGTCAAATTAGATAATTTTTATCTTTATATGGCTTTTCGGAGTCATATAGATATCACGTGTTGTCTATACCTAATGCACAGAAATTGAGTACTACAAGACTTAGTTTGTTTAAAATAAATAAATTTTTATTAAATTCAAGTCTGAAACTACCTTCGGAATGTTTGGAGTAGTTAGAAATTTGTGCAAAGTACGGTTAAAACTTGTGCATTCACTGCGTTAGTTGACAATAGTTTAACTTTATACCGCTTTTCGGAGTTACATGTCCCTTATTTGATGTACTACATGCACATTTTCTTGAGAGTTTAGTTGAATTTCAGTTTAAACAAACTTTTAATGGCTTCCGAAAGTGCTAAATGCACAAATTTGCTTAAATTGATCATAGTTTGACCTAATATAATTTTTGAGAGTAGTACACCTTTTAAAACAATAATGCTTTATATCTAAAAATTACTTTTAGAGTTTTCGGAGTAGTCAATTATTGCACAAGTTCACGAATTTTTATCACAATTTGTACATTAATTGTGTTAGGTGACAATTGTTTAGCTTTATAAGGTTTTCGGAGTAATATCTCTTAAAATGAGTTTCAGTTACTTGAAAAAGTGGTTTTAAAAAATTATATCATTCTGCAATAATTTACCTTCGATTGCACATAACTTTACCTAATACGTTTTTTCGGAGTATTAAATCTTTAATAAAAAAGTAACATAATAATAAAATAAAATAAAATAAAATAAAATAAAATAAAATAAAATAAAATAAAATAAAATAAAATAAAATAAAAAATAAAATAAAATAAAATTAAATTAAATAAAATAAAAAAAAATAAAATAAAATGAAAGAAAATTAAATAAAAAAAATAAAATAAAATAAAAAAATAAAATAAAATTAAATAAAATGAAATGAAATAAAATTAAATAAAATAAAATAAAATCAAATTAAAAAAATAAATTAAAATAAAATAAAATAACAAAAATAAATTAAAATAAAATAAAATAAAATAAAATAAAATAAAATAAAATAAAATAAAAAAAATAAAATAAAATTAAATTAAAAAAAAAATAAAATAAAATTAAAAGAAATGAAATGAAATAAAATGAAATGAAATAAAATAAAATAAAATCAAATTAAAAAATAAATTAAAATAAAATAAATTAAAATTAAATAAAATAAAAAAAAATAAAATAAAATAATATAAAATAATGACATATTTCAGCAAAAGTTAGTTGAACGAATTATTTTGCTGCAACCAGAGTTTATTTTGAGAACATAATCTAACTTACATATTTTGATAATGATATATAAATTAAGTTTATATAAGTTTCGGAGTACCAAAATATGAATATTTTTAATCTTTTGCTCATTTAAAGAATGCGATTGTTTTTTGAATGGAACAGCGCCGATTTGACGTAATTACGTTTTTCGGAGTATTAAACCTTTTAATAAAATATTGTTTTATATTCGTTGAATGAGATTATTTTGAACTAACCAGAGTTTATTTTGAGAACCTAACGTAACCTATTCTGACAATAATATATAACTTAAGTTTTTTCGGAGTACTAAAATATGAAAATTTTGTAGCTTTGAAGAATGTTATTGCTTTTTAAATGGAACAGCGTCGTCAATTGAGTGCAATATGACTTGATATGATTTTTCGGAGTATAGACATTAAAACTAAAATCAATTTGATTTCATTAGGAATTAATTTGAATTCAATATGTTTCGAATAGTGTTGGGAGTTGTTTTTTTGTAGCTACATAGGCAACTGTCTTTCGATTCGGCTTCGCATACGGTTTCAGATATGATGGCATAGTCTACAATAAGCTACACTCGCAACGACTTCATCGCAGATCTAACTTAACTCCACATTCGGAGTATTGAAACTGCTGAAGAAATATATGTACTAACCGCTGCTCAGCGTTCGGCAGCCAACTAGCGCAATGTGTGCTTAGCATTGTACGCCTAATGCTGCTTAAGTTAATTACCGACAACTGTAAAGAATGGGTCAGGTTTGCGCAGCAGCTGACCTCAGTGCGAGGAAGTGCCAGACGATGGCTTGCGCACTTCCCAGCACTTTGGCACTTCATTAGCGCTCACATTAAAACGGCCAAGAGCCAGCAAGCAACATTTTGCGGCTAATCTAATTCGCATGGAGCATCCTTCAATCAGTGCCGAGACGCAGGCAACACTTCCTGGTCGCCAGATCATACTTTTGGCCTCCGCATGTCATTATTTATGGTGGCAATTAAGCCGCACACTGGCAACACTGGCAGCGGTAATGCGCTCTGCTGGCCGAAAGTGATAAGTGATGATGTTGGGGCGGCATCGGCTGGCCAGTTTGTGGGCTAGTCTAGGGTCTAATTGCAGTTCAAGTTGTTGTTGTTGTTGTTGCGAATGCTGTTGTTTGTTACTGTTGCTGCTGGAGTCATTGCACCCACAATATCGACTTGAAACTGTGCTCGCTTCTATGCGACGACGATGGTTTTGTTGTTGTTGTTGTTGTGCTGTTGTTGCCAAAACAGGTAATTTAACGCAAAGTGTACCTCATAAAAGTGCAGTTAAGACGATTTAGCTGTCACCGTGTTGCCACCACAACAACGCAAGTCGACGAACGTTGTTGGCAACATGAGCGCGTTTCGTGCTAAGGGAATTGAAACTATCGGCTGGGTTTGGCGTTGTTGTTGCTCGTACTTGAAAGTTTAGTTGAAAATATTTAAAGTCTTATCAATTTCCGTTCCATTAAGATGTCAACGCTTGAGTTGTCGCATATAGCAGTGCGCAATGTGGGTACTTTTTAAAACATTTGCGGGCACTTTGTGTGTACAATTGAGTTGTGTTGGAAAGTTCAAATGTTGGACACAACGGTTTTTGTAAGATTAGTGCGGCCTAATTTGAAACTTTGAGTCTGTTAGAACGTAAGGAAGTTGAATATTTTTGATGGTGCAAATATGGCTTTGAACTTTTTTGCTGATATAGTTGGCAACACTGTATTCATTAAAACAAATATGGCAACACTTACGTCTAACAAGTCTGACTGTGTGCATTAATATTTTTAATTTTCATGTAGCAATATTTTTAATTTCATCGTAGCAACATTTTTATTGCAGCAATTGAATATTTTTTCAATTGATTCTACTGTAATTTATTTTTTTGTGCTAGTAAGGTTGGCAACACTGCTTTCATTTGAACAAATATGGCAACACTTACAGTCGTGTCTGGATATAGTGAACACCCTATATAATGAACACCTCGATATAGTGAACACCTAAATTTGACATGGAGCCTCTAAATATTGAAATTTTGAAAGCAATTTCAAGCAAAAAACAAAAAGTGTATTTTGAGCAAATAAAACGAGTTTGTGAACAAAAATGTTAACCTTGATATAGTGAACAACCTCAGTACAGTGAACAGGCCTTGCAATAATTAGTTTACTATATCCAGACACGACTGTATATTTAAAAAGTCTGACTTTTTATTTTAAGCATGACAATATTTTTTTTTCGTAGCAATTGAATATTTCTTCACTTGGTTCCACTGTAAAATAATTTTTTTGCAGCAATCGAATATTTTTTCAATTGATTCCACTGTATATTAATTTTTTGTGCTAGTAAAGTTGGCAAAAATGCTTTCATTAGAACAAATATGGCAACAATTACATACATGAAATACATTAATATTTTTAATTTCATCGTAGCAACATTCTTACTGCAGCAATTGAGTATTTCTTGACTTGGTTCCACTGTAAATGATTTTTTTTATCGTGCTGGGCATTTTGATCATATTTCTAATTTGTGTGCATTAATATTTATTCTAGCAGTTGAATATTTCGTCACTTGGTTCCACTGTTCCTCGCTCCATACATCGATAAATGAATTTCTTGTTCTTGCTGGGCATTTTTTGTCATATTTCGAAAAAATACAAAAATTATGCGGCGACAGCAAGTTGTAGCTGGCGCTTCCGCAGTCATCATAACTGGCTGCAGATGTTGCTATGTTGTTGTTGTACCTATTCGCTGCCCGCTGTTCGCTCCAGTCATTAATCATGTTGAACACGCAGATTTTTGATAAGTTCCAAAATATTTTTTTTAATAAAAACATAGTATAAGAAATTGTATGTGCCCGCTGCGCTGCCAAGTGCACAGCGACAATGTTGTCATTCGTTGACGTTTGTAATTCCTGACTTCGCTTTGGTTGTGTTGTTTTTGCTGCCACAACGTCTGCATGCGCGCCTACGCTCATCGCTCGAGTCAAATAAATTGCAATTTTTCCAATAAAACCAGCAATGGACACAACAACAACAACCACAGTAATAACGACAACGCACATTTTAACGGATTTTTAGCAATTTAATGCTTTGGTGGGCGGTTCAGTGACCCAACACTTGTTCGCGCTGGTGGCAGCGGCGGCGGCGGCGACGGCGTTGCACTTATCGTCGGTCACTTGGCTGCCATTGCCGCCTGCAGTTAGTTGCGCTGCGTATGGGCTGTCGACCGATTTGGCGTGGTGTGCGCACCGATTTGTTGCTGTTGCGTGCGTTGCTACGAAATCATCATCGTAAATTCTTAATGTATTCATAGCTTACACTCCTCCGGCCTCGCAGCACTTCGACCCAGGTGCAGTTGGCCGGTCGGCTGATTTGTTGGCCTTTCGGACGGTTGCCAGGTGCTTGTCAGGCATTGACGCTCGACGGTGCCGGCGTTTGAGGCCGAAGGCGCCGGATGCAGCGCTGCAGCAATTGACAGCTTTGAGTGTGCAAATTGAAAAATGTCGGTGAGTTTTATTGGGGATTTTATTGTGAAAAAATATTAAAGTGCCACGTTCAATTATGACGAAGTCAAACAGAGGAAATAGAGAGGGAAGAAGACCGATATTGGGAGAGGGCGGGATTGTTGGAAGACCGTTGAGGAATACTTAGAATTGAGAATCGAAGTTTTGAATAATGTATAGAAGAGGAAAATTTGATAGAAAGATTTGCATAGCTTAGAATCTAACTGCAGGATAATGCAGAAAAGAGTTTAAAATGAAGGAGAAAACAATGGAATGGAATCAAGAATGGAATGAAAACGATTAAAAGAGAAGTGAACTTTTGAAATGAGAAGTGAAGTGAGAAGTGAAGTTTTAGATATCTGAAAACTCGAAAAAAGTTACAAAAGGAATGCATAGAAAATTATAGGAAATGGAACGCAAGAATAACAGAAAAATGATATATCAAAAGATGTCGCCAAGAGGAGAGTGAAAGAGGAAGAGCAGAAAGTGAAAGAGGAAGAGAATGAATACGATTTGTTAAGACAAAAAGCTGAAAGAAGAACAGAAACGCCCAAAGACAAAGTTCGCCCAAAACCAAGAGGAAAGGATTAATAAAAAATGTATTGCACATGAAAAAAATTCAAACAAGTAGTAAAAGAATAACAAATGAATGAAAAATCAAAGAACATCGTAAAAAGAATAAAAGAAAACAAAACGTTGAAAGCTTAGGCAGATTAAAATGGAGTAAAAGAATAGAAGAAAAATTAAGAATCAAAGAAAGTCATCTAAAAAGTAAAAAAAGAAGAATAAAATCAGATAAAAATAAGAAGAAAGAAAGTCATCTAAAAAGTAAAAAAAGAAGAATAAAATCAGATAAAAATAAAGCGTCAAAAATAAAAGAATGAAAGCTTAGAAAAAATTTTAAAAGAGATGAAAGACGAAAAATTGTATTGAATGGTGGAAAAAATGAAGTAGAAGAACCAAAGAAAGTCGTCCGAAAAAAAATAAAAGAAGGAAACAATCAGATAAAAATAAGGCGTGAAAAAACAAACGAATGAAGACTTAAAGGAAGTTGCAAAAAAGATGAATGAAGAAAAATTGGCAAGTACAGTTCGATAACAATAAGCCGTGAACAAAGGAGAAAAACAAAGTTGTAAACAAAGATAAAAGAAGAGACAAAATTTCATGGATAGTCAGCATAAAAATTGGATGGAGAGGAATAACAGAAAATTTAAGAAGAATAATCAAAGTAATACATCAAAGCGATGAAAGAAAGAAAAAATTAAAACGATTAAAAAGACGACGACAAAAAAACGTAGCTGAAAGAATCAAAAAAGTCGTAAAAAAAGAGAGAAGTCACAAAATGTAATGGGTAGTAAAAAATTTGAATGGATTGTCTAATAAAATAGTGTAAAAGAAAAATAGAAGAATGAAAAATTTAAGAAAGTTGTAAAGAAAATATGAGAAGGGACAAAATCGAATAGATAGCCGAAATAAATAGGAAAAGCAACGAAAAACCGACTGGAACCAGGAAAAGTCTACAAAAGTTGTAAAAAGATAAAGGAAGAGAAAAAATTGAATGGAGTATTTAATATGAGAGTTTGAAAGAAAAGAAGAATGAAAAATCAAAGAAAGTTGTAACAAAAGGTATAAGAAGAGAAAATTAAATGGGCAGTCAGTATAAAAAAAAGAGGGTATTGTGGGTATTAATTTTTAAAAGATGAAAGAAAAAAAATTGAATTTATAATGCGATAAGAAAAGGTAAAAGAAAAATAGAAAAAAGAAAAGTTAAAGAAAGTTGTAAAGATATGAAGGAAGAGAAAAAAATTGAATGGATTTGAATTGTAAAAGAAAAACACAAAAATAATAAATCAAAGAAAGTCTTAAGAAGAATAAATTGAATGAATAGACAGGATTTCTAATAAGGAGTCAATGAATAACAGAGGAAAAAATATCAATGGAAGTTGTCAAGAAAAGATGAAAGAAGAGAAAAATTGCATGGAGTGTCAGAGTAAGAACAGGAATCAGTTGAATACCAGATAAATGGAAAACCAAAAGTGTCAATTCAAAATTAAGAAGGAAAAGAAAGTAAAAAGAAAATAAAACAATAAATTGACACAAATAAATTTAAACAAAACTAAAAGTGAGACCGAAATAGAGTAAACAAAGCAAAGATAACAATTAAAAAGGCCATTGAGAGAACAAAAAACATGCACGAATCAAGAAAAGAATCATAAAAAGAAGGAGAAATAGGTTTTAAAACTTAAAATTATTATATAAAAAAGAAAAGAAAGAAAGTAAAATAAATATCAGAGATAGTACGAAAAGCAAAAAAAATATTACAGTTGGAAATGGGTAAATAAGAGATATAGTTGAGCAAAAAAGAGAAAGGGAAGAGAAAATAACAAGAAAGGATGAATTAGAAAATATCAGTAATTAATTAAAAAATGGAAAACATCTAACTGAAAAGATTGACTTTGCCAGATTGAAAAGAATCAAATACAAATAATTCTGAGCAGTGGCGCATACAGGATTTAATTTTGGGGGGGGGCGTTCAACGTACATCTTTTGAGCTCAATTCTATTTGAAACTATATTTTATATCAGCATTTTTTGTATTTGAACCCCCAAATTCCCCTCTTCCTGAGTGCGCCACTGGTTCTGAGTAACAAACAGTTCTGAGTAATTTTATTCGTCTCAAACTGCATTGCTGGCGAATTACCGCATAAACAAATGTTCACAAGAAAATTACAGTCAAATATTTACGACAAACCACAGTCCAAGTCAGTCAGTCGACTTGACTGCGAACTGCAATGGAAGCGGCAGGTGCTCGTTTAATGAATTGTGGCGCAGCAATTTAACAAATTTATCCATTAGCGCGGTTTGTGTCACTTCCATTTGCCATTTGTGTGTTTTTTTGATTTATTTTCGTGTGCTCACCTTTTAATTTTGCAGGGAAATTGCGCAGAGAAATGCCACCGCAAAGCGGGCAAAGTATGAGAAAAGCAAAAAGTGGCAGCAGAAATTGCAAAGCGAGGACCTGTAAAGCAAAGCAAGCAACCAACCAACTGACTGACTGACAGCACACAATAAAACCGCAACAACAATTCATAATTTTTTTGGTTTTTGGCAAAACACAAAAGCCTGAAAAAGCTGAACACAACGACGCCACACATTGTGGATAATGGACAAAAATAAAATGAATAAACAATGAGGTAGGAAAAAATGCAAACGAAATGAAAGAATATCGCCAAGAAATGATGAAAATTAATTAACTGTTAAATTAAATTCACTTTGGATGTCAACAACGGCGCACCGGCGCAAAGGTTGTGGCGCTGGGGGAGGGCGCCGCAGCGGCCGAGCGGCCGAGCGGCTCCACTGTGCGCAAACACAAAGCAATGGACGCGGTCGGCGTCGGCAGCTGGCCAGTTGCTCAAGTCGGCGGCAAAGCTGCTCCAACAGTCAACAAAGCATATCGGCAAACGGTATTTTTTGTATTTATATATGTGTTTGTTTTTATTGTTGTACACAAGATATAAAAAACTAACTCGTAAGAAATTTGTTAATAAAAACAAAAGACACAAAAAATGAGTAGACAGAAACAAATCCAACAAGTGGCAGAAAGTTTTTTTTTTCTGATACACAACAAGTTTGCAATTTCTGATGGACGAGAATCGAAAATTAAAAAAGAGGAAGAAAAGAAGAGAAGAAAAGAAAAAGAAAGCAGCCAACTAGTGGGTGGATGTGTGGAGAATGAGTTTAGGAAGAGCGAGGAAAGAGTTCATCTCTTTGGGGAAAT
The DNA here is from genome assembly GCA_963668005.1 of Melieria crassipennis. NCBI lineage: Eukaryota > Metazoa > Arthropoda > Insecta > Diptera > Ulidiidae > Melieria > Melieria crassipennis. Next base: position 105,873,988 of record OY764963.1, on the reverse strand, counting down.
CTCAACATTTTTGCATATTTGCTTTAAATTATAAGATTAGAAATAATGACGAATGATAAAGTGGCCGAGAAAGTTTTATTTGAAATTTGACAAGCTGAAACAGTGGTACAAATGACAATGTTTTAGTGAAATGCAGAGGCGAAACGTGCGAGCGCCTCTTCATAAGGTCAGCCTTTTATAAAGTGATGGAAAAAAATATGAAATGAAAACCCGGGTCCAGGTAAAACCATGATCGACTTTTTACTTTAAGTAAAATTATTTCCCTGGCATGACTGAAGGTTGCTGGCTTAGACTCGTCTCTGTTTATTTTGTGGTGCTCCAGTGTGAACTCACAAATGTCACATATGAAGCTTTATACATCTATCTTTTCTGTTTTAAAGCAAGTTGCACTATACACAACAGTCGGAGGAATAACTGAGGGCAATGAGTGAAACTGCCTGACATACAAATGTACTGACAGATAAGGATAGGAAAAGTGCCCCCAAGCCAATTTCTATAGTTATATTTTTCAATATTAGTACTAATATAGGTAACCATTTACCCAAGTTCCAGCCATTAAGAATTATTACCCGATTTGGGAGAATTAATTTAATAAATAAAAAACACAAATTAATAACTTTCAAACTGCTTAGTTGTCCGATTTGGTTGGTATTATGATATGTTATAGATATCACTTAGACGCATTACCAAAAAAATCTCACACGTTAAATTAAATTATTAAATTACAAAATTTTACTTAAATTAAAAATTAAATTAAGTTAAAAAATCAAAATTAATTTTTATTTTTTCCAAAATTTGTTTATGCTGTTAGAATTTTGGTAAAATCACCATATATTCCTCGTATAGTGTTTTGTAATATATATATTTTCCATATTTTTTTCTACCTGTAGTACTTAAAAAAATCAAATGTAATTTCTAAATATAATCAATAAAATAAAATGTCATTTTAAAATATATTTTTTTTTATTAATTTTCACCACTTACCAAAATTTTTCTATGACTTTTTTAACAATAAAAAAAAATTAAAAGTCAAAAGTCAATTAAAAAATAAAAGTCACTGACTGATTTTTATTGATGACTTTGATAAATAAAAGTTACTGAATGATTTTTATTGATGACTTAAAAAATAAAAGTCATTGAATGATTTTTATTGAATTGAAGTCACTGAATGATTTTTATTGACGACTTAAAAAATAAAAGTCACTGAATAATTTTTATTGATGACTTAAAAAATAAAAGTCACTGAATGATTTTTATTGATGACTTAAAAAAGAAAAGTCATTGAATGATTTTTATTGATGACTTTTATAAATAAAAGTCACTGAATGATTTTTATTGATGACTTAAAAAATAAAAGTCATTGAATGATTTTTATTGAATTGAAGTCACTGAATGATTTTTATTGATGACTTAAAAAATAAAAGTCACTGCCTGATTTTATTGATGACTTAAAAAATAAAAGTCGTTGAATAATTGTTATTGATGACTTTTATAAATAAAAGTCACTGACTGATTTGTATTGAGGACTTTTATAAATAAACGTCACTGAATGATTTTTATTGATGACTAAAAAAATAAAAGTCCAATAATTGTTATCATAGGACAACTAAAATAAAAATTGAAATAAAACTGTTATTTGTGGACTAATATGAAAAAATTAAAAATAATTGTTATTAAAGGATTTTTAAAATATAAATAAAAAATAATTCCTATTTTTTAATTTTTCCGCAAAAATTACAAAAAAAAAAGTTTATTGCCAAGTTTGATTCTCCGTGCGAAAAGAAATGTATGTGTATATTTCATTTATTTGCATGATTTTTCCTTCATAGTAAAATTTTCAATTATAGTTTTCATAAAAAACTGTTATTTCCAGTCCCTGATTGCTACTATTGCAACCACTAATATATGTGAATAAAATCAATTGTAAAAATTGTCTTTCTTATTTATTATTTAACTATGAACGGATCCATTATTTTCTAAATCCGAAGCCCGGAAAATCGTTTCAACTGCTCTGAATTTGCGGCCAAAATATGCAATCTGGCAACTCTAGTATTAAGTGTGATACTATATAATTAGTTTGAAAAAATTTTAGCTCAGCGAATATGAAACTTTTACAACTGACCCATGGCTGCGTGTTTCGGGCACTGTTTCTACTACTTCTATTATTATTTTATTTAAATTTTTATAATACATTTTTTATTTTTTTATTTTATTATCAAAAGATTCATTTATTCAAAAGATTCAAAGCCAATCTTAGTACTTATAACAAAAAGAGCTGGACAGGAATATTAGAAACATATTTGATGGATCAGTACATGATAAACTGGTATACGGATGGGTCCTAAACAGAGGATAGCAGTGGGATTGGTGTAGGCAGGTTGAAGATACGATAAGACTTGGAACTTAGGGGCAAGCACACAATTATATTCCAGGTGAAGATGTACGCACCTGACCGGTGTGGTTGCTTCCAAGAAAGAAATACCGGAACCAGAAAATGACCATCCTTTCCAATAGCGAAGTGGCAATAAGAACATTAATATCATACCAGATATCCTCGAAACTGGAATACCCTAACGAACTTGGCCACAACAAGCAGTTATGGGCCCTCTATGTTTCGGGTCTCGTTGGTATTGAGGGAAATGAAAAGACCGACAAACTTGCAAGGAGGGCCGCTTCAATCCGCTTTGTTGGCCTAGAACCTGTTTGTGGTTTGGACAAAGAAGCTGTATGCATTCTAACTAGAAAAGTCGAGATAATCAGCAGGAATCAATACTGGAAAAATAAACCAGGATTACAAAAATCCAAAGCGTTTATCGGGTCATATGACAAGAAAAGATTCGAGTAATGTCTATTAAAAAATAATCTGAGTATTATTACAAGCATCCTGACAGGGCCTTGCAGGTTGAACTATCACATAGTTAAACTTGGAATTCGTGACAGCGGATGTTGTAGGAGTCAACACTGGAAAAATCTACCAGGATTAGGGGGATTATCTCATAACAGGTGCGAACTGAGATTGCACAGGTTTAAATACCTCTCGAATGCTGGACTCACTGACGAACTGTGAGTCCATAAAGGGGGCACAATAGTTCGTTTAGGTTGCAGTGCACTATCCCCAACAACAATGATAATATAACCTATAAATATTGCATATGAAGACTGGCACCACTTTACCCGCTCAAAGCTCACCATGCACCCAGTATTTGGTTCGATAGTGTATAACAGTTGAGGTCAGCACAATTTTACTTGACGAGTGCGAGAGAGACTTATCGAAGAACCCACCACGGGAGACTGCAATCGAGTCGGCAAACTGTTGGCTCCAATAAGACATCCGTGTGGCGAGTTGGCTGGCTGGCAGAACTTGCCAACATATAAACATTGCAAATTGCAGCAAAACCGGCTTTTCGATTTGCGAGTTCTGTGACAGAAGCACTCTCGCTCTTTGTGCGCTCCCTCGCTGGCGGTTCGTTATTTTACGAGCACATAACGTCACACACACAAGCACAGCGAAGAAACGCAACGCGACGGTAAATGAAACTACAAGTAAGTGTGCGGACGTGGAGGAAGAGTGAAAACACATTTGACTTAGATTTTGATAAATTTTGATTTCCTTTTTAATTCTTTTCTTATTTATTTTTTTTTTAAATTTAATATTTAGAAGTTTTTCTTTAGAACACTTTGACTTTTGACAGTCAAACGTATTAAAATTTAAAATCATTCAAAATTGCTGAAAATAATGCAACATCATTTTAGTTGAGCAGAGCAAAGCGATTGGAAGTGTTTTGGGGAAATTTGTTTTGAATGGAAATGTTGCCAGTTGAAAAGATTTAATTGCCAAGATTACATTCTGACATTTTGGCGTTTTAAGTCGGTTTGTGATATTTGGAGAATTTGCAATGTGCATTTAGCATTTGTTGCCGACAACATTGCGGCAACGTCTGCAACGGTGAGTCGGCATTGCGAATTCATTTTTGTGTTGTGCTGCAGTTTAGTTGAACGCGCGCACACATGTCCGTGTGTGCAGAAATGAAAAGGCCATGAAGACGCTGCGCAGGCACACCAACAACAACCACAACAACAATCAGCCAACTTAAATAGCAAACGACATAAGCTTAAGTTTTAAGTGCGGCTGCTAAAAAATAATGAAACAAAAAAAAAACAAAAATTGCAAGGAGCTAAGGCATATTGCTGTTGTTGTTGTTGTTGGCTTTGTTGTTTTGGCCTAGACGATGGTAACAGCTGAGACGAACCAGCAGCATGAAATACCAACGGCCGAGCAGCAAAGCCTAAGCCAACTTATAGCAGAGGATGTCTTGCGAACAACACCGGTTTTGGCATTAAAATGTTGTAGCAGCAGCAGCAGCAACAACAACAAACACAATAATACCAACAACAACAACAACAGCAACGACCACGACGCCAGTCAATGTTACATTACGTTAGTTTCGACGACAACGACAACAACACTGCAATCGCACACATACACACACAAACACGGACAAACGTACAACCGCAGATATTCAGACACACATACACATACACATTGCGTGCGCTGTGGCAGGAGCCTAAACTTGTGCAAAGCTAAGGTTCAGCTGGCGGCCAGTGGCGAGGATGCATTGCGTCTGCGTTGCGGTTTAATCAACAGCGAAGTATCATCACTTCTGGAACAAATTTGGGCCTAGCAGCAGGCGGCGTGCGTGTGTGTGCAACGCTGTCGAGCGATCTAGTCGAGTGCGCACTGCAGTCGGCCACTGACATACGGACGTTTCTTCGGGCCGGCCGCACGTTTGTGTTTTATTTGCGCCGAAGGGGATGAATAGCGTCGAATTTAATGCGAAGTAGCACACAATGCACAAACCACCGACCGACCTGTGCATGTTAATACACACACGCACACACATAAATAAGTACATGCAAAAATATACAAACATTTATGTACGTACTAAGCACCTATAGGAGCAATGCAAATGTTGCTGTTGTTGTATATTTATGCGGTAAAAAATAAAATGAACCGATTGCTCGAGCCTGAATGTAACAGGTGCAGCCAAGGGTGCTTGTCCTTTGCTACGAAAATTTTCTTGTTTGTGTTGTTGTTGTTATGGGTATTTTTATTTCATTTTATGGCTGAATATGAGAGCAATCAGAATGGTTAACTTTTGAGTTTGGCTGAAAGTTACAAGAACAGTTTTAACATGGAAAATGATGAAGTTTGATTCTCTTGACATATGGAACTGTAAAGATTTAAGGTATCATGGCACGTTAGAAAGCGGAATTTTTAATGATTTACAAAATTATTTATTTTTCAGCTCCTTTATTATCAATCTTTTTGATTTTTTACAGTTTTTTTTAATATATTTATTTTAAATTTTTTTATAATATATTGAAGGTTTAAGGAACACAAAAAAAATGTAATATTTTTTTTTAGCATATTGTCTCTTATTTAGTTGGAGCTTAAGTCGCGTAGAAAAAAAAACACATCCTCCATTACGGGTACTTAATCTCCGGATTGGCTCGACCGATTTTAAAAAAATTTTTTAAGTTCTTTTTATTAACTTTTTTTTTTACAAGAATCCACTAAAATATTGAAGAAAAGTTTTAATTTAAAGTACTTTTTCTGCGAAAAAAAGGTGAAAAACGCAGTTAATTTTTGACACTTTTTTTCAAAAAGCGTCTATTCTTTTATTTTTAGGGTTTTTTTATTTTTCTGGTGAATTGCTGTGTCCGAAAGCTTAATAGTTATAAATCTTTTTTGTTTTTTTGTTTTAGATTAGCCAAAAAGATTGAATTCCCTTTTCTAACGTGCCATGATACCTTAAATTATTTTTTTTAATGATTTCAAAGAATATTTAATGATTTGGTTTTAATAGGATGTTGAAATTTTTTATCAGAAATTTTTTGAATTGATCAAAATTTAAGGAAAATAATTCCTCGGTAAAAAAATGCGACAAACCTAAGTTTAAGCATTTCGAAGGTCTGGTTGATATGTGGACTGGAATCAATTGTTATAGACAATTCGACACATCTCTAAGGAGGGTATGGGTCTATACATGTAACATAATTATTCTGGTTCTAGAAACACAGAGAAGAGAATTTTCTAGTTTTTCGTTTTAAATGGAGAAGTCATTGGATAGCGAAGACAAGAGGGTTTATTGTGTTGGTTCTAAAAAGGTGGACAGATAAGTAAGGAGAATTTGCGAATTGAACTGAGAAAGGGTTAATTGTTTTGGTTCTAGATGGACACACAAAAATGATTAGAATTGGATATCTCTGCGATTTGAACTGAGAAGGCATTGGATAGCGATGTGAAAAGGATTCAATGCTTTGGTTCTAGGTGGGCAGATAAGTGAGATAAGAGAGATTTTGTGAGTTTTTTAATTTAAACTGTCAAGAGGGATCATTATTTCGGTTCTAGATGGACAGATAAGTTAGGGGAATTCGAGAGTTTTTCGATTTAAACTGAAAAGTATTTGGGTAGCAAAGCCAAGGAGATTCGTTGTTTTGATTTTAGATGGACAGACATAACTTATTCGAATCTGATATCTCTGCGATTTGAACTGAAAAGTGAGATTTTGTGAGTTTTCTAATTTCAACTGAGGCATCATTAGACAGCGAAGTCAAAAAGGTTCATTGTTTTGGTTCTAGTTGGACAGATAAGTTAGGAAAATTGGAGAGTTTTTCTATTTGAACTGAAAAGTATTTGGATGGCAAAGCTAAGAAGATTCGTTGTTTTGGTTTTAGATGGACAGACATAACTTATTCGAATCTGATATCTCTGCGATTTGAACTGAAAAGTGAGATTTTGTGAGTTTTCTAATTTCAACTGCGGCATCATTAGACAGCGAAGTCAAAAGGGTTCATTGTTTTGCTTCTAGTTGGACAGATAAGTTAAGAAAATTGGAGAGTTTTTCTATTTGAACTGAAAAGTATTTGGATAGCAAAGCTAAGAAGATTCGTTGTGTTGGTTTTAGATGGAGAGAGAATTTAAGAGAATTTGAGATTTGAATTGAAAGCCGTTAGATAGCGAAGTAAGTTGCTAGTAAGAAGTTGCTTTGGTTCTAGGAGGCAGATAAGTGAGGTAAGAGAGAATTTGAAAGTTTTCCAATTTGAACTAAGAAATCATTGGACAGCGAAGCCAAGAGGGATCGTTATTATGGTTGTAGATGGATACAGGAAACTTATTAGAATTTGAAAAGGGTTTGCTTTGATAACGAGACAATTGAACTTTAAGCATCACTTAGCAGAGTTCGCAGAAATTTATCCTAAGACTTATAATCTCATCTATAGGGCGCGCCCTGCTTTTTTTATTTGATTGGAATCGCACTGTGACAGGATTTTTAAATCGCATAGCAGCCAAGATAATTCAGACCTTTCAGAGTGTATGAAATGGAAAAATCAAAATGTGTTGCAAGTATTGAATGAACCTTCTTCAGTTTCTTTCAGTTCCTTTCAGTTTCACATTATGAAAAGAATTTATATTTATTTATCTTTATTTAAACCTTTTTTGACATCATGACATAAATTTCTATTGAACCCTTTCAATGTTCAATGTATTTATAAACCCAAGGCATCCCAATAATTGGTGAAATATTAATTCACATTTGCATTAAAATTGTTTTTATATTTGCCAGATTTTCATGTCCATTTATTTACTGAAAATTATAAGCTCCCAGGATAACGATCATGGATCAAGGATTTTGCTTAGATTCCAAACACATTTTTTTATTTCTGTTTATTTCTAAATTTCCTCACAGTTAAGAATAAAAACAAACCGTTCACCAGATAAAACTCCGTCGCGAACGGGTTAAACTAGTTTTAGTAAGTGCCTAGAAAATTACTAATTAAAAATAAAAATTATAAACCAAATCGATCCATCCGTTTCCTACTACAGGAAAGGGGTTTAGGGAAAAATTGACTGAAAGTTTGGTGGGACTCGAATAACACACAATCAAATAAGAGTTGAGATATTGAGTTGAAATTTCAAGTTGAGTTGTGTTTCAAAACTTTGAACATTTGAAAATGTTTTAAAATATTTAGATTTAGAAGACCAAATATCTCAAAAAAAGATGAGATACATAATCAATCAATGTGCGAAATTGGCAAGTAGAAAAATTTGCATTCTTACAGAGAATGAAAATTTTATGAACCCTCATATACAAAGACTGCTTGAGAGAACAATAAAATAGTTATTGGAATAGTTACTGGAATGCCTGAACACAAAGTAAAGAGTATGAAAAGGTATTCAATACGTGTACCACTGCGGTCAATTCTTAAGCAAGGTGATTGTTTTTGGCCGTAAGAATAGAGCATACGAAGCGTATGGCTTCATCAGTGTCTATCAAAACTTGCACCTTTTTAGAATACATCTTTTTATTCTTTATTCAAACTCTACCCAAAATTTTTTCTACTCAAATAAAATTTCCTACAAAAAAGATCACTTATAAATTCGACCATAGTTGAACATTCCTGCTGGCCTCAGTGCCTTTCGAACAGTTTCCGTTTCGAACGCTTTCGAAGCACTGCGCATGCGCGCTCTGTCTCAGCCGGCTTGCAGTCGAGCGCTCTCACAGTTTCAGTGGAGAGACTGCAACATGGGCCATGTTACTACACTTTAATACTAAATATTAGCTACTACCGGCATCTGTTACTGCTATTTGGTGCTGGCGGCAAGCTGAAGCGGCGCACCGTACGTGACAAGCGAACGAGCAGGCGGTTTGTCAACGGCTGCGACGCCAGCACTATCCACCACAAGACGCTGGTCGCTGCGCGCTGGAGCCAAGAGTTCATGAAACGGCCAAAACACATCCCCACTTGTGGCGAGGCAAGCTGGCCAAAAGCCGCACGCACACACACATTTATTTACTGTACAGCTGAGCGGCGCAGTCGACGCGTGAGCGCGCGAGGTGCAAAATTCAATTCAACGCGGTGCACGGTTTATGGTAAAAACCAGTTGGATTGGTGTTGGGGCTACGACTGGCTGGCTGGCCAAAACGAAACACAATTTCAGTCGAGATTTTGCTAGCGACAGCGAAGGGTGTACGACGAGTTGCACGCGTCGAACGAGACAAACAAATAAAGAGATAAACAAGAAGCTCAGCGAGCCGACAGCAAAAGTGCTAAACTAGAAATTTTGTTGGCAAGGCGACTCGATTCGAAAGAACAACGTCGAATTTATTTGAAAAGTTGGTTTCGAAGAATTTTTATTTTACAAACGTTTTTTGAACTGTTCGATGCCAAGCACGAAAAAGCAATAAAAATAAAAACAAAGACAATTTTAAATGTGAGTTGGTAGAAAAACGAAAAAATTGCAAGCGTTATAAAAAAAACGATTTATAAAAAAAATATATTTTGCAATTATTTAAGAAATAAAACGACTTGACGGTTTGCAGTCAATTTGCATTTAAATAAGAAATTTTAATTAGTCAACAGTCGGAGATTTGAGTGGCTGTAAGCAATAAATTGTCAAGTGTAGTCTATGAGAAGAGAATTGAATTGAAATTGAAAAGGTTGATGAGATTTTAAGAAAACACAAATAACTGAGTAAATGTTGGAAGTTATCAGGCAAAAAAGTGCAAGACGAGCAATTGAACTGATGAATTAAAGAAGTGAAATAATATTTGCACAAATTTGACCAACGAACTGTGAAGGTGTCAAGTGGAAACACTGGCAGGAGGCAAGCACAAGCAACACAGACGGCATAGACGCAAGGCAGACGCCTGTTGGCCAATTACGAGCGCGTCGAATTGTTGCAGCAAGGCAGAAAGAAAGAAAGAAAGGAAGGAAGGAAGACGCGCGTCCTGCTGCGAGCCAAACGAGCCAACTGTCTATGCAAACAACAAAAACAACAATAACAACTATTACTAACAACAATAGTGCATAGTGAAATTGCAATACGCTGCGCGAGTGCAAGAGAAAAACAACAACAACAACAACAATAATAAATATTAGACACACAAAAAACCGGTAGCAACACTTTTCGACGTTTTCATTTTGTTGATTTATGCCTCAAACAACAAAAACAACAATAACAGCAATAAATAAAACGCCACAAAACGTAATAACAAACGAATAATCGAAAGCTTCAATTTGTTAAATCAAGAAGAAGCATCACAAACGCTTAGCGCGTCTCTACAAAAAAAGTAAAACAAAATAATAATAAAAATATAACAACAACAACATTCGCCAAAGTGCGTTCAACGAGCGCAAAAGGAAAAGTGTGCAACTTTTGATCAAATTTTCGTTCTGGTTGTTGTGAGTTTGTGCAAAAAAAATTTCTTTGCCACTGCCGCTCGACTTCTAACAAATTTTTTCCATACCTATTAATAGTTTTTGTTTTGCTTTTACTTAAAACAACTTACGAGCCACAAAATTCTACTGTTTTTTGTGCATTTTGCGTTAAACCACACCTCCATTGGCCAACAACAAAAAAAAATTCAAAAAAAAAATCTCGCACATTTCAAATTCCACATTTGTGCCAATTTCTACATTTCGCCCAGTTTTGCGCGCGCGCGCCCGTTCTCCCCCTTTGTGTGTTGTTTGTGTGTGTCTGTGTGCGCGCGTCATTTTGTGTTGTACGTATTTTCGTTTTAACGGTAATTTGCATAAATTGTTGTTTTATTCTGATTTGAATTGGAATTTGCATTTTGGCCGCATCGAAGCGCTGTTTGTTGCAGTAATCTGTGCGTGCGTGTGTGTGTGTGTGTGTGTGCGTATTTTGTTAACTGCGGCCGAACATCTGTCGCTGCCGATCAACGCACAGATTTCGTATTGTTGTTGTCGCTCTGATAAGTGCGAGCGAAATTTCACCGCCACACAATTAACAACGCAAGAGAAATATGCAAAAATATTTACAATAACAACAAGAACAACAACATTCGAATGACAACATTTCAAAGGCAGATTCGTACTAATTAAGGTGAGTTTTTTGATTCAATGTAAACACGAATTTATTAGACTTTGTCTAAGCTGGATTATTTATGAAAGAAAGTAAGCCGAATCGTGTTCTGCTTAATTAAAGGAGAAATGTTCAAAATCAAATTAAAGTGGAAAAATTATGAAAAATATGAATTGATTAATTAATTGAAAATTGATTAATGCTATCAATTAGACTTGGATTCAAATAGTTAGTAATAATGATCCATTTGAAAGGAGGCTTTTTGGCCTTTCTTAGTAGAGACTTGAAAACTTTCAGTCTGTTGAACTCAGAGGTCCTGAGCGTGGCCAATCTTTGTTTTAAAGTAAGAGGACAGAAGCAGAAAATGCAATGCAGATGAGGTAAATAATCTTTATAGAAACTGGTGCAAGGCGAAGACAGTTACAGAACTCATCTCTCCAAGGTCTTTCTTGACGATGCGGGTTGGCTGTTTTGGGTGCTTGAGTCCACTATGGCTACTCGAATCGAATTGTTTTGGTCTTTAGAATCGTTTTGCAGCCTTTAGATTAAAAAAAAATTGAATGTTTAAGTTTAAAACAGAGAAGTATACAGGTCTTGTCTTAAAGCTTATGAAGTTCTATGAAATTTTTAAAATTATTTTCAAAAGAAGAATTCTTTCAACTTCAATTCAAAAACATTTATTTATTAATTTGGGCTAAAGAAACTGAAGTAATATTTGACTAATGGTTATGGAAATTATTATTAAGTATAAATGTTTTTTTAGGGTAGCAAAGAAAACCAAGTCAAAGTGTTTTGAATTTAAACATTTTCCATAAATTTTTAAAAATTTATTAATTATATTAATTAATTAATTTTTAATATTTTATGCTAAAAAAATTAAAAAATATTTGATTAAAATTTATGAAAATGTTTACCTATAGTACAATTTTTTTTACTAGGACAGCATAACCAAGTCAAAGTATGGTATTTTGAATTTTCAGTGCATACTGCATTAATTTTTCAAAAGAAGAATTCAATTCAATTCAAATTGATTTATTTAATAATTTGGGCTATACAAATTAAAAAAAGATTTTAATTATTAATAATAATAATAATTGACTGGCACGACAGCCCGCTTACGCGAGACTAAGGCCTAGCTTCCCGCAACTACCCGTGTTGTGCGTGTGAATTTGTACACGGGTTGGAGGGACCTACAGTTTAATGCCGGTTCCGAACGGCAGGTTGGGAGCTTTTTCATAAGCAATTTTTACTCTCAGAGGTTTGCCATTTCCAGCTGAGAGGACAGCCACCGAAAGAGAAAACGAGTTTTCCCGTTATTTTTTTAGGTGTTATTACAGGCAGTATTTGAACCTGAGGTTGCTGCCTGCGACTCGCGGTCCAACGCACTAACCAACTGAGCCACGGCGGCTTTTAATTATTAGTTATGGAAATTATTACAAATATAATAAAATTTTTTACTAGCGCCGCATAGAGAACCAAGTCAAAATATGGTATTTTGAATTTCCAGATTCCACATTAATTTTTCAAAAAAAAAATTCTTTCAACTCTAATTTAAATACATTAATTTAATAAAACTACAGAACAAAATCAAATTTTTTTTTTAAACAACAGGGTTCTGACAACGGATTCTGGTAGAGGGGACCAAAACAAAATATACGTGTATCGACGTTTTAAAAGTTTACGTCTGGATTTTTTTTTAGGGAGGGTCAAAGTTTTCCCCCTTTTGCACGTTCTAATGGTGAATCGGCATACGAAAACCATGTAACCTTACATTTTAGGTATATGATGGGTTCAGCAATTTGATGTAAAACACTACGAAGAATATTTTTGTGGAGCATTTTAAGCCTGTAGCTACTATTTTTATGGGTCAATTTGACCCTTTTTTTCTAAAATGCCAAAAATGTCCTGTAAAACAGGACTTTTTAAGGAAAAAATGTACCACGAAAATATTCACCATAAAATTCTACTATAGGTCTCTGAATACATCAAAGCTCAGAAATTAACTTCAACGCCAGAATTAAGTCAAAACTGATAATGTGTTTAAATGTTTATTTCGTACTTAATCAAAATTGGGCCTACAATGTCCTACAAAACTTGCACGTGGAAATTATTGTTATAAAATATTTTACTAGGAACGCATAGAGAACCAAATCAAAGTATGGTATTTTTAATTTTAACATTCAATCGCCCCCAAAAAAATCACATAACTATCCACCCTGAGTCCCACTCACTCACACTTTTTTTGCTAAATAATACAACATCATTAAATTATAATTTTAATTGACTTATTTTTAGGGCATTATTTGAGGGACTTATTTGAGGTCATATTCTCAATCCATATGTCAACGTAACTTAAGCAAAAATTCACATTTTAATGATCTGACAAAATGTATAATATAAATGTATAATAAAATAATGATGATGACAAAACCAACACTTAGATAGAAGAAGAAGAATAGATAGAGGAAGAAGTTCGTAGTGCCTCTTTGGGACTCAGGGTCGATGTTTAAGGGTTAACATTCCTCATTAAAAAACTGCTGTGAAAGGGTAAAAAATATTTCCATGTTTCTCTCTTTCACTCTTTCGCAAATTATTTTTACTGGGGAATCTTAAAATTCTAAAACCATAATTCAATTCATAATTCTTCCAAAAGTTAAAAAAAATAGTTAAAAGCGATTATATAAAAGCTTTAAAACTTCTGTCTATAAAACAAAGAATTTATTGAACGGTACAACAAACAAAAAATACTAAATTAAATTAAATTAATTAAATTAAATTTATTTAATATATATAAATCTTGAACAAATCAAAATAGAAGGACCAAATTCAAGATAGTAGTGTTCAACAGTAGTGTTCATATTAGTCCTTTAGATATATTTTTCTCAAAAATTTTCCTCAATATTAAAAATTTTCAAGGATATTCAGGGATGAAATTTTTGAAGGACATTTTCTATACCTATTTTTCCTTGCGCACCAAAAAATTAAATTTGTGAAAATTTTAGGGAATTTTCTCTTTTATCTGATACCCATATTGATATTCTTCATTGCACTGAACTTTTAAAAAATTTTTTTGAAATATTCATGTCCTTGAAATTTTAGTCTTTTTATAAAAAATCTTCAGAGGAAAAACTCAAAATGCAGTTTTACTACATTCGGCCTCTAGTTTTGCGAATTGAACGCTAGTCCGAAGAAAAAAGAAAATGTTGACGTCGACTCAGATATCAATCAATCTTCGTCAATACGAGTATATAGAATTTTTCAAATCTTTCAAATCAAATCCTCAGTGCTCTCTTCTAATTTACAATCTTACAGTATTTATAGTTCCTAGGTTTGCATCATTTTAATTACTTAAAAAAAAAGTAATAATTCTTTTGTAATTTATTATCAAACAAAACGCGAATAAAAACATTACTTTGCTGTTGTAAATTAGCTGAAAAACATTTTATTAAAAAAATGTATCCACTTGGCGATTTAACAATTGCGTCCATTAGCATCAAATGTAAAAATCATAAATATTATAATTTTCAATGCGCCGAGAAGCGCTACGGGCGGCAGCCATATAAATTGCACTTAGCTGTGCACACACACACACACAGATATAAATATATATTTATATAAATATGCATGCATGTCTCCAAGTGAAAATAACCGCAAAGCTGCATTTCACTAAACTAAATGCCATAATTTATGCAAATTTGCACCTAAACGGCCAAATAAAACCATCAAATGAAATCGCAGCGGGTGTGTAAATTTAAATTAAACATCAACAAGAACAACAAAAGTAAAAACAGCAACAGTAGTTGTTGCTACTAGAATAAGCCAGCAGTAAAATAAATAAACCAAAAATTTACATATTCACATAGGCCAACAACAAATAAACAAACAAAACAACAAGCAAACAGCGCAACAAATAAACAAATTTAATTCACACGCACACAGTCGCGCACATTTCACATTTCACACACACACGTACAACGATCAGACGAGCAGCTATAAGTATTTATAATTTTTCGAAAACACAAGAGTCGACAAATATTTGCAAGTTGCGTTTAAAATGCAATAAAACAGTAACAACAACAACAACAATAAAATTGCCACACAAACGCAGCCATGATTAACCCGCCAAACCACAAATCGGCGACGGTTGCTGGTGATTGTGCATTGTCGTACTTGATTAATAACGACTTTAGCGTTGGTAAAAGGCATTACAACAAAAACAATAATAAACTGCAACAACAACAATACATTGTGGTAATTTGCCATCAATTTGCATGCAGCTTCTATGCGAAAATTGCATGCGATTTGCTGATGTAGCGAAAATAAATTCAATTTGCCATGCACAAAACGTACCAAAAGCCAACGGAAAAAAAATACAAAAAACAAAATGAATTAAATCGTGAAACTAGTCTGAAAATTTGAAGGGGCCCAAATATCGAATGAACGCATCGTGCAGCGCTTCCAACGACTTATTATGCAAAAGCTATACGCGCGATTGTGTAATGCTTTGCGAGATTGTAAAACAATTATTTAAGTCAAAATACAATGTAGAGTGATTGTTGTTGTTGTTATTGTTATAGTGTATTTTGCGCTGATTAGTGGCGTGGCGTATGCAGATTTGTTGCCTTAGATTTGGCTAAGCCGTTTACATTGTCGTTGTAGCTGTTGTTTCTAATTGTTGTTGTTGTAAAAATTGTTACATTTATGCATGATTAACAAGATTTTAATTTGTTTGCCACCTGCGGTGCATATGTATGTGTGTGTGTGTGTGTGTGTGTGTGTGTGTGTGTGCGGCGAACGAAAGGTGGCCAGCATTCGCTATACACGCAGCGACTGATCGCGTTATCGCACATTTCGAAATGAAAAACAAACAAAATACAAAGTAAATAATGAAAAGTATAGTAGATTAATGTGGAGATTAAAGTGAAGTGCAACAAGTTGCTGCAAGAAACTGCACTAAAAAAAAAATGTTATAAAACAAATATGTAATATGTAATAACTTGAATTGAATGCGTTCGAAATCTGTCGGATTCCTAGTTTAGTCCGGTGATAATTCAACTTGCAGTGCCCTGTTAAGATGTCTATAAGAATTCTTAGATTGTTCTTTGTTAGACTCATACATTCGTCAAATCCTTTTATTCATGTGTTAATAAAATTGTTCATGTTTGTCATTTGGTGAAAAATACATTCTTTGATTTATAGAGAAAAGTATTAAATATTTTTCATTTCAAACTAATCAAGTTAGAAGAACGAAATTCGAGGATGCAGTAGTGTACATATTAGTCCTTAAACATTTAAAAAAACAAAAAAAGAAGATTAAAATTTTCAAGGATATTCAAGGATAAAATTTCAAAAGGACATTTTCAATACCTATTCGTCCTTGCGCTCCAAAAAATTAAATTTTTTGAAATTTTAGGGAATTTTCTTTTTCATCTGATACCCATTGAGATTTTACACTGCGCTCAATTTTCATATGTCCCTGAAATTCTAGTCCTTAAAAAAAACCGGACGTAAGAGAAAAAAGTTTTACTTTATTTGGAAAAATTTGGCAAAACTTGGATTGCAAGTATCGATTTGTTGGTGTTTTGAAATTTTTTTAATTTTTGTCGCACGGTGATATATTGAAATGAAAATTGAATTGAACTGAAAATTACGAATTCATTTACATCGAACAATATTCATTCTATCATCTTATCTATCATCTATTGAATTATTTTTTTCATGTTATTCAATCATATCAATGACCACAAACCACAATGATCTAACACGAGTTAGGACAAAAGCGAGATTTCAGTGTCAAATTCTATAAATTTCTGAAGTTTGTATTAATTTGGTTTTATTTTCTTTTATATTATTTTATTTTATTTTATTTGATTTTATTTTATTTGATTTGAATGGAATTGATTTTATTTCATTTCATTTTATTTTAATTAGTTTACTTATTTTATTTTATTTATTTTATTTTAATTTATTTTATTTTATTTTGTTTTATTTTCGTTTATTTTATTTTATTTTATTTTATTTTATTTTATTTTATTTTATTTTATTTTATTGTTTTTTATTTAATTTTATTTTAATTATTTTACTTATTTAATTTTTTTATTTTATTTTATTTTATTTTATTTTATTTTATTTTATTTTATTTTATTTCATTTTACTTTATTATATTTTATTTTATTTTATTTTATTTAATTTAATTTAATTTAATTTAATTTTATTTTATTTTATTTTATTTTATTTTATTTTATTTTATTTTATATTATTTTATTGTATTTTATTGTTTTATATTGTGTTTTCTTTTATTTTATTTTATTTTATTTTATTTTATTTTATTATATTTTATTTTATTTTATTTTATTTTATTTTATTTTATTTTATTTTATTTTATTTTATTTTATTTTATTTTATTTTATTTTATTTTATTTTATTTTATTTTATTTTATTTTATTTTATTTTATTTTATTTTAACTTATTTTATTTTATTTTATTTTATTTTATTTTATTTTATTTTATTTTATTTTATTTTATTTTATTTTATTTTATTTTATTTTATTTTACATTATGTTGTTTTATTTTATTTGATTTGATTTGATTTTAATTATTTTACTTATTTTATTTTATTTTATTTCATTTTATTTTATTTTATTTTATTTTATTTTATTTTATTTTATTTTATTTTATTTTATTTTATTTTATTTTATTTTATTTTATTTTATTTTATTTTATTTTATTTGAGTTTGGCAACACTATTGCCAGTTATGATTACAACATAAACCTCATTTTTCTTATTTTAAAATGTGTCAAGTTTGAAAAATTTGTCAAACAAACATTTAAAATTTGCTAATGAATCAATTTTCACCATTTTATTAAATAAATAATTATTTACTCATAAATATGTGCAACTATGGCAATTAGGTAAATGATATAAAATTAGTAAATTACATAAAACGTCACAGTAAACACAACAACAACAGCCACATTAATGCTTTCGGCAATTAAGTATTTAAATATAAAATTGACACCTTCACCTAAATGACCCGACTTTTGTGATTTTTTGTGATTTTTGCTTATTTGTTGATGTTTTGTTTTTTTTGTAATTAGAAGTAATTACAACTTGGTGTTTCTAACTTGTGTGGCATTAGAGACGCAACGCAAACTTTACATTGTTAAGTAATTAAACGTTTAAGCGAAAAAATAAAAACGCAAAATTTTAATTTTTGCATGCAATGCCAGCGACAGCCCAACGATGCGACGGCCGGTCATTGTGCAATGAAGTGGGCAACAACAACAACAACAACAACGACTATAACAGCGGCCAAATTAGAAACGGCAAAAAAGGTGAAGAAACGGGCAGACGGTCGCTGGACGGACGGGCTGCTTAAGCGCAGAATTAACGCTGTGAAGCTGACATTTCGAGTACGCGCGCACTCGAACTTCAGCGCGCTTTTGACATTTGATTTGGCGCGGCAGTAGTTGACGGTGCAGTCGAGGTAGATCGAGGGTTAGGGAATGCTATGATTAATTCTCAGCTTGACAGCAATGGGTTTATCGAATGAATTTCTTTTGGTGTACAATTAAATATTTAAATTTTTAATAAGCAGAAAATCATATGAAGATTTCTGTAATTTTGATGTTAATGTTGACGATTTTTGTTCAACTGACAACGGCGCTCAAATGATGTCACTGGCCACTAGTTAGTAGTTGAAATAAGTAATTTGTGAATCTTTAGGCTCGAACAGACAATGAGCCAACTTAATAACATGGCTTGAAGAGTCTGGGCCTAAGGTAATTTTAAGGCGTTTTGGCGTTTTAACTAAAATGCTAATAATTACTGTCAGTTCAACATATATAGACACACACATTCACAAGCGAATAGTTGTAATAAATTAGGCGCACATTATATTTTAATTGGACAAAATATTGCGTTGAGATACAACTCAATAAAAGCAATAAGCAGCAAACAAATTCGACCAGATTTTCGAGTCATAAGTCATGTGCGGCCAGTCGATGGCCGGTTGCTTCCTACTGGCTGTGTTGCTTGAGGTGTTTGTGTGCGTCGTTGTGTGTATGTGTGTGTGTGTGAATTTAACACTTTTTTGCGCATTTCTTTATGCTTCAGGAAGCTGTAACCGGTTGGTGCGTTAACGTTTAAACTCTTATTTATTAATTTCTGCCAATGAGTTATTTTGTTGGCGCTAAAGTTGTAGCTGAAGCTGGTTGTCGTTGTCGTTGTCACCGATTGATGGCAATCATTAAAATGCTGCAAGCGGCATTTTATTACGTTTTCGTATAATCACAACTGACTGTGCGTTGTCACTACTAATTTTGCATTTAAAATTGTTGTTGTTGATTGTAATTGAAATGAAAGTTTGCAGATCTTAGTTGGTATTCAACAATGTACGACTTGAAGGTGTTACGGTCGAGTTTATGTAATCGTAGTTTTTTAACATTTAAATTGTTTTTTTTGTTGGTGTGGTTAAGGACTACAAAAAGGAGAAATAGGAGAAATAAATAAGTAAATACGACGTTGATAGAGTGGAACTGCAGTGGGAAAGTAAACTAAAGAGAAAGTAGGACAAATGTCACAAAGTAATGGATTGGACTGTTGTCTACTTTATGTTGGGGTTTGTTTGCCACAATTCTTCCTTTTTCAATACGTATACAATCAAAATTTTCTATAAGTACTACATTTGTTAGGTCCAGACTGGCTGATGCCGCTTTCATCTGGAGACCTCACCATGCTACCCATTCAAGTCACTTTGTATACTACACTTGTAAGGTCCAGACTAGAATATGTCTCTTTCATTTGGTGACTTTGTATACAACATTTGTTAGGTCCAGACTGAAATATGCCGCTTTCATTTGGAGACCTTACCATGCTTTCCATTCAAGTCACTTTGTATACTACATTTTTTAGGTCCAGACTGAAATATGCCGCTTTCATCTGGAGACCTCACTGTGCTACCCATTCCCATTCAAGTCCCTTAGAAATGGAAATCCAATGAATTTCTAAAGTATGTCTTTCGCTTTATTTATTTTTCTGAACCCCAGCCTTCTGACAGGTCCCGACGTTTATTGCTGAGTCTAAAATCACTTGAAACCAGGAGGTTTGTCATTTCCATATCTTTCATTTTTGACATAGTTAATGAAAATATTGACTGCCCCTCTTTTCTGGCCAAAATAGCTTTCATTGCGCCAACACGTTTCTCTCTTTTGTGTTCAGTTCCCTAGAACGCGAAATGGTAGTAACGCACCCATTCCTCGAGACTTAGTTGAGTTAATTAGTTATTGGCCTCTTTAATCTTTCATCTTTTTGTCTCTAAATCCATGTTCATCATCTCCTTTCTAAACTCCCAGTTCCCCGTTTAAGTTTAAGTCTTACTTATTTGTTAATTAGTCTGTAAGAATTGTATTCAAAGACTGATATTAAATAAATAAATTGCAATACTGATGCTGATAGCATGGAATGTAGTTTGAAGGAAAGAAAAACTGAAAAATTTGGTACAGTTCGGTGTTCAAGCTTTAAGTGGGAATCGAACCTACGACCTCTGCAATAGGAGCTCAGTGCACTAACGCTACGCTAGCGAGGTTGGGCAGTCTATATAGGAGCTCAAATGTTGAATCTTTTAAAGCAATGAGTATTCAAATGAAGATCTAGCATGAGCTAATTTTTTATATCCATAATTCGGTGGCCATATGGAAGAGTAGCTTAAGTCGAAATAAGATAATTGAGTTATAGTTGAGTTGGGAGCTTTATAGGACTAAAGGCGCTAAAATGAATTTCATACGTTTTGAAAAATCCAGTTCTTTTAACAACTTATGTGCATTTACTTTTTAGCTTTGGTCTTTTTAAACAAATTAAACAAATAAAAAATTGTTTAAATCCTCAGATGAAAAGATTACAGTAGTAAAGTACAAAAGGAGAAGGAAAGAATGGGATTAGTGATGGGTTCGACAGATCACTAGAGACGCCAGTCAAAATTCTTGATTGCTTGATTCAGAATTCGAATCCAGGTTCCTACTAAACGCACTAACCACTGAACTATGGCGGGCACTTAACGAATTAAAATCTATAAAAAGTATTTGTCATAAATTTATACTTTTTTGCTTCGCACTATTTTTTGCCTTTTTGCGCCTAATTTGCTTTTGTAAATATTTTCATTTCCGCGTCTAACATTTTTTGTAACGGTAGGAAAATAAATTCAACAACAACAACACAGAAACGAATAGTTAAATTTATAGCAGCGCAGCGTTTAAACGTTTTATTTCGCTCCAATTAAACTTGCGTACAACAAATAAAATTGAAAAAAAAAACAGAAGCATTGTAGCTCACATTTTGACGCCAGAATGACTCTTTTTTGTGTGTTAATTTTCTGCTTAATTTCTAAAACACACATACATTCATACCTACAGAAACGCACACAGCCATACGTTTGCTTTGAGGTCTTCAACCTCAACTCAATTGTTTGGAAATACGATAATTTTTTTTTATGTATTTTGGGTTTATTTTTTCAACTTGCGTGTGATTGTGATTGACTGTTAGATAATGTGAGATTCTTTTGTGGCGATATACAACAAAAAACTAAAAAAAAAAATAACAATAAAAGATCTAAACCAAGTGTGGTATAAAGAAAATATTGGCAATGTATCTGCGCACGTTGGGACACTGGCAAACAGTCTGACGTGGCCAGCGCACTGTCGAACGGACAGTCCAGCGAGACAAACAAATAAACACACACTTAAGCTGTCAGTGGAAGTCATTAGAATATTTTAATATTTTACGGGCCGCACACAAGGCGGGTGTGTAGTAGCAATAACAACAACAACAAAAGTAACAACACCAACACGTTGGATTGCGGCGCAGCGACCACAGCGCGCAGTGGCTGTGGCCTTTGTAACCATTTAAAAAGCGCCCAAGTGCGGCCAGTCGAATGCTGGTTAGTAGTTTATATTGTTTTTGTAGTTCGTGTTGTCTACGTATTGTTGATGTTGTAAAGTGGCATCAGTTTTCCCGCATACAAATTACGTTCGTCATACGTTGACTGGAATCGAGTTTGACAAATGATAAGTCAAATGCTCATTAATAACAAAAACAAGCGCGAGATTAAGAAAATAAAAGAAGAAAAAGAGGAAGCATACGAAAAAGAAGAAGAAGACACAGAAGAAGCATCATGAAAAACGACATCATTCAGATTTGTGGGCACATTCGTTCGCTCAAAGTATTTTCGACTTTAGGGCGCTTGCAGCAGTTTCGTTCTTTTGTTCGTTGAAATATTTTTTTTTGCGGCAAATTTTTTCACTACGTAAAGTATAAAATGTTAATGAGCAGTTAATATCGAGCGCTGAGATTAATTGACAGCGCCGGCGTGCGTTCATATGATTCTTTTGTTTATTTGTATTTACTTAAAACTCATTGTTGTTGTTGTTGCTGTTGTTGTGAGGCGCCAGCAACAATCTGTCACGAGTTGGACGAGTGAATTTCGAGTGGAATTAGTTGGACGTAAGGACGAGCAGCTGATTGATGAAGTACACTTGTGGTGATGATTTTTTCTTGTTTTTATTTTTCATTTCTGATGTTATAAATGAAATTCAATGTATGGAATGAAGTTTGGTAGTAGTTGAGGCCATTAAGATGTGCTGAAGGCGTTGTTGGCTGATGGCAAATTAACGAAAATATTTATAAAAATGTTTGGTGAAGTGTACCAAACATAAACATAAATTTCGGCTTAATTTATTATTAGGTATTATTTTATTATTTATTTATTATAGGTTAATACCTAATTATTATTATTATTATTTTGTTTAATTATTATCAATTTGTGACGGTCTGTATACAATTTGCAATTTGAAAATAACTATTTAATTCAAATTATCTACAACTGATGATTTTTTAATTAATTTTCATACACAGATAGATAGATATGGCAATTTTTTTAATGAATGCAGTCACTTAAATTTGCAGTCAGCTAATTATGAAAATTATGTTTCTTATTTATACCGCTTGGCCCCTTATTCACTTCATAGGACCTTAATAGAGCCTAATGTTTTTTGTTAGTTAAGTTAATCAATTAAAATTCATCTATTGTCTCCTAGGAGAGATGGCGTCCTTCGTATGAGAAAGTTTATTACTGGTTTGAGTAGAAACTGCAGAGGTTGGTGTCCTTGATAAGCTTATTTTGGTTGATGTATGTGCTGCAACATGTTTTCCGTTAATCAGAATTGGCACTGCTTAGTGGTAGTGTCCGATCGAATATTCGGTCAATTTTAAATCCTTTGCTTTGGCTTCGGATTCGGACAAAATAGCCGAATATCTTAGCTGAAGGTTTTCGCCCAATTCAAGTGAATTTGCTCTGTTTCGAAGTTTTTTTTTAATCAAATATCGGCATTTCGGACATCAATTGAATTATTAATTTTTTTGTTTTTGTAAGAAACTGAATTATAAGACTGTTTTTATTTTTTTTAATAATATATATTTATATTTTTTATTAATTCTTAAGTGGAACAAAGAAATCAATATAGAAAGAACGGCCAAATTTTATCATTTTTTTCCATAAAAGAATTTGTATTAGTTTTCGGCTTCGACCTTATGTCGAATATTTTAGTTATGCCGAATATTCTGCTTTCGCTTCGGCCAAAAATCCACCTGCAGTCGGACACTACTTACTAGTGTTGTTATTGTGCTAGTGCGGCTATTAGATATAAAAATCGACTGTGAGTTGCTCTTTGCAACTGATTGGAGTGAGAAGGATAGGAGCTGGTCCAAAGTTTAAGAATTGGACTGGGCAATACTGAAGAAATTATTAATTAATATATAAATGCAATCTTTTTGAGGTCCTTAACCGGTTGTTTGAGTACTAAGCATACATATCATAGCATTGTACGCAAATGTTGGTTACATAAACAGAGAAGCAGGGGATACTTAAGCGATTGAACTGAAGTAAACAAATGCAGTTCAAGCAGAACTCCACCTTGAAACTCATCAGAGACTATAATGACGCCTTGTGATATACAAAACAAGTTTTGCTCCAAGCTGCCTACGCAAGGAGTACCTACCTATACCGGCTGAATAAAAAATTCACATTTTCTCACAAAAATCTAATGATTTCTTCTTAACACTCAATTACGATTGCAATTATATTCAAAGTAGGGAGGTTAGTGGGGTTTCGAAAATACATTTTGGTTTTTGCTTTGTAGAAACCCAAATTTGACAACGTCACAAATCCGATCGTATGGGAGACGCCCTCTGATGGTGAATTTCTGAACTTAAATTAATTTTGTATTTTTTGTACTCAAGAATGTTGGTTGATCGCTGAATAAATCATTTAAATCGGTTCAGTAATTTCCGAGATACGATGTTTCTTCGCTTACTTAACTAGCATAGAAAATGGCCAATTTTGTATGGCAGCCCCCTTAAGACTTGGAGATAGCGGGTAGGTATGTTTAGAAGAAACATTTGGAAGGGAAAATAAATGGATGTCGGTCATACATTTGACACGTCTGGGGGCAACCTGGGAGCAGTGGGAGCCTATTTTATAAAAATGACCATTTTGTATAGGAGCCCCATAAACGGTTGGAGATAGGGGATGAGTATGTTTGAAAGAAATTTTCAGTAAGGAAAACTAGAGGGATCAGTCATCGATTTTAATCCTCTAAGAGCAATTTCTGACCAGCTGTGGAGCAATTTGTCGAATTTCCCAGCTTTTTTGTAAACTTTGACCTTGATGAGACGCCATTTAGCCCCACCCTAGCCCCAAAATTTTTTGGCTCATGCATTTTTTTACCAAACCACATAAAATGAAAGGTTACGGAGCATCGAAATCGAAAAATCGTGCACTAAATCCAGTCTACTGTTCACCCAAACAATTTGTGCTCTAACATTGTCTTTATACCTCAAAATTTTCCTCTAGAAATGAGCTTAGGTTTAGTTTTTTGTATCTCTTACATCAAAAGTTCAGCAAAATACCCACATTGCTAAATATGCGTTTAGGTTTTGTGCCATGCTTTTTGTTTCAGTTCAACTGTTGAACATTTCCTAAACAAAAACAACACTGACTTATGGCATTTCTGCGCTTCTCCAGTAGCGAATTTTTATGATATTCGCCACTGACATCATAAATTTTTCTTTTAACAACCAGCTGAAGTGTAGGACCGCCGATTCTTATCTGAAGATTATCTCAAATTAAATTTCTTAGCATTTTTGTTGCTGTCGGAATCCAAAGCGTACACCAATAATTGAGTAATAGCTGGCCACAATTGAGCGCTGTAAAACAACACAAGCCATAGCAACAAACCACTACCACCACCACCAACACCAAAAACAACAACAATAACAATACAGTAAGCAATCTGTAGCAGCGATCGCTTTAAGTCACTGACCGCATCAATTTAATTCAGAAGATGCCATTTCTGCGCGCTTTTGTTGTATTTGCTTGTACCTTTTGTACACATTCGTACCTAGTTACGTTCGTATGTATGTATGTGCGTCTGTTTGTAAGTATGCATTTTTTTCACCAACATTTATACGATTCAATTGAGTGAACGCCTTGAACTTCCGCTCGCCGAGTTCAAGAAGTCTTTTGTTTTCTTTAACAACTCAGCACCAGTGCGACTGGTACACCAAATACAACAACAACACAAGAAAAACAAATCAAAATAAAATAGGCAGAAAAAACAGAGCAGCCAAGAGCAGAAAACACTTGTAAGCTGAAGCGTTGGTAAAAATGTAAGACCGCAACTGCGACTGCGACTGCGAGACTGGGCCGATGTCTGCGTCTGGGTCTGGGGTTGAGCGCGAAGTGCGAATTGCGCGGTTCAAGTCGAAGGCAGGAAGGTACGTTTCACACTTCATGGCCTATGGCCGGCGCAAGAACGCAAGCCAACAAAAATAGTATAAACGAAGCTAGAACTAAAGTGTGGTTGATTTTGTGCTTTGGCGAAGACACTCGAACTGCGACTCAGGATGCTTCTTTGGACAAGAACGTTCGAAGTAGACGAGAGCAGTGGAAAGGGGGGCGTCCAAATGACTTTTAATTAAAATTTGCATAGGGAAACTGGCACCGACAACGGCGCCCGTTTGGGCGAATGCGTACAAAAAAAAAAAAAAACAAACAAAAAAAAAAACAAAAAGAATGAAGAACGCGCTGCGGTAAGTGCTGCCGCCCCCTTCAGACGGCACTGCAGCCAACTATTTGCATGCATTCAAGTGCAGCTTTATATGTTCGTAGGTCTGTTTGTCTGGCTGTCCGTCCGTATATAAGTTGGTGTGTACACGAGGGGCACTGCGGTTCAGTAAGATGGCAAAAATGCCATCAACGTTAAATGTGAAATTGTGTGAAAAGTGCTCGTCGAGTTTAACTTTAATGACCGCGTGTGAAAAATCTCAGCCATCCAGAGCCAGTCAGCCACTTGGCACTTGAAGCTTTCGGCGCTCGACGCCATTGACAGCCACATAACAGCTGCCAGTGTGTGTGTGTGTGTAAGCTGTTGAAAATCGATAGTGCCTGCCTTTGTGTTAAACTTGACTTGGTGCATTTTTTCTGTTGTTGTTTTTGTAGGCATTTTTTCCTTGTATTTATTTTTCCCTCCGCCATGTCGTACACCAAAATGTTGTTAAAAGATTTATGAGCAAATAACATGTTGCCAGCAACTTGCAAATGCAGCGCGTTCCCGATGGATTCGGCCCAACCAGACCAGACCAGCGCCGTGCAGCTGAGAAAAATTGCTGTGAAAAAAGCGAACAAAAAAAAATTTGAAAAAAATAACACACGTATGTGTTGGTCATTGAAATTGTTTGACAGTTGATCTGTGTGCCTTCATATGTAATTTTTATTTTTATTAACGAGTGAAAATTACAATTCTTTGTTGTTGGGTATTTTTCAAATTGTTGCCATACAGCGAAGGCGAGTGAGGTGTAGAAGGTATGAGAAGAAAAGTTCTCACACATTTTAAAGATCATAAAGTAGTCAGCTTAGAGTGTATGAAATCAGTTACTGAGAAGTGAGTCAAAGAAAAATTTTTAATTTAAGAAGTTCTTCGTTAAAAATTAGAAACAAAATGAAAATGAGAGAAAAATTGTCTGCCTGAAGAATTTCGGTTTAAAAAGTAATTTTTTTTGGGACAAAAAATTATTCAAAGTATTAAATTTCCTCAGACTAAACTTAACACTTGAAAGACCGGAAGTTTTCCATACCTACAAAGACTTTATATCATATCCGCTGATATCTCGACAAGTACACATCGAATTTGGCTAACTTTTCCCAAAATAAATTTAAAAAAAATATAAAATTTTTCACGATAAAAAACAAAAGTCATCACAGCAAAAGTTGATAGAAATACTAAAGAAAATACAGATATTTAAATTTCTTTCTAGTGTTAAACAAGCCAATAGTCTCGTCACTCAAATTGAAAATAAATTTTTAAAAAAATACAATTAATATTTTATTAAGCCTAGTTAGAATGATTCATTTTAAATTCAATTGGCAACGTTTTGTTCGGTAACTTGTTGCCATTTTGAAGGTAAATTCTTTATGTTTTCTTATGAGAAACCTCGTCCTTATTGGCAAAACACTGGCATAGTCGATTTAGACGAGCTTCTCTTGAGGCAAATGTTTTACTCCATAAGGATCCATAAGAATCTCCCAATCTTCTGTGTGGCCTGAAGATGTCCTGAGGGAACACATTTCCTCTCCTATTGGCTAAAGCTGGCTGCATCTGAGCCATTGATTCCTTCAGACAGTCCAATTGTTAACAGTACAGGTACGAATTAATAGTTTGGTCGCAGAGGAACAGTTCACAGTAGACAATTCACTGCATATCCTTTCAAATAAACAGAAAAACCATAGGATTTAGTGTGTTTTCTCTTTAATTTTTGACGTGCTTTCAAACCAAACAGAGTCAAGCAATCAGAAAAATGTCTAAGAAGAGTTTTTTGTACGAAGTCTTATCTTTCTAACGCCATCTACTTTAACTCGATTGCATTTATACAGACCGCGATACAGATTACTAAAGCCATCTATTGGGAAAAATAATGTATTTCTATATACCACAACTTACAATATTATTTTTCTATTAATGAAAATTTCCACTTGTATTAAACAGTAACTTTTAAACTGATCTTAGAACACCTTTTTGGATAACAAAACCAAAAACAAAAAGTTTTAGCGGATGGATATACTGGCCAACGCTGATTATAGCTCTGAATCAATCGAATCTAACTTCATTTAACTTGAATCGAACCAAGGATATCTAATCAAACTAATTGAATATCATCCAAACCTAAAAAATGGACCCAAACTAATCGAATATAACATAATCCAAGTTGACTCAAACTAGTCTTGGATATTGAAATACTACTTAAAGCAAGTCTGACCATTTGGAGGACACCACCGAATGAAATGACGAATAAATTTGCGCAATTGCTTTGCAAAAAAACAGCACGACAATGAAAAGCATAATCATACAAATTCAAAACAAAATACAATAAAATTTGTAATAAACACAAAGTCAGCCAATGAATAGTTGAGCAATATGAGCTAAAATAAAAATCAAAATAAATCTTCTCTTCATTTAACTGAAGCCGAAATAAAAAACAGTAAACCTGAAAAGAAACAAAATTCATGCGCAGCAGTAATACAAAAATCCTCAAAACAAAAATGAATACAAAATAAAAGAATAAATAAACCATTGAAACAAAAGCAGCCAAATACTGCCGATCACCTGCAATTATTTGCACTCGCATAACCTGAACAAGCGCTAAAAAAAAAAATAATTAAGCAACAATCGAAGTGGTGAAGCGATGGAGCGAGCGTCATCAATGAACTATGTGCAAAGATCTAAAAATACAGACGAAAACTAATCAAATGAGAATCAAACACAAAATGGACAGACACAAAATTTAGTTGAGTTGAACAAAATCTGAAAAAAATAGAAGAAAAATAAAACGAAGCAAAAAAAAAACACATTGTGGCGCATTTAGAAGCGCAGAGAAAGACAGAAAAAAATATATATAGACGGACTGCTGAGTTATGCTGGGCGACCGGTGGGTTATGGGAGGAAGCGACTGTGCATATAAGACGATCGTAGCTGCTGACAACTGGCTGCTGACTGCGATGATGCGCTGCGAACTGCCAGTTCGATCACCTGGCATCAAGAACAGCAACAACAACAACAACAACAATAATAATAAATAATATCAATAACAACAGCGATAGCAACAGCGTTAGCATCATCAGCGCTGATAATTGCGTAATAACGCTCACCAAAAAGTCAATGCAGCAACAATAAAAACAACAATAACAACAATTACAACAACAACAACAAAAGAAGACAACAACGAGTAACACAAACCAAATAACCCAAAATGAGTTGAGCACGTTTTCCATTTTTGTTTGAGCTTGCTTGTTGTGGTTGTTTTGTTTGTAATTTTTGTTTTTTTAGTTTGCTTGTTTTGAAATAAAATTCGAAAAAACAAGTACAATTTTATTTGGATATTATGTATTTTTGTTGTTGTTGTTGTTTTTTTGTGTGCAGTAGCTGTCGCTTGGCACATCTGCCAAAGTCTGTCGACAAGCTCTGGCAATGGCTGACTGCTTTCCTCTTCCTCTTTTCCTGCTTCTGCTTCTCTTTCTTCTTTAATTTTTTTCTGCCAAATTTCATGTCTTAATAACTTAGTGCAACACAAATGCCGCTAAATTTGTTGCTCTTATCAGCGAAATGAACATTTCAACTTGTTGCTGGGCATTGGCGCATTTGTTGCTGTTTCATTTTATTTCATAATCGCATCGCTAAAACGTGAACGTGATTTTGTTCGAGTGCGCAATCTAAAGCAAATTTAACTGTTTTGTTCACTGTTGAAGTTCGATTGTTTCAGTTGTCTGTGGCACTGTCGCGAGTTTGTTGCTTAAGTCTTTTGTTTGGCGCATTTACAATGCTTACATTTCGCTGTGTTTTCTTTCGGCGTTTTACTGCCGCTCACCTAAACTCACAGCCACGCTCACATTTTATGTTTGGACTTTTAAGAAAAGTTTGTTGAAAATGTGTGCAGATTTTTACGTCCACACTGCCAGTGTGAGCCCTAAGCGGCGTGCAATTAGTATGCAATTTTATTATTTCAGTTTAATTTAATTTTTTGCTTGTAGTTATTCTTGTTGGTATAGGCAAAGTGTGCTGTAGCTGTTCAAGTGTCATACTTTTAGTGCGCGCGCCATAAAATGAAATGAAAATATTCCAAGTGCTCGAGTTGGTATAGAATTGAACAAAATGTTTGCGGCGTTCTTTCGATTTGTGTTTAACAAAGCGTGATTCCCCTGCAGGCTACGCAGTGCTGCTTTTGCTTAGCTGCCTCTTCAAATTCAAGCACACGCAGCTGGCTTTCTTTCTTCTGCTTTTTGCCACTCCTCATACGCGCCTGCTGCTTCTTTGCCAGCTGTCTGCGTGCTGTCGTTGGGGCTGTACCTATGCACTCGCGTTTAGTTGGCGTATCGGCGATGTGAAATTGCATGTTTGACATCAGGTCGTTAAATTTTTTTTGCACTCAAATTGCTTGCTGGTAGTTGAAAGGTTTTGCAAGTTACTGAACTGAACTGCAGGAACTCTGAAACTGCTGCTTTATGGCAATGTGGACAACTAATGAATAAATATTTTTTTATATTTCTCTAAATCATATCCATATACACATTCATATTCTTTTACAACAGATGCGCACAAGATTGAACTTTTGCAAATTGAATTAGATTTAAAAAAAAAATCGAACTTCATATTAAAAAATGCTGATTGATCTAAAATTCGAACTGGTGGTTTAAATTTGCGAGATGCTGAAAAAATTGCTTAAGAGTTCTTTGTTACGCTGACCAATATAACAGAGCCAACCAAATCAGTACTGTAGTGAAGTTCTCAAAATAGATCGGAACTACTTAACAAAAAGGGACCGCAATAACTTCATCTCCTTAAAAGAAGTTGATTCAACTTAGTTGAAAAATGGAAGGAAGGTGTTTTGAAAATGGCTCTGAATAAGAGCTCAGTAGCAATGATGAGTTTTCAGAGAATTACGAAAACGACATTATTGTTGTGTTACCAGCGATTACTTTTTCTAAAGTCATTGTCATTGTAAAGTGTCAATGATTAGTACAAATGGTGCAACAGGTGTAAGAATAAGTTTATAGCTCCTCGTAAGGACATTGTACAACACATCATAAAAACTTTTTCACAGCAAAAGTTTTCACTACAAGTTTAGGTTTGGATGACATTTTGAGCATTGTCACCTTTCAATTTCCATTAAAACACTAAACTCTTATGTTCTAAGATCACAAATATCTATTTCCATAGATAAAAAACTTCAAAATAGTGAAACAGAAAAATTCACTCAAATTCAAAATTCAAACTATAAAAGTTTTCACTATAAGTTTAGGTTTGGATGACATTTTGAGCATTGTCACCTTTCAATTTCCATTACAACACTAAACTCTATGTTCTAAGATCACAAATATCTATTTCCATAAATAAAAAACTGCAAAACTCTGAAACTGGAAAATTCACTAAAATTCAAAATTCAAACTATAAAAGTTTTCACTACAAATTCAGGTTTCTATGAAATTTTTTGCATTTTCGCCTTTCAATTACCATTAGAAAACTATGAAACATTTCCATAAATAAAAAACTGTAAAACTATTAATCTCAAAAATTTGAGCATTGGAACTCGCCACTTATAGCACTCGACTCGATTTATTTCAGACTTTTTAAAACTGAAGTAAACACCCAAATAGTCAACATTCACAAAAACCTAAACGCATTTT
The DNA here is from genome assembly GCA_963668005.1 of Melieria crassipennis. Taxonomy (NCBI): domain Eukaryota; kingdom Metazoa; phylum Arthropoda; class Insecta; order Diptera; family Ulidiidae; genus Melieria; species Melieria crassipennis. The sequence continues at coordinate 105,842,311 of OY764963.1, read as the reverse complement.
TAAATTATTAAATAAAATCTGCCACACAGGCTCAAACGAATAACAACAAAAAATATTTTGTATTTAACACTTGACTACACTTATTCGCCTGCATGGCCAGCTGCTAAGTACAGCTTTTACCACACTTTATGCCGGACTGCATGCAAGTATTGTAAAAACTTTGGCCAACCACATTCAGTGCAACCGAATTGCAAACCTGCCGCCAGTCAGCGAATAGTTGGCGGTTCGCGTTACTGTCAAATGGCAAACAAATTGCACGGAGACTCATGCACACATACACACACACACATACATGAAAGATAGCAAAAACATGCAGCAAATGTTGACCATAATTTCGTTATCGGTGGCATGGCACATGTGCAGCAACGCAAACGAGATTGTTGTTTAATTGTTGTTGTTGTTGTTGTTGCATGGAGCGCACGTCGACGCATGCCGGTGACAAGCGTGGGGCGGCATTGCTGTTCCTTGCAGCGTGCACCGAGTGCCGCAAAAAACCGGCCCCATACATTTCCTGTCGCGTCGCCCTCGTTGCTTTCATTAAAATCGAAATAATTATGCGACAAGCGCTGTTGACTTGCAATTGCCGCAGTCTGTTGCAAGTGTTCGCCAAGTGGTTGTCACTGTGCGTTTCTTGTTGTTTGGTTTGTTGTTGTCTGCAAGAAACCGAAAAAAAATTAATCTGTCATATTTTGCTGAAATGTCGCACTTGTGCGCATTGAGCACTTTGGCTGATAAAGTAGCCGAAAATTGAGAGCACGCGCCTACAACGAACAACAACTGTTGACTGCCGTTGAATGTCGTTCTGAAGTCTATAGAAAAGTTACTATTACAAAAAAAAGACTAGAAATGATTAATTATGCTGCACAAATGGCAATAAGTTTGTTTGACTGGCGGCATTTGTGTTTTTTGTCGCATGCGGTGACAAAGCATGTTTAATTAAAAAATTTACAGGTGATTGTATTTTGTACAGAAAAATGTTGTGCGTAATTTGAGTCATGTTGAAATGCAGAGCTAAGCTTTCAGAAAATATGAAAAATGTTTTATTAATTTGAAAGTGAAAATTTTGATTTGACTGAAAGGCGTTTTGGCCAGTTGCCATTCTCTTTCAGGTTTTAGGTTGAGTTTTTCCAACTGTTTTGGTTGAATTTGACATAGAATGGAGCTGAAGTTTTGTGAAATACGGTCAGAAAAGATTTCAAGTTTCAGTCAAAAAAAAGTAAAGTAAAGTTTCATATAAAACTATTTTTTTTTTTTAATAAAGAACGCTTTTAATATTTGAAAAGCCTTCGATACATAACCTAGTGACATAAGTTTCCAATCTAAATCTTTTTAACTTGAAGTTGTTTCTTCTTGATGCCCCGAACTCATAGACGACGGCAGCGACACGACTGCATCTGTCCAAATGTACAATCAGAACGTTTGTATGGAAACGATTATTTTAACGACTGCACTGCTGCGCGACCATCGACCGCAGTTGTCGCTGTCGCCCAACATCCAGCTATATAATTATTTTCTATTTCGTAGACGACAAAACCAAAGCAATTGGCATCACTGCTTCAAAACACAAATTTTTAATGCGCTGGCTTCCCATACCAGAGACCATAGGTTCGAATCTCAGCTTGGGCTGGTAAAATACTCGTCTACTTCTATAGCTATCCACATGAAGCAGATGAGAATCGCAAAAGCCCGTTTTTGTCAGGGAATGAAAAAACCTCCAAGTGTGAAAGGAAAACTGCAAAACCGGCGTTCGGATTCGGCGTTGAACTGTAGGTCCCCCCTTCCCTATCCGTTTGAAATGTGTGTTGTAACTAACATAGTGTCCGACCGAAACATCTTTTTTGGGCCGAAACCGAAACCGAATTTCGTTTTTTTTTTAATATTCGGCCGAAACCGAAACATCCTAGTTGAAATAAAAATCCCCATATCAAGCATTTTTTTCAACAAACGAATGTTACATTAAGTGCTTAAATAAAGAACAAACAAACAAACATACCATAAATAAATAAATACTTATTAATAAAAACAATTTATTCATTTTTTAAAAACATAAACATAAAAAATCACCCTTTCGTACCTTACTCGCTAATGTTCAAAATTAAATAAATTAATATTATATGCTAAAAAAAAGTTTATTTAGTGGCATCTAAATTACTCCTTCTTTCAAATAATTTTAGAAATTAAAATGTTGACTGCAACTTTTACAAATATTTAAAATTAAACTGATACATCACGCCATGTAATATAAAAAAGTAAATCGGTGTAATATTTTTTTGTTATTTTTTTCATACTTTTGTCACTTTTACATAATTTCCAGACTTGTTTGTCACATTCAATTTCCAATTTCCATCAGTGACATAAAAAGTCATTGCCCGACATTTATTAATAATACCGAAATTTCACTTGCTCACACACACACACACACACACTCATATACTCGTTCGCTATATGAACAGATCGGAATCTCATTCACGCGTGTAATAAAATAATAACTTTTTTTCTATCTCTCTCTCTCCCCCCATTTAATCCTCTTTCACCCAAATGCCACCAACAAACATTACGTAATTTATAAATTTTAAGCCGTAAAACAAAACATAAAAAAACAGTTCAAATAAAAATAGATTGAAAATCGCATTGCCACGTTGCCATATTGTCTCGTAGTCGTTCAATACGTAGCACAGCTAAATGTTGTGCATGCAATTGTTGTTGTTGTTGGTTGGTTTTGTGGCTGCCATGCCACATTAGTGTCGACGTGGGTTAATCACTTCAATGTATTGAATTTTATTGTCGTATCGATTCCATCAGCCAAAGTGTCTCTGTGTCTGTGTGTGTCTGTGTGTGTGTGTGTGTTTGCCGCGAGTGTCTCAATTGTGTTGTATTTGTGCGGTTTGAGTTTGTTGCTACCACGCCATGTTAACTTTAATTGGTTTTCGTCATCAAATCGTCAAATTGTCAAATTGTCGAAACGTGATTTCGGTGCGGCAAATGACATTTGACATTATTTTGCGGCTAAAGGTGTGTTGCGCTGCCAACGGCTGCCTATGGGTGTTATATATATATATATGTGTGTGTGTGTGTTTGTGTTGGGTATTTTACTAACTTTAGCATTTGACAGTGGAAGTGTTTGTGGGGTTTTGGAAGCAGCAGGAAATGGATTTGCAGATGCTGGCCGTATCGATTGAGCGATCTAATTGTGTTTTATTGCTCAATTATTGGGTGCTCCATAATTGAAGTGCAATTTATTAGCATATCCACATCTAGGGTTGCCAAATGTGCCCAAAAAGTAGTTAATGTTTTTAAAAGTTTTTAGTTGTTGGTTGCAGTTTGAGTTTAAATTTTATTATTTGTGGCAATTTCAATCTATCTACATGCATATATGTTGTTGTTGCAAATTGCATTGCTATCAGATTCGAGTTGCCACAATGGGACAATGCCTCATAACTGATACAAGTATCTTTGATCCGATAGCTTTGGGATTCATGGCGCACTGTAGGCTTAGCCACTTTACCGCGCAAACACTTGCACATTCTG